>JARYHS010008074.1:155697940-155799920 GCA_031002005.1 Vandiemenella viatica
CTAAAACTTTTGGAAGAGTAGCTGAGAACAAAAGTGTCTGACGTGAATCTGGCAGACGGTTTAATATCTCTCGCAATTGCTCTCCAAATCCCATTTCAAACAGCCTTTAATAAAACAGACATACATTTTTAAACTATATTGGAACATTATCATAATTAAAAAAAAATCAGGTCTCAGATATGGGGAGAAAACATGACACCTTTTACAAAACTCCTAAATATTAACACTCACCTATCAGCTTCATCAAACACCACGTACTCCACACTACGTAGTTTTAGATTCATTTCCACACATATATGCAGGAATCTGCCTGGTGTTGCAACTATAATATCAGGATTTCCATGAATTGCACTAAACTGGGTATCCATTGAATCACCTCCAAGAATTACAGCTGCTTGCAAACCAGTAAATTTACCAAGCTCCTTTTATAAATTTTAAAGTCTGTAAGATAGTGAAATAATACAATACATTTGATAGAAAACTGATGCAAATATCATCCAATTTTATAGATATCACACAGTAACAGAACAAGAGCACTATTAAGAGGTTGGTAAAAATTTACTAATGATCTTTCTCCAAGCTCGGAAGAAATCTAAGTTAGTTTAGGGGGCAATCAATGAAAAGTAACACGAAACAGAGGAATATGAATTATAGCACTTGTATCATTAGTCTTCATTTTACAGTTGGTTACCAATAAGGACAGGCAGGTTTGATGAAAGAAGGTAAGGAAGAAAAGAACCAAATGGCTAAGAAGAAATAATGAAAAAATGGACAAATGATTATAAGGCCAATGTATGCCCCAGAGTATGTAGTTTTTATACTATAGCTAAGTTGATCTCCCGATAAAACTTTCATGTGAGTACAAAGCACAACATTTTAATTACCTAACCATGGTACAAGACAAGCAATTATGACCTAAACATTAATACTGGAAGGGTGGATCAAGAAAAACTCATATACTTTTATGGAGTTTGTTGCTTTACAAAAAGCCGTTGATAATGTTAGGTAGTGTGTGCGTGGAGACTTTCCCGGCGTACTGAAGCAATGTAGTCTTCACGGGTGTGCAGCCGGATGGTGTTTTGGTGTTTCCAAACACCATCCGGCTGCACACCCGTGAAGACTACATTGCCATGTTAGGTAGGCCAAGATGTTCAAAATTTTAAATAAGTCAGGTCTAAAATACTGAGATAGAAGAATACATTTTTTTTTTAACTGCTTTACGTCTCTTTTTAACATGAGGTCTTTAGAGACAGGAAAGGATGGGGGGTAAGGATGGGGGCAAGGAAGGGAAGGAATTTGCCATGGCCTTTTGAAGGAAGCATCCCGGCATTTGCCTGGAGTGATTTGGGGAAACCATGGAAAACCCAAATCTGGATGTCCGGACGGGGATTCGAACCGCCGTCCTCCCGAATGCGAGGCGAGAACGCTAACCGTTACACCGCCCCGCTCGGTTAGAAGAATACAGTCTAATACAAATCAGGTGGCTATAATAAAAGCAGAGAATCGTGAGACATATGCATCAGTTAAAAAGGGTGTGACAAGTTTGTAGTCTATCCCATTATATTCAACTTGTGTGTAGAGGAAGCAAAGCCCGTCTCTAAAGACCTCGATGTTAAAAAGAGACGTAAAGCAGTAAAAAAAAAAAAATAGAGGAAGCAATAAAGAAAGTGAAAGAATAGTTTGAATATGGCATAGGTGTTTAAGGAGCAACAATCAGTATGCTATGATTTGCTGATGACATTGTCTTGTTAGCAGAATAGACTGAGGATATTGAGAAGTTACTGAATGGCATGAAAAAAATAATGAAGGAAGATTTTCAAATAAATATAAACAGAAGCAAGACAAAGGTGATGAAATGCCACAGAAATTATATCAATAATAGTAGATTAAATATAAAAGTAAATATAGAAGTAAATGAACTATGTTATTTAGGAAGTAAAATTTCAACTAATGGCTGAAGTAGAAATGATGTTAAAAACAGAATAGCACTAGCAAAAATAGAGCCTTAATGAAAAAGATAAATCTTTTAGTTTCAAATATTGATCTAGGACTCTGAAAGAAATATTTAAAACTCTATGTGTGGACTTTAGGAATACCAGAAAGTAGGAAAACTGAAGCATTTGAAATGTGGTGCTATAGAAGGATGCTGAAAATTAAGTGGACAAATAAAGTTCAAAATGAATGTATTTTGGAAATGGTGGATGAGGAAAGAAGTTTGTGGAAGAGTCTAACAGAAAGCAGAGACAGAATGGTGGGCCATATTTTCATACACGCGGGGGTTGGTTAATTTGTTATTGGAAGTAATAACTGTAGAGAAAGACAGAGATTAGAATATCTGAAGCAGATAGATAACTGGGGACATTGATTGTAAGGGATATGTTAGGATGTAGAGATTAGCGCAAGATAGGAAGGGATGGAGGATTGCATCAAACCAGTAGAGAGATTCATGACAAAAAAAGTACATAACTATTCTCAAACTTTAAAAACTAACCATTCATTTCTCTCCTGGTCTTGATTCCATTAACCAGATCCTGCAACTTATTATGTTCCTTCAATGAAATGTGCACCATTCTTCCTAAAATCCTAACCCGCTGACCCCTTGCTTCGATAGACCACCCAATCCCAAGAATATCTTAGTCCAAAAATACTTCCCTTTGGATTCTCCCATACCCACAAATGGATCCTTTTTCATGCAACAAACCTCATTACAAGCCTTGCAGATGAAATCTTTCTCACCATTGGAAATGCTACACATAAGTCAAATTTCCTGCCTTCACTGCACTAGTTTATATATAAGCCTCAACAACAGCCAGTTTTCAATCAGAATGAATGGTCACAGGCAAACAACCCAATGACAACTAATATCAGTTCCCACAAACTCTAAACAACCTCAACAACTGTTTTACAGTGAGAGCTACCAGTTTCACCAAAAACCAACACCTCTTCTGAACAATGTAGATAGAAACTAGATTACCAGCATACTTAGGACATCAAGCATCCACCACCATTAAGACCCTTCTAGTAAACCCATCACTAAATGCTAATTTATTTATTCTTTGTGTTTTAAATAATTATTTATCTCTTATCGATTTATTTATGATTATAATTTAATGTAATATGTATGCATCAACTTTTGGGCTTGTCACCATCAAAGATACTGTTTTTCCACAGTTATCAATAGTTTACTCCATATGATTTCTCCTCCCCCCCCCCCCCCCCCCCCCCGTCCAATATTCCTATCTCACGTGCCCATTCAGGCAGTTGGTCACAGTGTCCACATATCTCTCTTGCCAAATAGTCCATACCCTCAATTTTGCAATTTTGTTGGTCCCTATCGCCTGCCTTAACCTCCGAGTAGTGATGGGCGCAGTTTCTGTATCCTTTATCGTATATATATACAACAATATGTCTCCAGTAACCAAATACGTTTCTGCATTCCGAGGTCATGTCTTCCAACTAGCCAGATTACAGTCACACATACTTTTCCTAACAGCATGTCTTAACCTTAATATTCCCTCAAATGGCTTCACAATAAAATTGCCCATATTTGGTTGCTCCCCGCCCCAAACTTCACCCTCTTTTACACACATTCCGATACAGGCAGTCCTTGGATTTAACCGCCCTAGTGCTGCAACAATGCACTGACCTGGCCAGCCAACACTCCAGACATCTTATATCTCTAAACAAAACACTGCTGCTGTCAACCCCACATGTCCTTCCACATCTTCAAAAAATCTTGTAAAAGGCTGTAGAATATATGAACAGGCATGCTCATAACCATCTACGCAAATTATCCACTCTGTACCACTCCCATCTCAAAGCAGCAGAGCCTTTCCCCTGCAAATTACCAGGACACCAACCCAGGTTTCCTCACAACCATCTATTGCCCAGATCTTCAACATACCTCACCACCTCCCTTAAAACTCACACCTCACTCAGTCAGTCCGAATCAAGCTGCCAAACCCAAATTGTCTGTCATTAATCTGTCTTCTTCTCCACTCTCAGAACTCTCCAAGGGTCTCACTTTCTCACCCACTCCCAAATTTGATCCGACCACCCAAGTATGTGCTTTCTGCTGTACACTCTGCTGGAGGTACAACTTTGCCTAGAAGAGCAACAATCTGGACACTTAGAATAATCTGGAGCCCAGTCTCCAAAGGTTCCAACCACCCTCCATTCTTGATCCACCACCTTTCTCACAAAACCACCCTCTCCAGTAGTTAAAAGATCTGGTTTCCACCAGTTTGGATTCTCCTAGTTTTGTAAAATCACTACCCAGTGGCACCAACTTGACTCTTTAAGAAACCTGGGACCATTAGGGAACTCTCCTCTGATCCAGACTTGATCATTCTACGGGCAGACAAGGGCTCAACTATGGTGGTCATGAACCGTTGTGACTATATTAGTGAAGCACTGCTTCAGCTGTCTGACACCAACACTTGCCGCCCCCTCAACCATGATCCCACACCTGCAGTTGGTGATACAATAAAAGATTACATACAGTTTAGCAGACCACTCCAAGGCCTCACTCCCCATTCTGTTTCTCTCCTCACTCCATATAAGCCATGCATAACTTCCCTACACCTACTTCCTAAAATTCATAAGACTGGCAACCCCAGGACGTCCCATAGTTGCTGCATATGGCTCATCAACTGAGCGCATCTCTGCCCTGGTGGACCAGTATCTACAGCCCATTTTTAGCCAGCTTCCCTCCCACATCAATGACACCCAATACTTCCTCTCTCGACTGGCCACGGTACCCACACCTCTTCCCCCTGACTCCTTCCTAGTGATTATTGATGTGACATTCCTATATACTAATATTCCCCACTGTCATGGGCTCAGCATCATTGAACATCTTCTAAACCAGCGTCCCCAAATAGCCTCCCCGCCAGATCCTTCTTGATCACCCTGGCCGAGCTAATACTGAACAACAACTATTTTTCATTCGATGGCAAAATTTACCACCAAGTCAATGACACTGCCATGGGCATTGTATGGCTCCCTCAAACTCTAACCTCTACTTAGGCCACCTGGACCAGTCATTCTTAGCTGGATCCCATCTGAAACTCCTTTTGTGGGTCAGATTCATCGATGAAATTTTAATAATCTGGACCCACAGGGAAGACAACCTACTCAGTTTCCTCAATACCGCCAGCAGTCTGAAATTCTCGTGGACTTACCCCCACACACATGCCATTTTCCTGAATGTCGACCTATCCATCACGAATAGCTACATCCACTCATCTGTCCATATCAAACCCACCAACCTACAATAGTTTCTTCATTACAATAGCTGCCACCCTCACCACATTAAACGCTCCCTACCTTATAGCCTTGGCATTAGGGGAGTCGCATATGTTTCAATGAACACGCCCTCCAAAAGTATGCTAATAACATCTCTGAAGCCCCAATTTCCCGCAATTACCCACCAGATTTAGTTCATGTGAGTTGATATATAAGGTGTGTTGTGGTTGCAAGTAGCATGGTGAATGTTTCACCTGTGGTCAGGATGGAGTAGGTTGTGGTAACTGAATACATGCTGCATGTTTTTACAGCGGCATTGTTACATGGGAATGATCCCTGTGGTAGTTTGGGGAAATTACAGGGTGAGTATTTATGAGCCAATATATTTTTGAGACTGAGTGGTCTGCTGAAACATATGAGTGGGGCAGTGGGTAGGATTTTATGGACAATGGTGCGCATCCCACAGTAGGTTTGTAGGAAGTCATACCCACAACGAAGGATTAGGATAATTGACTCGAGACCAGGGAAGACCTAGGTGATGAAAGTGGGGCTGTGGTTAGTATCAAGGGGTACAGCACTGGAGTGGTTGTGCAGAGGATGGGCTGTAGCACGAGAGATTTGTTTGTGTACTAGGTCAGAGAGGTAGCTGTGCGAGATGAGAGCTCCAGGCAGGTTATATATATATATATATATCTAGAATAATAATAATGAGAAGTAAAAGGCTGTAAGGCAATGAAAAGAAGGAAGGATATGGATAGTAAACCCAACACTTATTGTATAGGAAGGTTGTTTTTCTAGACAAACACTGAAAAGAAGAATAAGTGTATTACAATATTTTGGTATTGAACTCTATTCTTGAAAATAGAGGAGTACTTGGTGAGGAGGCCAGATGTAATCCATGACTGTACACTGACTGAATGCGTAATCCAGGTAGCAAGCAAGGTAAGGGTGGCTAGAATAGTAGTGATTCCAGCATACTGATCCATCTTTCTATTGAATATATGAGTCACTCCTAATAAACACTGATATGGTCATCTTAGAAATGACAATTGGTGGCTTCTGCCTACATATTTGTCTCAATATTCTCTCCATCAGGTCCTATGTAGTTTACCTGATGCCATTAAATAGTGAATTAATTTGTCAAAACAATAGAATAATTAAAGCTCACAGGCACTTGAAAAATCGTATCAATGGAACTGAAATTAGAGGCACTAATCACCATACAAACGTGATGATTTTTGGCATAAATAAAATGTCGAAAACATACTAAAATATTTTGTTGATTTACCTGAAGAGCCAATTCACGTGTTGGGGACAAGATTAGTCCTCTTGCTCCTGTTTTAGCACTGCGGTTCTTTAGTTTCTCAAATAATGGTACAAGAAAGCAAGCAGTTTTACCACTTCCAGTCCTCGCCATAGCAACAATATCTCGTCCTTCTAGTGCTAATGGAATTGCCTGGTAATAAAAGTTTTAACATATATTAATCATACACAAATCAGTTGAATATATTAACATCAGTGGCATAGTATTCATAAGAACCTTCAAGAATGAACTGCAAAATGTAATACTGTACCATAAAATAGATTATACATCAAAGTATACTATGATTTGTCAGGTGAAAAGCAGTTCTTATCTAATGCAAGTTATTGTTGTCATTTATTTGTATATAAAAAAAAGCTTGTGACAGCGCTAGATGGGTTAGTTTGTTTGTGAAAAGGATTTTAATAGAACTGGGTGACCAACCTAACTTTGTTTCAAATATATTGCAAACTACAAACAGGTTCAGCTGACAGACAAAACAAACTCCAACTGTGCAAAAATGGACAGCAAGTTGTAGGTATTCATCAAGGCTACTCCTTCTATTTCCTTAAAATTGACAGTATAAATAAACTGTTTGGAACAGCATATACTATAGGCTACATCATTCCTATAGATTTTCATTGTTTTACAGTGCTTAAAGTAACGCCTTCCTAGCTTTAACACTTACCTTTCTTTGAATTGGGGTAGGAATCTTATATCCTCGTTTTGTAATTCCTTTCAGCACTGGAAAACTCAGCCCCATGGACTGAAATCCCCCAGATTTTTTGACAACTTTCTTTTTTAATGGTGCTTCATTATCGTCTTCAGCAGATACAGCTTGTGGATCATCAAACCCAATGATATCAGTTCCCATTTTGAATATGCTATATTCAATTAAAAATAAAACAGACGGTTAAATTTTTACAGCAGAAAAATGTTTTTTATTTTTTATCTATCATATTATACAGAGAATAACTATTATAACAATTATCTCTCGTTTCTCTTTATTAAATTAAATTGCAATGGAGTGCATGCTCCGGTGGAAATTTCCCTAAACACCCTTCTTCCCCCTTTTCTGCACCCACCTACATTTACCCTTTACAAATTTTTTAACTTTAAATTCTTTAAACGTTTTTGGCAAATTATTCATCATTTTTCTTGGTAACTTATTCCAATCCCTGACACCCTTACCTAAAAAAGAGAATCTTCCTACACCCTTGTGCCTGAAATAGAGTGCCAGCTTGTGGTCATGGTCATCTTTTCCCTTCCATGCATTCCTTTCGATTCTTACAAAAATATCTTTCCATGGATCATCACCAATATACACCTTGTACACTCCCATGACTCTCTTTACCCTCCTTCTGACTTCCAATGAGTCCCATTCCAGCTCTTTTATCATATCTGTTACTGATTCGTTCTGCGATAACTTCCAGAAACAAATCTAGCAGCCCTTCTTCGCACCTTCTCCATCTCCTGTATTTGATACTCAAAGTGCAATACTGGTCTAACAAATTGATATAATTACTTCACTAAGGGCCTGGTGTGGACTGATGATGAACAATTGTCTTCACCATGGTTTACCCTGTAGCTGAGTAATGGGCTCCAGTGAGGCAATGTAGTTTATATGAACGAGTGTATGAGGTCATAAATGGTACACTAAAATCCACCTCAGTCCCCGGGTTACATGTCATCAGTATCATACCACCATCACAGGTAAGATCTCAAGCAGCCACAGCACATGAGTGGAGAAAGATACATCATCCTGTCCACCCACATGATCTCCCAATCTATGGGGTCCTCAATGGACTATCTCCCCCCCCCCTCCTGTTATTAATTCTAGGAATCCATTGTGGAACAATGTATCTGACTTCGGGGTTACTGGAGATCGCAATTCCGCAGTGGTCAAACGCAAGACTCTGCTAGGAATATTTTCCGAAGTACATTTAACAGTTTCATGCTGGTCCAGACTATTACATCCTAATTTCTGCTTGAACATAATGGTCCAGGCTGTATTACAACAGAATTACTGCTTGAAAATAGTCTTGCGACTGACTACAGCAGACTTACTGAGCGTGGCGGTGTAACGGTTAGCGTTCTCGCCTCGCATTCGGGAGGACGGCGGTTTGAATCCCCATCCGGGCATCCAGATTTGGGTTTTCCATGGTTTCCCATATCACTCCAGGCAAATGCCGGGATGCTTCCTTAAAAAGGCCATGGCCGAATTCCTTCCCTTTCCTTGCCCCCCATCCTTTCCCATCTCTAAAGACCTCGCTGTTGAGAGACGTAAAGCAGTAAAAAAAAAAAAAAAAAAAATACAGCAGACTTCAACGGCGAGGAAAAATGGTGACAAAGCTGGAATTGAACTTGTGAAAAACCAATATATCCAAGATCCTACTGTTCGAATTCTGGGATTCCATCTCAAGAGAGCAGACTAAACTAACCGCATACGAATAGGCCGGGCCAAATGGAATGCAATTTTCTATAAGTGTGGAATTTGGGATTCTCCTATCCGTGATTGTGGAACTCCTTCCAAGATTGTGGAGCACATCATTAAGGAATGCTCTCTAAGGAAGTACGATGGACCATCACAAGATGTTATCAGTGTTACTCCTTCCTTCTTAGAATGGCCGCAACAATGGAACAACAATTTTAATTGCTACCAATGTTCTTCTCCTTTATATATTTCACACTAGTTACAAAGGCATACAATAAATAAATACTGGAATACTTTAATTTTTGTACCAGAATTTAATTTTTTTTATTTATTTAATTTAATTGCAATGGAGCACAGGCTCCGGTGGCAATTTCCCTACACACCCATCTTCCCCCTATCTTGCACGTACCTACATTTGCCCTCTACAAATTCTATCTTTAAATTCTTTCAAAGTTTTCGGTAAATTATTCATGATCAACACTATCAAATGGCTTAGACAAGTCACAAAAAATTCCTTCTAAAATATTGTCAGTGAATGCAAATATAGCTTATTTCGCTGAATGACCCTTTTGAAATCCGAATTGTGAAGTAGAATATTTTTAGTTTTAAGGCGCTGATAAACGCTACTGTACATTGTTTTTTATTTTTTTTTGAAGAAGAAGACAGTAATGAAATGGACATTTATTCGATACAACTGTCTTATACCCATTTATACAGTGTGGTTTAGCTACAGCATACTTGAGCCTTTCTGGGAAGCTATCCTGAAGTATAGATATATTAAACAGACAACTCAGTATATTACTTAATTCTGTGGAGCAGTTTAATCAATCCCATGATAACCACTCGAGTATTTTATTTCTTCTGAACTAGCTAAATTTATAGAGACATTGTGTCAAAAATAACGATACCTTTGAAGTTGGTGCAGACAAACAGTAGTCGACCGTATTTAATTATTTCCAAACTTGCATTACACTATCCACGTCGCTCATAACCACAAAAATAAAATAAACATGCCACTGTGAGCACGCTAGCCAGCGATATTAAGACTTGAAATATTATGATTTATAAATATATGGTCTCTGCTTAGTCTCTTGTAGTAGAGTCTGTAAACAAGATTTTAGGGTACACAGTATCTGGGTGCACGAAACTGTCCATTTTACTGTAGGTACTTGATAGCTATTTGGGTTACTGTGTAAAGTACGGCCAGTTAAAAAAAAAAACTGTTAATTCGGGTTGAAACTAAAGTTAACTGCTTCCTTGGCACTTACTCTTCAAGAAAAAGTATACCCGAAAGCCGTAAAATATGTAATAAAGGTGACGTCACTATAGTCAGAATTTGAGATGGCAGCAACCTTCTTCATTCAAAATTCACTATATGGAATATTAGACTTCATTCGGCCCAGGCTGCATTTCAACCTAACCATAAACTCCGCTAATATTGCTGTTAGAAAATCAAAGCTTGAATCACATGCGAATTAATACATTCACTACATTGTATGTTAGCGACATGCATCACGATATAAACTTAACCCAAAACATTCACGAGTTCTTTCTTTTTAATGATTCGAATCCATATTAGGCTACATCCATATCTGAATGGCAGTGATTTGGTTGAAACTTCATATTTAGATTACGTTTTGCTTTTTAAGTTTATCTAAATAGGTGTCTTCCCTGCAAAAATGCGAATTTATATTTAAAAAACGAACAATTTCAACAAGGAAGTTTCTTGAAGGAACTCTGATATATTTAAATGAAGGATTCATGTATACTAACTGACCCATGCGAATATTTCGGACAATATCGTGATCAGTCACCAAATGGTAATATAATATTGAGGAAATAAGTGAATGCAAGTATTTATTAATGAAAGATATTTTATTTTGAAGAGTAGTAATAAATATCACTTTTACCGTAGAAAGTCGTTATCATTAAATACTACATGTTTTATTGTAAAACGTTTAAAAAGTAACTATCTAAAAAATATTGGCTTTGTCAGAAGTCATTTCTTTACTTTACAAATCTTCCTTGAAAACAATATTAACAGTTATAATGTGATCATCGTTGACTTTTTGACTGCATGTGTGTTTAAGACAAAAATAGATATTAATGAATTTACAGACTCGTGAAAAAGCCACACACGTTTATCCATACGAAAAAAACAGGTTCTGATAAATTTTGAAGTATCTAACGGCTAACCTTATGCTTTATTAATGTTCATAGCGAATCTGACTTTAACTGGGAATTGTTTTCCTATCATTTGGAAACGCACAGTTGGTGATGTTAGGATAATGCGAGGTAAGAGCATAGTTTTATCGGAGTGAATTAATTGAGCACTGATGATGTATTCGTCTAAGTGAATTACTACTAATCTTGCTCCATTGTTTAATCCCTGCTTAGCATTAATATTTCTATTTATCATAAGAATAGCATTTTTTTTAAAGCAATTTATTAGGTGCAGGGGCGGCCCTACCAAGTTTTTCAGGTGGTGCGAGATCTCATTTTGGCGCCCCAAATATGCTTTCGCTTATTCGTGATTAAGGTGTCCCTACAGACAGATTGAAGGTAACATGCATTTGTTACATACTACTAATATTATAAATATAAAAGTTTGTTTGCTTGGATGTTTGTTACTGTTTCACGCCGAAACGGCCGTATAACTTAGGATAAAATTTGAAATAATGTATACAATTTATCCCGATCAAAGAAGTAGTTCCCATGGGATTCAAAAAATACGTATGTGAATGTGTCAGGAATTCCATACGAGCAAACCGCGGGTGAAAGATAGTCTTTATATAGTAAAAACTAATTTAACGCCAGTCGACAATGACGGGCATCACCTATGATGACAGTAGGAATTTGTTCTGAAAAATTTTCTAAACATAAACGAATGACGATTAATTTTTATCTTCATTTATTTTTATTTCCCGTGATGTTAGTAAACTTTCTCTGATTAGATTCTCCGTAAATTTGGTTATGATGTTTTTAAATAACTCCATTTAATTTTATTTGACAGAAATTTTATTGAAAAATTTTCTAAGTAAAGTTTAATTCCAATAATGAATAATTATCATTTATTTGATTGAGATATTTTGTCAATACTTACGTTTCGTGTAAACATTCTCTTGATTAAAAAATAAAAAAAAATAAAAAATTAATCACATTTTTCAAAAAATTCTTAAGTTGCTTAAGTTGTCACTGCTACCCGGGTGCCCCCCACCTATCGGCCAAAAAATTTCCGGGCGACCTTTTTTTTTTTTTTTAGGTCTACTACTGACCACACGGCGACCCGGGATGCGGGATGTAGGGGGGTGCTCCCGGGATCCAGGGGGGTGCACCAGGGCCGTAATTGGTGCTCCCCACCCCCTATCGGCCCAAATTTACGGGCGACCCGGGATGCCAGGGGGGTGCAAGTGCACCCCCTTGCACCCCCCCTCCCGGCGCCCATGACTGCTACAGTGAATACAGCGTAAACATACATTCAGATTAAACAAAATCACATTCATTTTTAATACATCCCTGCCTCGCATTATAACTTTTATCTCTGCAACACAACAGACAATGCAATTTATTTTAACAACCTAAGTTCAACTAAAATCTAATTCAATTATTTATTTGAAATTTACACTTCCATTTAATAGTATAAATGCAAATAAAGTCAGTACAGTTGGCCCAGAGTTTTTTACTAAAGAGGATGATAACTCATGCCTCAAAAAGATTAGTGTAGGATAGCAACGTTATGAATGAGAAACAACAGTGAAAAGAAACAGCATATGTTTGAAACGGTTTATTTAAGCTACTATGGCGTACACATAGTTTTTAATAATTTTTTAAATAAACAAATGAGGAAATAAAATCATCACTAAAAAGCGTTGATTGCCATTTTCCTCGCTTTACTGCAACTTCATTATTCAGCTACAGGTATGGTTAGTAAATTTCAAAGTGTTATCCACACATTCGGAAATATATCCTGCCAACCATTTTGTTTCATAAGTTGAACTTTTATTGGTTCTGCTGATTCAAGTTCCATCAATAATAGTTTCTAAAGAGTTCCTAAACTAATTCACAACCAGATATGTCACATGGAATTGTTTTGATAACGTGTAAGAATGACACTTTATCATTAATTCTGGATAGTTTTGTATACTGAGTATCCAACGCATTCTCGATTGTATTGATCATATGCTAAAACACGTTGTAAACAATTCTTCTGGATCTGTTGCTATTTCATCGACTGGCACATATTAAACTCTTCGTGGATCCGCTGGCTTAATGATAGGATATCTCTCAGTATGAGAAGCAATTTCTCTAGCTGTTATAAGAGCAGACGAATGGCCCTGGTACTCTCTCCCAAATTCTGAGTTGTTTTCTACCAGTTGTGAAGCGTTTCATAAATCCTCTTTCAGTTTTCATAGCCTTACTTACAATATTTACTTGTAAGAATGTATTATACCAAGTCACCATTGTATCTATGAACTCAAATTGCCTCATGATCTGGCTCGTGGACAATGTCTCTGTTGCTGCCACCGAATAATTTGTTTCCCGAAAGGCGACACGAGCTAACGAGTACTGATAACGAACTTCAGCGTGGGTAGAAACTCTATTATCTTGACGAGTTTTCTCACATTTTTTTGGCGATAATCCTTCTAAGTCCTTGGATACCACTTCCCACCGCTTTATTGTTTGAGACAATAGAACAAATAAAGGTAAAGGTAAAGCGCCTCCTACGGCTCCAGCTGCTTCCCGTAGGATTCACGGACGTGGAGCTCTGCATTCCCATTATAACCGTTGGCACCAGAATGGATGTGACGGGGTCAGCACCACACTTCGGTCATTCTTTACCTTCCCGCGGAGTTTCCTTCACGGTACTCATTGGATAGCAGGCTGAGTGGGCCTGGGGAGACGTTCCGGACGTTCAGCTTGAAGGAAAAATCCTCGGCTTCGTCGGGGATCGAACCCCTCAATCGGACGCTCTACCGCCTGAGCTACGCGGCTGCCAATAGAACAAATATTCTTTAATGAAATCCGGACAAGGAAATCTATTTAACTGATATTTTGGTGGCATGTGCTATTACTAAATTTAATGACAGTTACATGGATAAAGGTGCTGGAAAATATTGGTTCAGAATTTGCTTTGGACACCTTTGTTTCCTCCTATCATACTGGATCCATTGGTATATCTTTGGCTCTGAAAATTGTTCATATTCAAATCGAACTTTCTGCAAAGTATCATCGATAAACATGCCAATGAGTCCAGCCCCCAAAGAGTCACTTGTCGTCTTATAAGTAACGAAACTCTCAGCCACTTGGACTTCGTTTTCATTAGTGCCAACAAAAACAATGTTCGATGTGACAGACCATGAGTTCAATTCAATATGATGGAAAAGTATTTAGACGAGATAACCCTATTGACATTTTTATTACAAACTTGATTCGTTTTGAATATATTTGCCAAAATAACAGAGTTAGCCTCCTTGTTATAAATACAGCGGAGATGCTCCATTATCACAGACTCATATTTTCCTTCCAGTTGCAGTTACCCCGGAAGTTACCATTCTTAGAAGTATTTAGTGTTTGAGATCTAAAGGTCCCTCTGAACAAGAAATTACTGCATAATAAAAAGGATTCTTTGCGCATCATTCTTTCGAGTATAGTAACCCACCGTGTTTTTACGTCTTCAACCTGTATCCAAAAATGTTTGCCAGAAGTTCTTTAATCGAATCAACACTTCTCTCCATGGTGTGCTGGTGATTTGAGGAAGTTTGGTAAGTTTTGAGATGCACTTACAAGAAGCTCCTGTTACCTTCTACATTTCCCAAATAAGAGAGGCTTCTGTTGAATAAACAACAGTAAAAACAGGAGGAATAAAACCTTAAAAAATACCTGCAAATTTAGAGTAAACAAGCCATTTTCTTTTGTAAATTTCACAATTTGGTATTACTGTTTGAAAATGTGTATTTAAAAATGACGTCCATGATCTTTTTCTTGGAATTTTTCGTTGCTCGAATAATTATTTCATCTCTGGCTGCAGAGTCAATGAGCTATCATTCTGAAATACCATCATAATTTGTACTTTGAAAAGCCGATGGTAGTGTTATGTCTGGTGTACCCTATTCTGTAATATTTTTAACTGAAGACTACGTTCCAGCCATAGCTAAATCTTCTCGTACATGCTGCTCCATATCATCATGAGCCTCATCTGAAGTACGTAAGTTCTGGTGACAACGATTCAGATGACTTCTCAACTCTAAAAGTCCGTCCCACTTTCACCTTGGTTTTGTTTTCTTTTTAAAGGGACGAGTTGTAATTTTGTTGATTAGAGTAACTTGAGCTGACCGGAGTTCAATCGATTAATGACAACATATGACTGTATATTAAGTTGAAGCTCTCACGTTTATAAACTCTTCTCGATGATTAGTGTGTTAAAATAATACGTGACCAACAAGATACTTTATTATAGAGTTTATTATTAATTTTTTGGGCAGACGATCTGTCGCAGCATTTTCGGCGCCCCCCATATGACGGCGCCCGGTGCGGTCGCACCGCCCTAGGGCCGCCACTGATTAGGTGGTAAACCAGACGATCTTGGAAATGATTCTATCGATTTCAATGTAATTTCATGTAGATAATGTTTTGCTTTTCAGGTTTAGAACACGATTTAAAAAAAAAAAAAAAGCAATCTTGGATTTTGTATCTCGGAAACCACTCTAACCTCAGCTTGTAGAAGTTTCTGGTACCAGTAAGCCTACTGATTAAATGTTATTAAATAACCTCTTTTATGCAATCTTAGGTCGTTAGCAAAGGCTGGCTGCGTGACGTCACAGCATGGCGTGTTCGCGTGAGAGACACAGTGACCAAGATTAGCATTTTAATAGTATAGATGAATGATTCTATTGTTAGGCCATAGTCAGAAGTTATTGTGTTTACAGGTTGCATAATGCTTTACAGTTGGATTACACCGACAGAAGACTGTGAGGAAATTTAAAAGTGATCTAGACAAGATGTCTAGTTGGGTAAATAAGTTTGTAATGGAGATGAATTCTAAAAAGAGTCAACTAATTAGGTGTACTGATAGGAAAATAAAGGTTTTGTTTTAATAATCAGTGGAAGGGCATGTGCTTGTTTAGGGAATAAAATGTAAATACTTGGAAATATCAGTTGACAGTAAGCTAAATTGGACAGGATACATTCGGAAGGACGCAGGGAAAGGGTTCAGAGTATTGCATCTGTTAATGGATAGTGGTTTTAAGTGCGAGTGTGGTGAGTACCAGACAATGAACCATTTGGCCGAGTGGGTTATGTGCCCATCATCCTGCAACAAAGATGATCTGTTTCGAGCAACATCGAATGCACTTGATGTTGCGAAGTACTGGGCGAAATGTGTTTAAAGTTGTTAATTTGCACAATATTTTAACTGTGTTTTTGATGTTTATGATTCGAAAATAATAACGGATAAAGAAAGATGTTGTAGGGAGACTGAATTTAACCATTTAATATTAATCATTTATTTATTTGTTTATTTAAATTGCGAAGTTGAATAAAGTAAAGTTCCATGACGAAAAGTCGAGCGTGACGTTCGCTGAAAATTTTTATTGTCATGTAACTAAAAAAAGAAAAGATATCGCAGTTAGTCGTCAATAGAGTTACATCTTGTGGAAACCGCTACGAAGATTTTCAGACGATGTAAATAAATTGTCGCTGTGAAACATGCGGTTTTTCGGAGAGAAGTTCTGATCACAATCATATTAGTAATTCCATCAAGATTTTCAGTTTGTTCAGATATGTAGGAAGGTGTTGGTTTCATTGGTGTAGTTTCCATTAAAGGAAATTTTGCTAAAACTGAGCCTGCTTTCACTAAAACAATTAAGTGCATATTATTTCTGACTTATGAATCGTAACTAAGTAGATAACGGATTCGTAAGTTCATAAAGCGACGAAGCTTGCAACGAGGATTCTCATATGAAACGGTTACAATGTATAAGCGAAGTAACAAATGTTGACTAAAAAACTATGTTCAGGATCTTGCTAGGGCGTTGTAGGGAGGTATGGGCGCATGTTTTGTGTTCCAAATAGTTGAGTTGGACGAAATTTCAAAACGATGCTGTGAGTAAATAAAATGATAAAAGAGTTGGATTGGGAGTTATTGCAGATTAGAAGGCGGATGAACAGAATTGTGGAAATGTACCAGGAATATACTGGCGATGAGGTCTGGAATTGGGCTATTACTTCTGTCATTTTAAACACTACTATTTAATTGGTGTTTTAGATCATTATTTAACATTTTATAAAGTTTTTTGAATCTATTCTGAATCTGATAGATCTTTTTGTTTTTCTTCTTACTTCGAATACGCATACCATAGACAATACAAAGTATTTACTTGAGTGCTGCGACCTGACAAAACCTTTTTGCATGATGCTATGATTCTCTTGAAAGAGATTTCTATCAACAAATATATTAAAATATACCGTTATTTTAGTATGCGATGTATCCCGTATCTAAAAAGCAAACACAAAAAAAAGCGTTACCACAAAATTTTGTTCAGTAGTCAATCCACTTGAAAAATGTCCAAAATGTGGTAATGAATCACTAAGTTATTCCAAA
The DNA here is from genome assembly GCA_031002005.1 of Vandiemenella viatica. Lineage (NCBI taxonomy): Eukaryota > Metazoa > Arthropoda > Insecta > Orthoptera > Morabidae > Vandiemenella > Vandiemenella viatica. The sequence continues at coordinate 155,715,521 of JARYHS010008074.1, forward strand.
AGATATAATTATAAAGAAAAATTGAGAATCTGCTTGCTGTAATAGAAAGGTAAGAAGGCTAAAGATGAAATGAAGTCTTCACGGGTGTACCGCCGGATAGTGTTTTGAAAACACGATATTTCGACTACTAGCTCCGTTGCCTTCATCAGGTGTCGAGACGTCTGCACAGGTCGGCTGACCGTCGGAAAAAATATCCAGCGGTACACCCGTGAAGACTTCATTTAAAGCATACGCCGGGAAAGTCTCCGTTCTTACATACAAGGCTAAAGATGTTGGTAATAGGAGCAACAACTGAGCTAAGAGACAGCAAGGCAGCAAAGAATCTTTGAAATAACTAAACAATGAATGAATACCAGCAACGAAGAAAACTTAAGATGGGTTTGAAAAAAATATATATATTATAATTATGTAACTAAGACTGGGGAAGAAGTTTCCGTGGATTTGAAAAAAGGAAGAAATAGTTTGTAAATAATTCTTTTAGACCATTAGGGAATATGATTCTGGGACGGAAGGGGATAAACAGAGGAGTAGCTTCTAACCATAAGTAGTAATGAACGGACTAAAAAAACTGCAACGAAATCTTGAGGATGTTATAGTGGAGCTAAGAAAACTAAAAGAGCATAAAAGGTCTGGTGTGGACAATATTACTTCAGATTCATGAAAGATAATGGGATATGACATCGTATATTATCTTATAATAATATTTAGATTGAGTCGGAAGAATTGCTACTTACCAGAGGACTGGAAATTTGTCGTAGTATTATCGGTCAATAAAGGAAATGAGATAATTGGTGTTGAAAATTGTGGGCCAATTAATTCTACATCATTGGTGGGAAAGTTGATGGAAAGATTGGTATGTAACCTTATCTTAGGGAAGGAACTGGGTTGAAAAATAGCCACACGGGCTTACTAAAGAACACTCATGTGAATGTCTGTTAGGGGGCTATATGCAAGTTATTGTAGATGACAGCGAAGTACTGGAGCTCTTCAAAGAATTTGACGAAGTGAGTCATAAAATGATGGTAGATAACGTAATAACCAGTGGAGTGGAAAGACTTAATGAAAAGAGTTAAGGGGGAAAATGCAGTATAAAAATAGCTGGAAATAAACATGGACGTGCCACAGCGTATTGTATTGGGACCATTGCTGTTTGTTGTTCTAAGGAGTCATTGTATCAATGGGTTGAAGTCAGAGGACTGTGAACACATAGAAGAGGATCATAACAGTGTATCTAGCGGTGTAATTAAACATGAAATGAAAACAAATGCCAAGAATAGTCAGCTTACAAGGTATGCAGATAAAAAAAGTAAAGGTTTTTCTTTGATTAAAGGATTGCTTGCTGTAGATATTAACAGTAAATGGCTTGGCGAAACGTTTGACAATAGACTCATTCAGTAGAACACATTGGAAAGGTGGTAGGAAAAGAATTCAAAATCCTTAATTTATTGGACAGGATGATTATGGTATGTACAAGGGAAGTGTGAGAATTACAATGCAAAACCTCGGTCAGACCACAACTTGAATATGTTGGAGTAGTACGGGACCCGTATTTTGGTATCAAATTCATGAACTGGAGAGGGTATAAAGGAGAACATCGGATTTCAAAAAAAAAAAAAAAAAAAAAAAAAAATTACCGCATATGATGAAAGAGCTGGACTGGTAACAGGTGGAAGACAGAAGACGGATGAAAAGAAGTGTTTGGATTGTCCAAGGGTTGTAATCGTGAAGACGCGTAGATGGATATTACTAGGATTACGATTGGTACATTGAAAGAAAGAAAGAACCATGAGCTAAAACTGGCACAAGATTTCAGGCGAAACGTAGAGGAAAAATTTTTTTGTGAGAAGGGAGTCAGGGACAGGAATAAATTGCCAAATGAAATGATGAACAGTTTATAAAAACAATCAAAGATTTTAAGGATGGTATTCGTAAATCAGTCCAAGCGAAAAAAAAAACAAAAAAAAAAAAACGTTAAGGGCAAAAGTAGGTAGATGGTGAAATATCATGACATGGGAAGGTGGAATGTAAAGACATAGCCACCGGAGTTTGTGTGCTCCATAGCAACTGAAATAAAAATTATTATTGATCCATTAATGGAAGAAACACATCATAACTACCGGTAACACCATAAAACTCTCTTCCTTTGCTATCCTGGTTGGATCAGAGCTACATGCAATAAAATTATAAACATTTTATTTCACACTTGCATTTTATTTTCATTTTTGCACAGTTTCTGCTGCATTATTTGATGAATCATCACTTTTTTTACGACTCCAGTAACTAGTTTTTTTAGGGCATGATAAAAGACTATAATATCTTTGGACTTTGAAAACACATACTCTGAAAGTAACCTCGTTCTTGGAGAAATATACATCTGAAAGCACTAGTGTTTGACAAATCTCTTTCCCCTTCTCTGTTAATGCTTCGCAATTCTCGAAGAAAACCCCTTGCTTAAAGTAACTGAAGAAAATTCAGGTAAGATGTTTTTTCTGTTATTAAGATTGTAGTAACGCTGACTGGTGAATGGATGTTAATAAGGAGATTCTCTGAACACTTTTCTGCCCCTCTTTTGTTGTAAACTGATATCCCATGGTACATCATAAAGAATGAGAATTTTAGAATTTATTTCGCTGATGCTACAGCTCTTGATACATTTGGGACTATTTAATTGTGTCTGAATTAATTAGGTCAGTAATGTTGCTTTAAAGAAAGTAACTTTAATTCAAAATAAATAAAAATCCAACGCCGAATGTTGAACCAAGTAATGTCAATTATCATTCTGGTCCAGGCAACTTCTGATATTTCTGATACAGTTGCATATCAATCTCTCCATCATTTTGCCTATCACTGATGTCAAACTAATTGGCCTGTAACTTTCAACCTTATTTGTAACCCGTCCTTTATGAACCACTACTATCGCTCGTTTGCAATCCTCTGTTAATTTCCAATTTGTTCTGCTTGTATTGTTTTCTCTGATTCTCTTGTATTTTTGCCTGCACTTCATAACTATCAGATTGTGGTCACAGTCTATAACTTTATTCCTGAACTTATGTTTGACCATGATAATATCTACATGTATCCTCTGGACGTTTCCAGATGTATATCCTTCGTGCATGATTACTAAATAATGTGTTCGCCAAGATGAGTGTCTATTTATCACAACATTTTAACAACCTGTTTTCTCGCTCATTTCTTTCCCCTAGATTTAACCTTCCTATATTATTACCCTCTTTATCTTCTCCCACTTTCGAATTCCAGTCACCCATGAATATTAGATTTTCATCTCGCTTCACATATTGGATCAATTCTTCAATTTCATCATATATTTTATCTATTTCTTCATCATTTTCCTGTGACATTGGCGAATAGATTTGTACTAAAGTGGTTGGAGCAAGCTTAGTTTCTATCCTCATCAGAATAACCCTGTTATTAAACTGTATTTAATAACTCATCTGTTTCCCTACTATCTTGTTCATTATAAATCCTATACTAGTAACTCCACTGACGGTTTGTGAGTTAATTATTCTGTGTGCGCCCTTTCTCTTAAATTCACTAATCCCAACGATATCTAACATAAGTCGTTCTATATCTGTCTTCAAGTTTCCTAATCTACCTACCCTATTCAGGCTTCTATCATTCCACACTCCGACTCGTAGAATGTTTCTATCCATTCTGATGATTACTCTACCTGAGCGGATTCCTCCCAGATTCTACTGTGGGGTTATTTCACCTACAGAATATTTTACCCAGGAAAAATCTACCATTCTGTATCTAACTGAAGAGATTTACATGTCCTCGGGATACCCTTCACTTTGGCTTCTGTATCTTCTTGCCATTGATCATTTCCGGATCATCTGCTTTATGGGCCGCTATCAACTCCAAGTGCAAGAGGGTGCCCTGAACCCCTCCCGGCTTTTTCTCCCCCCTATCAGTACGCTGTTGGCATGCAGTGGGTGACTCCTTATACGGGTCATACTTATTGGTTAATAGCTCTCAACCCTAGTTTAAGCTATGGAGCCATCACGAGACGAGATTTACACAGTCTTTGTTACTAAACCAAGAGTGCTGGTTAATAATTAACATTTCTCGGTAAGCTAGCCAAGCTAGTCGTTTGATAAAACAGACAATGGCTTTAACTTGGAAACATAGTGTTCTATCAAGGGACTTAACTAACTTCCCAAGAAAATTTTATTCATGAGCAACTCAGACTTTAATCCTGTATTACTGCTTAATGTTTACTTCCCAGACCAAATACTGACTGATAGTTTAAGCTTGAAGGATCGCAGCCTGCCAGAATGAAGCGTACAAATTGAATTGAATTTTTAATTGCAATGGAGCGCATATTCCGATAGCACTTTCCTTAGTCATCTAATTACCAATTTCTTCTTCTTATTATTTTATTATTATCTTAAATACTTTAAGTCATAACAGAACAGAGTACATCTCGCCTTACAGATTCTTTTGGACTGGCGAGTGACACAAATCAGACGATGTCCTATAGTAATTATTGCTAATATTGTTTTGGAGAAGGTTGTATAGATTGAAGTATTGTGGGATATGTAAGTTCGAAAAGAGGAAATTGATATAATCGTATTTCAAGATAAAAACGTTTGAAAGGGTTGATAAATCCATTCGTAAAGTATAAACGAATAAAGAAATATATTTAGAGAAAGTAAAGTTTCATTTAGATTGTCCAATACAAGGGAAAGTGACAACAAATCTTCTAGGGTTTGCCCTAGAAGATTTGTTGTCATTTATTCGCCGGGAAAGCCTGCATTCGCATACAAGGGAAAGTAATTGTCATTTCTAATAATTAACGTATCAATTCAAGTTAATTAATCGAGAAATTTTTAGAAACATAGTGGAGCTAGCTTGAAACAAGTCGATAAATGACAGTTTCGTGTCGCAGAAGAAGTGGAAAAAGGTATTGGATAATAGAGATATGTGGTTTGAAGGGAAGGCATAAATCTATAATAATTTTCGTAACTGATCAATATTCTATTAATGGAGTAACTATAGCGTGTTATTGTCGCAAAGTATTTTAACAGTGTAATATCTACTAATATTGATGGAAAATAAACAGAAAATCCTGAAATAAAAAATAGTTGTGATGAGAACTTTGACAGCTAAATACCACTGCAACGCCAGTAAAATAATGTAAAACTTAACAGGATTAATGCTGTCGACTCGTAATCTTTACCTATAAAACGCAGTCTTGGTCATTTTGTAGCTATCACGTCATGGCGTCAAACTATGACGTCGCGCTGTCACGTCCAACTTTTCGCCTTCTTTGCGCAACTTACGACCAGAGACGTTGTTCTGGGTTATGCAAAATATTTAATGACAGTTCTGTTTAGCTAAGTATCAGCGAATAAATTAATTTAATTTAATTAAAATTTCAATGGAGCACACGTTCCGGCTGCAATTTCCTTACACACCCATCTTCCCCCTTTCCTGCATACACCTACATTTTCCCTCTACAAAGTTTAACTTTAAATTCTTTCAACGTTTTTGTTAAATTATTCATAATTTCTCTTCTTAACTTATTCCAATCCATGACACCCTTACCTAAAGAAGAGAAACTTCCTACACCCATGTGCCTTAAATCGAGTGCCAGCTTGTGGTCATGGTCGTCTTTTCCTTTCCGTGCATTACTTTTCATTCTTACAGCAATATCTTTCTTGTTTCTATGCCTCATCACCAATATACAGCTTGTACACTTCCATGGCCCTCTTCACCCTCCTACTGTCTTGCAATGAATCCCATTCCAGCTCTTTTATCATACCTGCTACTAATTGCATTCTGCGATAATTTACAGAAACAAATCTAGCAGCCCTTTTTTGCACCCTCTCCAACTCCTGTATTTAGTACTCAGAATGTGAGTCCTATACTATACTGCCATATTTAAGCAATGGTCGGACCAAAGTTACTATCAGAACACTGAGAGAAAAGTATGTATTGCGTTTAAATCGACATATCAATCATCACATGCTTATATTTACGTAAGGCCGGCATTACACTGTAAAAGATCTTTGTCAAAGATCTTTGATAAAAGATATTTTATAAAATATTTTACAGTGTAATGGGGCATATTTTATAAAAGATTTCTTTTATAAAATTTCTTTTATAAAATGTAAGACGTTAGCATTACATTTTATAAAAGATTTCACCACCCTGCAAACGTAAACAAAGAAAATGGCGTAAGGGAGGTTACCAAAGTTGGTTATGACCACGGAGGATATATTCCTTCCTCCATGGTTATGACTGTCAAATCCACGAAAATTTTTGTTACTGAACACGAACAGAAGGAAATGTTGTAAACTCAGAAACATATAGACTATAAGATTAGGAATAAAAAGGTGAACACATACGAAAAGTTAATTAGTGCAATGATAGAAGGCTGTACTGTAGAAGACGTAAAAAGAGAAAATTAATGTGTTAAGAAATAAGTATTTGACAGGTTTCTGGAATAATTACAGAAGCAATGCGTGTGCTATATTGCAGAATGGTGTAGATCTGTCACTATCAATCGAGTACAACCCATGGCACATACACCGTAAAAATAAAAACCCAATAGTATATATGGGGAAATAATTCTGATGTAGAAATTAATGAAAATATTGTGGTAAGAATTTATTGGACGTATACTTCAGCACCAACCATAATTTTTATAATTTGGCATGTCCTCATATTGCAGCTCTTTCACTAAACTGTGATGAACTCCTATCATATCAAGTCTCGTAATCCACGGTCTAACCTAAATATGTTTATTTCTCTTGTTTATCTTCAATAAAATGCATATTGTGACGGTTGCACTAACTGTGTCTGCTAAAGCTTACAAGTTTACTCCATTCATTTCAGAGAACTATGACGAAAAATTTTGTATAGTGTAATAGGACTGAAAAAATATCATAAATATCTTTGATAAAATAAATGTGATAAAATGTTTTATAAAAGATCTTGGACAAAGATCTTTTACAGTGTAATGCCGGCCTAACATTCGCTTGATATATAGAAGTACTCCTTAAATTCTTTGTTTATCGATATGTAAGATAAAAGCTTTAATTTTCGAGCAGCAATGTTAGCGAAAGTTCTGATTAGATTGTTATTTAGCATTGGTCAGAATTACAACTGGCACTTGATGTTACAGCAAAGGGAATGAGTAATTTAGTTTTGTTCCAAAGTAATTTAAATTATTAATAGTATTGAAATATTAATTCATTTGAATGGAAACGATTGCAGACTGATCGCGTTCTGTGCAGTCTAGACTACAATTAAAACAAATATTACGTGGCATAATGTAAGTTTATAAGATTTATTTTTTTAATTTCATTTGCTTTCACTGAGCAATATTACTGAGTCAATTATTTTAGCAACATGTAACTGTGTCATCAATTCAAACGTTATAACGATCTGAATCGTGGATAACAAAAAAAGAAAGTTGTAAGAAACCGTGATGAGTTTTTTTTACCAAATTCATATCGCGATGCATTATTGCCACTAATGCGATACAGTACACATATTAATATGCGTATGGCTGAAGAATTGTTTTTCTAGTGGCAAGTATAGCGTAGTATGTGTTGAGCTTGAAATGAAACTTGGCAACGGAAACCTTTTGCTACAGTGCAAGACACGAGGAATTACATTGAACTTTATTTTATAACTGATCTATTTAGATAAACAATTGCTAATAAATGAATTGCCAGAACACTGAATGAAAAGTAAGCATTTAATTTAAATTGGCACATTAATTATCAGTTGCTTTTTTTTACTAAAATCATTACTTGGTTTATATGAAAGAAGTTCCAGATTTATCGCGATCTATGCGGTCTAAACCACAATTAAAACTAATATTACGTGGCATATCGTAAGTTGTTAAGATTTATTTTTAGCATCCTTCGTTTTCACGGTGGTCAATATCTCAGCAGCATGTAAGCTGTGTCAGCCGCTAAAATAATGATCTTCATCACAGATAATATGAATGAAAGATATAAGAACCCGTGAAGATTTTGGATCAAGTTTATATCGCGATGCATGATGACACTGACATGCGATGCAGCGAATGTATTAATTCACGTACGATTGAAGCTTTGCTTTTATACCGGCAATAATAGCGGAGATTGTGGTTAGGCTGGAATGCAATCTGGACCAAGCTGACAACTAAAACTTTTTGATACAGCACAAGGGACGAGAAAGTACATTTAAGCTTTATTTTATAACAATTCAATTCGGAAGCCACTTGTACAAATTTTTTTTAGTAAACTCCCCACTTTGTCAGTGCGACGGGGAAATCCGAGGCCGATACAAACCACCTATTCTTCGGATGCAATAATTACAAAGAAGAAACAGACACTTTCTGAAAGATCTAAAATATTATGACATAAGTTATCCACCTACTTGCTCTAGAAAATATCGGAATATATCAGAGGATGGTGCACTTCATAACAAGAAACCACATAGAAATATAACCGAGTAGAACCCCAATTATTTTTAGTTTTAATGAACAGTGATTTGCATGTACGTGTAATGCGTATATGTAAATGTGGGAGCATATATATATACAGCACAGCACTAAATATAATGTATCTTGACTGTATGGCAGTGTCAATAAAATATTTAAAAAAATAGTTAAGCAACTGCAAAGAAATAAATTACCAGAACTTTCCATTAAACCCGTCATTTTTGACGGACTTTGAGGCTAGTATTAATATAATTGCTACAATTGATTCTTTAAATTAAAAGTAAGTTGTTGCACACAGAAAAAAAGATAAAATATGTCTGGTTACAATAGTATTGAAATAATCTGACACAGTTACGTGTTTCTGTGGTGCAGAGTGAACGATGGGTAGGAGGAGGAAGAAGGAGGTGAAGAAGACATGGCTGGATCCGCCGCTGGCTCCAGAGGTGGTGTACCGCGAGCAGGGCCTCAACAGCGTGCGTCGCGGGCAGTATGCTCCGGCCCTGGCGCAGCTCAACAAGGCGCTCGAGCTGGACCCCAAGAACCTCAGGCTGGTCACGGGCAGGGCAGCCGCCAACCTGGGGTAAACTTAAACTTGCCGGTTCCTATTGTATTTACTGTGTATCAGCTCCATAGATCCGTGGTGGAAGAGACCTCCGGGATGTGAAACTTGCCATAGTTAGTGCAGGCACTGAGGCGATACAGTCTTTGCTTTGTTGTCTGAGGGTAACATATACGATCCTTGGCAGAGATGATAGTTTAATGTGAAGCATGACAGGATGCAGCTAATGAAATCGACCTCATTGGGCAATTTTCGCTTACGTCGTCTTCTGGGAGACGACATTTTGGAGTACGATTCTTACGGTGTACCTTTGACAATGCGTCACGATTTTACTTGTATGTATTGCACTCTTTACTGAGGTCAATATTTGCTTAGCCGATTATGTGTTTTTTGAGAAAATAGTCAACGTATAAAATGTTTTTACGTTTGTTACATCCTGTTTTCTTCCAAAAATATTGCAAATAATAACAGTTAATAATTTTAGATAGCCTCTTTACAGCTAGTAAAAACATTTGAATTGTTGGATGTTTATAACTATACCTTATTGACCCTCAACTGGTGACAAGGTTATGTTCCCCTTGCTCTCATCACCACCTCCCGTTGTCTACTTCTCCGAGCAGATCGATGTGTCCAGGAAAGGGAATGGCAAATTTGTCAGCGGACACTATTTCCCTTTGGCATTTAAAGGTCAGGGCAGCGGAGTGGGGGTAGTGCAGAGTGACCTTGAGCCGCCTCTGATAACTGAACGAGCTATAGCAGTGAAGTCTTCATGGGTGTGACGCCGGATTGTGGTTTTAAAACACATTTTGATGACTAGCTTCTTCGTCTTCCTCAGGTGCGAATACATCTGTCTTGATCTGCTAATAGCTGACGGAGCTAGTCGTCGAAATGTCAGGTTTTCACAACACAATCCGGCGGCACATCCGTGAAGACTTCATTGCTATCATACACCTGGAAAATCTCTGCTATATAGTTTTAATTTTTGTTGTCTTATTTTTCCATGTTACAGCTATCTAGCCCGAGAGTGAATGATTTTTACATTCTCTTTTGAGGCTGAATGCTCCAATTGCTGTCGGGCATATTTGAGTTTTATTTGGTTTTTACGCATTGTAATGGATGTTTCGTTTTGCTGAGCTATGATCTTGTTGTTCTTTCTATAGGAATCTAAACTTATTTTAAACGTCTTTTTTTTAACTTCTTTGGATTTTGGTTGGTCCATTTACATCCAAATGGTTCCATTACTTTTTACCAAGATTTGAATGCGTAGTTGAACGTAAGAGTCTGAATATCTAAAAGTGAAGTGCCCTACGTATGACATCACCAAAACGGATCATCATTACCGGGATATCTTAGCTGACCATGTTCTCATCTGCTACATGCCACTGGAGATCTATTCTTTCAGAAAGACAATGCGCTCTTCCTTCGCGCCCAAATTGTATCCGAATTATAGGATGAACACTTTACAGACGTGAACTTGCTTCCGTGGTCACCAAGGTCAATCCCATCTAGCATATACAGGGAACCACCGAAATAGATGTTCCAGCCTTTGACCTCGCTCCAAAATCTTGAACATGGCAGCGTCAACAGCAACGGTATTTCTTCAATTGTACAATGAAAACACAGTCAAACCTGTTGCAAATATTCAATGAATTTATTGACCGGTTTCGACCCGCCTTTAGGGAGTCTTCTTCAGAAACTAGTTAAAATATATTACATAAATCTAAAAACACTTCTCAATAAAATAGTACACTTTTGTACTAGAGTCACACATTAAAATATATTATCTGGCTAACCATCCGGCAGCCAGCGTGCATCACAGAGCCAGCGTCTAATCTGGGCGGCAGTGTACTATTTTATTGAAAAGTGTTTTTAGATTTATGTAATATATTTTAACTAGTTTCTGAAGAAGACTCCCTTAAGGCGGGTCGAAACCGGTCAATAAATTCATTTAATATTTGCAACAGGTTTGGCTGTGTTTTAACCAGGGTTCGTGGATCCGTACGGATCTCCAAAGCTTCTAGTGTTCTGTCACCTTTATGCAGATTTCCGGTGTCTAACGGCGGCTCTAGACAAATATCTTTAATTTAGTTGTTCTTCAGTGTATATACACCGACAGAGAAGACGGATTCCATACTGCGTGCAAGATTTCAATTTATACGACCGCAGCTTACTACTGTTGCACAATGTAGCCGTACCGTGTACATTGTACAACTTAAAACAAAGATCGCCCTCCATTATATCTGTATATGGACGGCGCGGTTCTCTTACAACACTTATTTCTCTATATACTTATTTACTCAGATAAAGCACTCATTACATCATACAGTTATAAACTTAGGGCGAGGGACGTCGTTGGACTTATCATACAGTCTACGGTCACTGAAGTAGTAATATTAATGTCATATACCAATAATTATGCTCCGAGGTTCTAACGAGCGAACATCATGTATAAGCCACCACTATGGAACGATGATTGCAGCTTGGAGATAGTGGCTTGCGGGAGAAATCGAGTGCAACGGATTCTTCATTGCGAGTATTACTCCCATTCAATCCTCGCATTCTGTGTGAATCGAAGAGTTTTTAATTTTTGTATTAACTGTTGGTTTTTTATTTTTATGCTGATTTATTGTAACTGGACTAATATTAACCAGACTGAAATGTAGTCTTCACAGGTTCTTCGCCGGATAGTACTGAAGAAAGACAATCTTTCGCCGGCTAGCTCTGCCGCCATCATCAGGTCAGTTGTTACCATGGAGGAGGGAAATATATGGAGACGACGCAAGAGACCTTCAGCACGCATTGAAGTGAAGCAGGGCGGAGGAGGAGTGGGGGGGGGGGGGGGCATGGCCGGAGTGGAAGGGGCATGGCCGCTTCCATACAGACACGGGGAATACGTACAAAAACCTCAAGGGGACTCTAGGATAAACGTGACGCCGCAATCTGGTGATGGATTATTATGTAACTCGATGGGACAAATAAAAAATGAAGAATAAAATTTTTTGATATCCTGCTTAGTTTTCGAGATATTCTGTCCCAAATGTGAAATGGTTTTGGTTGAAATTCAGAAGAAAAAATTGGTCAAAGTCAAATTTGACGATGGATTCTTATTTAAAAAGACGAGACAAATGAAAAATAAAGAATAAAAATTTTCGATATCTCACCTAGTTCTAGAGATAAACTGTATCAAAAGTGAGGTGTCTTGAGTTGAAATGGAGAAGACAAATTTCGCAAAAGTCAAATTTAATGATCGATTCTTATGTAACACGACGAGACAAATCGAAAATAAAGAATAAAATTTTTCGATATCTTGCTTAGTTTTCGAGATATACTGGGAACATCGCAATTGTTTGGATGCGCAATATCGCCACTGCGCATGCGCGAGCCTGCTTCACCAATTTAACGTCACTTCTCCTCCATATATTTCCTTCCTCCATGGTTGTTACGTCTGTGGCAACCAGAGCTGTACTGGTGCTGTCTTTCTTCAATACTATCCAGCGGATAACCTGTGAAGACTACATTTCAGCAAAACTCCGGGAAAGTCTTCGTTCACACATTTACATTTCTCGGCAGACGTATTTTTATTTACACTAAAACCCAAAAGATACCGCACCGTTAACGTAGGAGCTACAATGCTGGCTTCGGTGCTGGGGTCACTGCTTTGAATCCGGCGGAGGGTATGGGTAGTTTTAATTACGTTTTGTGTTCGTCTTGTGTCATCCATGCTGTGAACTACATTATTACGAGAAATACATATACTTTTTGAGGGAGAGGGATATAATTCATCTACAAATTAAAACAAAACTCCATTTGAACTTGACAGTTGGCGCGTACAACATTTTTTTACAGATTACTAGCTGATACCCACGACTTCGTTCGTGTTTGTAAAGAATTTGGATTGACAGCTACCGACCGACATCAACCACCATAGTGCACGATGGGAGACTCAGTGCCACTACCACACACAAACACCAGTCATCTGCGCTAGATAGTTTTGGCTGAAAAGTGATACACCATGACACATACGTTTTTGGTAGAAATATGAAAGTGCCGCAGATCGACCACTTTCAACCTCCTTACCTCCCACACCCCCATAGCTACCGACATCTAACCACCATAGTGCACGATGGGAGACTCGATGCTATTACCACACACAAACGCTAGTCATCTGCGCTATGTAGTTCAGGCAGAAAAAGTATAATATACTGACACACATGTCTTTGGTCGAAATACCAAAATATCCTTGAACAACCAATTTCAACCACCATATCTAGCACACTCTCACACTTACTGAAATTCGGCCAACGTAGTGATCGACGGGTGACTCTGTGCTACTACCAGACATAAACACCAGTGATCTGCGCTTGATATTTTTGGCTGAAAAGTGATACTCCATGACACATACGTTTTTGGTAGAAATATGAAAGTGCCGCAGGTCGACCACTTTCAACCACCATTCTTCCCAAACCTCCATAGCTACAGACATCTAACCACCATAGTACACGATAGCAGACACGATATCACTACCACACACAAACGCCAATGGCCTATGCTATGTATTTGTGGCAGCAGAGTGACATATACGGAGACACATGTGTTTGGCTGAAATATGAAAATATCCTTGATCGGCCTCTTTCAACCACCATATCTCCCACACTACCACAGTTTCCGAAATTCGGCCAACGTTGTTATCGACGGGTGACTCAGTGCTACTACCACACACAAACACCAGTGATCTGCGCTAGATAGTTTTGGCTGAAAAGTGATACACCATGACACATACGTTTTTGATAGAAATATGAAGGTGCCGCAGGTGGACCACTTTCAACCACCATATATCCCACACCCCCATAGATACCGACATCTAACCACCATAGTACACGATAGGAGACACGATACCACTTCCACACACAAACACCATTGGTCTATGCTATGTAATTGTGGCAGCAGAGTGACATATACGGAGACACATGTCTTTGGTCGAAGTACGAAAATGCCCTTCATCGACCACCTTTAACCATCATATATCCCACATCCCACAGCTATCGGCATTCGGCCACGGCCAACGTTGTGCACGAAAGGAAACTCTATGCGACTTGCACACACAAAGACCAGTGATATGTGCTAGGTAGTGGTGGCTGAAAAGTCAAATATAGGAATACATACGTCTATTTTTATTTATATATAAGATTTACTGATATGCCGCAATTGTATGGCAACAATATTTTTAGTGTGCAGATTTTTGTAGATTAAATTCAGTAGAATGGATACTGCTAAAATCCTGACTTCATATAACATTAAAAATTTGTAATAAAATCTGTCATAATAACGTACCCTCAAATAAAATAACGAGTGGATGTAATTTGTATGTTTGGTTCTGCAGATCTGAGCGTATTAACGGACAGACACAAGTGTTCACAAGTGTTCCAGTGTGTAGTCCAACCTGACAAGACTTATCCGTAGCCAGGTTGATAGTCAAAAGCGGATCAGCGCTACAACACCAATACCCAAGCTACCGGCAGCCACCCCTACCGAGGAATTGGTTGGATGAATTACCTGTACAGAGTCGCATAGGAGAGCCAACATTAGTGCATTGCCCGCGGGGAGCCACGCGGAGGTGCCGCCGCCACAGAACGAGTCGAATTAATGGACAAACAGAGAGACACTGCGTTTCATAATATGTAAAGAAAGTGATCTTTACTAGATTTTACACTCATTCTCTGTTTTCATATGTCCCGCCAGGCTGTTCCAGCACGGTGCGGCTATCGCAGATGCGGATAATGCTCTATCGTTGGCGGAGGAAGATGTGCCGACATGCACCAACTTGAAGGCCCGCGCCCTGATGGAATCGGGTGAATTCGAGAAAGCGCTGGTCACCTTCCACAGGGGAAAGCGACGTCGCACTTGCCCGGACTACTTTGTCACCGGTGTCCAACAGGTGGGTGTGCCACATCGTCATTGAATGAATATCTTCTGAGAACGTGCACGTTCGCGGTTCGAGTCTCCAACTGTATGAGGATTACCTAATTTAATTGTTAATTGGTGATCATGTTTCTCTCTTCGACATACTCTTTCAATGCACATATCCGTTATACATACATCCTACTACCTTCCAACCCAGATTTTATACTCTTCATACCTCATGTATTTGATGCCCGTACTACCCAATAATACTAATACAGTAAGAGCGTGACTAAGATTTTGTGGAGTATTCACCATTTCCCCAACTTTATTGGTATTGCAATTATACAGACTGCTTGTACACTTGTAATTGCAAAATATTCTTATAATTTAATACTTAGTTTTATGTGAATACCATAACTTCTTTAATTGAGACCATTTAAGCTTAACATAGTAATCTTTTCAGAGAAATGGGATCAGTTTTGCACCAACATTTTTTTTTATATACAGTCATTTATTTCATCATATACCATTTAAGATCATTTAATGAATAACTGTGAACTGTTAGTCACTTTCTATTTTGCAGCATTGGTTGAAAATAATACAAACTGAATATTTATGCGGGCCCCACTGCTACACGAGACTACAAAAATGATAAACTACACATGTGAACATACATTTAAAATACAACAAGTAGAATTCTTTTAAAAGAAGTTAAAGCGTTCTGTCTGGAATAGCTCATTTGGAAAAAAGTCTGAAGAGACATAGGAGCATCCTATCTGGCAAGTTGCCTCATCCAGGTGCTTGTAAAGGTGGCTATCAAGAGCGAGCCGTGGCAGCGATGGCGCGCCTCTATCCATCGCCCAGTCGGTAAACAACAAACGCCCGGGTAGCTGAAACGACCCTAGGAACGTGGCGGGGAGGTGGCTACAGCTAGCCTGTGTCGCGTGCTGATCCCTACAATTGGGCTGCATGGCGCGGCCTACAAAACCAAGGGCCGTGGGAAGCCACCATAAGACGTATTAATCGCAGAAACAATGTAGTGAAAGGTTATTAGCGCATTACCATTTTATGTAGTCTTCTGGCATTGCGCGAAATCACTCCCTACACTATATTCACTTTGCTGACACTGTATCTAATACAGGAAATTACTTTGCCAGATTACCTCGGTAATGAAGCTGTAGGCATCTCACTAATACACAAACTTTATTCGGCTGCGACTGACGAGACACCATTCACATGCTAGACAAAAGATGTCCACTGTTGCTCAGCTCGCCTTCAGCCCCGTCTGCCAAGATGGTCTTCCCAAAATCCACCACCGCCGGTAATCGTCAGAGTTAAACGTCTTCTAAAATTCTGCAGCCCCAGTGATGATTTGGTCAGAACATGCAGAAATAAAACGAGCGTGAGACGTCTTTCTCATTCGACAATATCCCCACTCATATTCTTCGTTCACACATCACTACCAGAGGGAAAATAGCCCTTTGTAAGTCCTTCCGCGATATCCCAAACGTCAGTCCAGCCGTGTTGCCTTCATTGGCTTCCAACTTAGTATCCCCTCCTGTTTATTCTCTGTCTTGATACCATTGCTGCAGAATTACTCCCTCAAAATCCCTGGACATTGGTCTACGCTGTCGATATCATGGTCGTCTGCGAGTCTCACCACATCTGAAACAACAAATCTAGCGATGGAAAACTTCCTTCTGCAAACACGACATACAGCTTAATGCGTGGAGTTCCAAGTGATGGTTCTGTTAACATTGACGGCGTTGAACTCTGGAAGTTATCTGATTTCTAATACCTGGGAACACTAATCTGTTCGGATGATCAGACGTCCGAAACGGAGTCAATACTGCCTGGATTAAGTGGAGTCAGATCACAGGAGTCCTTTTGGACTGGAAAGTGCCGTTACACCTTAATTCAAAGATTTACAGAACCATCGTGGGAAAAGTGGCACTGTATGGAAACGAATGTTGCCCAGTGACGAAAAGACACGAACAGCAGCAGGATGTCATGGAAATGAAGATGATTACCTGGACTCAGGGACTCACCACATTGGGCCGCATCAGGAATAAGAGCGTTCGGGCGGCATCTGGTGTGGACGCAACCCCTGAGAAAATGGAAGAGGATCGTCTGCGATGGTATGGCCATGTACTATGTAGCAACAACACTTCAGTTGCGAGACGCAGGAAGCGATGGCTGGATACTTTGCGGCAGGACATGCTACTAGTCAATGCCCTGGATGTATAAGATTGACTTTACTGGAAGAAGAAATCCAGTGGAAGGCAGACTCTGCAATCCGGGATAAATACTAGGAAGAAGAAGACTGGCTTCTGAACATTCCGTTAACCTTTGAGACAAGTTTCCCTCCCTCCAGCCACCCTACACGACCGCTGCTATGTGTGTGTGAAAATCACTCACTGTCCATTCTCCAGATTATTTCTTTCGTGTCTGATTTGCCATTATTGTTAGATGCTAATTATTAATACAGAAATAAAACTGGGCGTCACACCGTTCACTATGTTCATTACGTTGCTGCATCACCATCTCTAATAGATGCAGTACTGTGAAAATTTTCCCTCCTTCTCCGAATAACCATTCCTTCACGAGAATTTTCTGACATTGCTGCAATTTCGTTTCGTGATCACTACGTTTCTATATGAAGGATAAGATAAAACCTACGCTTTCGTCCGTGTATGATACCAAGGATAATCCATTTGAAAATAAATAATCAGAACAAAAACAGATTCTTCTTTAATTGGAACGTTTGGAGCATTTTCCTCAATTATAGATAACAATAATAAATTAAAATGGTTACTGCCAGTGCAACTGAATTTTTCGTTCGCTTATTTGTTTTTATATAAGACTTTTACTTCATTCACAGAAGCATCTTTATAGATTTCTCCTGTTAAATGTGTCTACAATGTACATGTGATTAATGAGCGATCGTCCTGGGAAATGCTGTTAGCTATCTCTAGACAACATGAGATATGGTGCTTGACTAATTTTGGGAAAATAGTTGGTATTGTATCCATACGTCTACTCTAACCAAGTAATATTACAACTGAAAACAAAGGAAAAATGAAAATTTTAAATTTTTTATGTTCATTTCAATTTCTGCGCCAAACACTTGCAGTTGACATTTCGTCTCATGTGGCAGCAGTCCTCAGTTGCGAACGAACGAGCAGTCTGATAATTTCGTTGATAAAATGAGTACTACAGCTTACAAGTGGTGGGTGGTGTCTCTATGTATAAACAAATTAATTAAAACTGTGGACAAAAGTGTTTATTTACATTCCGAACAAGGAAAATATGCGGAAAATGTGACTAAAGGTTCCACGACGGGACCCGACTTATTTGTATACATATCTATAATATATTTGTGTGAAGGCCACTTTATTTGTAATTTTTTACTTAATACATTATTATGTTTAATTAATAAGATACGTACCTCAATATTTTGTTCTGTGGTAAATTTGAATGTATATCAATGAATAAATTATAACTTTGGAGGTTAAGTATCGTGTGCTTCTATAGACACAATGTCTTTATTACCAGTTGAAATGAGCGACCAGGTGGCTCAATGGCTCTGGCGTATGACTGGAGGTCCACATTTTGAATTCCGGTCCCGTCTGGGATTTTCATAGGCCCTTAACCCGACCTTCACCTCTGGCACAACTTTGTATGTAATGTGAAGTATGCCAGAAGCTTCAATAGTTCAGATTACACGTTATAAAGTATAGGTCCCCTATACTCGGCGGGATTACCGGGTTATGGCAGCTGCGATAGTGTCGGATTGTACTGCCAGTAAAACCTTGTCGCTAGGTCGGTACGACTAAACGATCCTTTACGTTTTGAAGTTAGTAAGACAATATCACTTAAATTTGCATCATGATTTAAATTCATAGAAGTACGCAACTCAGCTATCAAATTAGTAATGGTAATATATCAGTAATATTCTTAATGTCGTTACTATAAGGGGCCTTATTACACTAGGCGACTTGGCGGCGCAACCAGCCGCGCCACTGGTGGCTCTGCTCGTCGCTGGGCATTGAGTCTTATGGAGCTTATTACACTAGGGCAGCCAGTGGCGTCGCCACAAACTGGTGGTCGGCTGGCTGCCGTGCCCCGCGACCAGGCCGGCAGCCATTGGCGGCGCAGAGACGTGGCGGGGCATTGTATCTTACGTAGCTTATTACACTAGGCCACCAGGCGGCGCCGCCAGACTCGCCACCACGCGTTCAGTCTACTGTTCATATACTCCTTCCTACTTTACGATTTTAAAATTGCAGAGATACTGAGTGACAGGTTTGGTGAGACAACTAGGGACAGTCATCCTGTGATGGGAGGGAATGAATCAGAGGAGAGTATAAATGACGAACCTACAAAATTTGAAATAAATACTCAGGAAATTGCGAAGTAACTCAGAAAGCTAAAAAAAACGTAATGTAACTGGTGTAGATAATATTACTACAGATTTATTAAAGGTTGTAGGATACAATATTGTACCTTACCTTAAAATTTTGTTTAAAATGAGTTTGGAAACTTGCTGCTTACCAGAGGATTGGAAAAGACCGATAGTAGTACCAGTTCATAAAGGAGAGGTTAAAAATTTGGTTGAAAATTCCTGGCCAATTAGTTTGTCATCAGTGATAGGCAGAATAATGGAAAGATTGATATACAACTATATCAGAAATGTCTGTGAAGAAAAACTAGTTTTCAGATCGACAACATTGCTTTAGGCAAGGATATTCATGTGAATCTCAGATAGTGGGCTATTGCAAGATATTTCAAATGAATTGGAAATGGGAGGCCAAGTTGACAGTGTGGCACTAGATCCTTTTAAGGCATTTGACAGAGTGAGCCATAAAATGGTTTTAAATAAACTGAAATGTATTGAATTGGATGAAAAAGTAACTCTCTGGGTACAGGAATTCTTTAAAGTCAGAAAGCAAAGGGTTAGAGTAGGAAATACATTATCAAAATAAGTGGAAGTAAATACGGGAGTTGCTGTTCATTATTCTAATGAATGACTGTGTTACAGTCAGAATTTTGGATTTTGCAAATGATACAATGGTAAACAATAGGATAAAAACAGGTGAAGACTGAACAGCTGCAGGGTGATCTGGATAGAATATCTAAATGGGTAGGTCAGAATGGTATGAAGATAAATACCAAGAAGCAGGCCCGCCGCTAGCTTTTTGAGCGCTCGCGTGCAATACCGATTATGCCGCCCCGTGTCTAACTACAGCCAGTAGTGGATCTAGGAAATTTCCGAACCATGTGTAAAAAAACTGTGAGATTGCCCCTTCGAACATTATTTGCCGTCCCCATTGTTGCCAAATAATGGACTTAGTCTCAGGCAACCACGGTCAATTTTTTTGCCAAAGAGTGTACAGTCATGCATTTTTGCTGAACGACAAGTCAAGAGCAGTCTGAATGCGTTCTAGTCCAATAATTGTCGGAATGCAATGATTAAGTCGATCAACTTGTTCCCTTACACTCTCCATGTTGCAATACAACTTGAGACTGTACAAGCAAAATGATCGACAAACATAAGTGTGTGTACCATTGTTTAAACTTAACTATATCGTCTGCTAATATTGCTCCTTTAAACCAAATTTTCAGCTTATAATATCAACACCTTGTAAGATATAGAAGTATGTGAACTCTATTCTTTATAGCTTAACATTCTAACTTAATGTTGAGAAACACTGAAAAATTGTAAATATTTTTTCGCCCTCGAAGTTCTTAGTGTGTACGTGTTGCAGGCGGAAGAGACCGTGGAAGACACCATCGGCCGTAACGTGGGTGAGGTGCTGTGGGACTTCCGAGACGCTATTCGTGAACGCGACGAGGTGAAGCGCGACCACGTACTGAGCGCGGTGTCGCGCCGCGTTGCCGCCCAGCCCCCCACTGTAACGCTGACGCCGGAGCAGGTCGCGTTCAGGACGCGCGTCGAGAGGAAGGTGGAGTGCTGCTACCTGGGTCACCTCGCCGAGCACAAGCGCTTCATCGTCGACAAGATGACGGAGCTCAACCAGGGGCCGCTCCGACCCAGCGCCAAGTGCCTCACCGACATCGCGCAAACCTCGCTCAACATACTCTGCAACACGCAGGAGACACTGCGCAAGCGCAGGTTAGCACCTCATCCACACTGACATTCCAGTACTCATGGGAAACCCCTCTAATCACGTGTAGGGCAAATTGACATGCCTATTGGGCAGATTTCCCAAGAGGGTTTCGTAGCCAGGGCGTAGCTACCACAGGGCTAGGCGGTGCAGTGCACCGGGGCCCCTACGCTCAGGGGGCCTCAATGGTACCTCAGAGGGCCTCCAATCGCAGTTCAGAGGGCCCTCGGGCCTTCATGGCAAACTGGCACTTTTTTTCTGTACCGTCGTCTGAGGGGGCCCTTGAGACACAAGAAGCCCCTCACCAAGAACCCTCACTGCTCAGGGGGTCCCAACCACTGCTCAGGGAGCCCCCAAGTACAAATCAGGAGCCCCCACCTCAGCTCAGGGGGCCCCTAACAGCAACAAAAAACAAAAAAAGGTCGCTCATCCGGCCCGAGGACCCAAAATAATTTTTTTGCACCGGGGCCGTTGTTGAACTAGCTACGCCACTGTTTCGTAGCCTGAATGGTCGTTCATAATTGGTTGTAGTAAGTGTTCAGCGTTGTATACGGATGGTTCTGTCGATGATATTCCAAATACGCTCCACTGAGTTCATATCAGATAATCTATGTATCCAGATCACATGGTGGAACTGTCCAGATTATACCTCAAGTCAGTTACTTACTTGTCCGGTCAGACAGTGCGTCATCACCCTGAAATTCCTATCGTTATAGAGATACGTGAAATCCATAAAGGATGCGAATGGACATCAAGCAGATGAGCATAATTTTATCTTTTCACGGAAAGATTCAATTTGATCAAAGAACTCAATCAGTGGCAAATGAATATGCATCACACCATTACAGACCATCAACAGCTTGTACAGTGCACGACTGAAAGGTCGGATTCGTCACCTCGTTGGGTTTTCTCACACACTTGCACTTTACTATCAACCCGTTGTGATGGACGATCGAACTTTTTTTTCCTGTTCGCCTTGCCTCTTCCCGAGAGGAATACAATTACTCGTGGGTAACCACTTGTCATGTGTGGCTTAGCACTATAAATAATACTCCTAGTAGAGATATTTACATATGTACAGTTTATTACACATTTAGGTACATCCAGACTCTTCCTTAACTGCCCCTATGATTATCTCCACACCCTCACTCTCCTTCTCTGACTTTGCTCAATGCTGACTACATCTCGTATAAACCATTGGTTAGCTCCCGCCTGACTTTGGCTGTGAAGTCTGCTGGCTGCGTCACTCGTAGACTCCAGCTGCCTTCCTGGTTGACGACCTTACATGATGATTAGTACAGCTGACTCAGATGATGACTTGAAGCAGACTACCAAGCTGACCTCTCTTCAGCCCCTGCAGTCCGGTTTTGTGTCATCTTCCCCTCCTTGACACCCATACGGTTCGTAAGAGGGAGTGCCCTCCAGCCAATCAGAATCTTTCCTATCCTACCATCTCCTACACTTGACGTAGTGCTCACTCCTAGTTTCCGCTGACACTCCGTTCCACTTTCTTTCTTGCCTTACATTCCAGCCTCTACCTTGTTTACTTCTCTGTTGTAACGCGCCCTGGTTTCGACTCTGCTATAGACAATCACTTTCACCTGCCAATATTAACTTTGCATAGAATTATCCTAAAATTCCTTGCCTAGACCACCACACCGTACCGTCCAGAAACATGACTCATCGGATCAAGATACTTTCTTTTGGACAGGTGAACGGCCGAAACCGATGCTGTGCTCGAGTTTGTCTTCTACTACCTTAAAGTATTCCTTAAACGTCAAATGTTGCTGGTAGACATTTCTCTACAGTGTCCTTCAATCAGTTTACGCAGTTCAATTTGTATGTTGGTATCTGGCAATCCGTCGCACGTCTCGATCATGTCAAGCTAGTTTCTGTGCTATTCTTTTGAGGAGATACAAGTTGCCTATGAGATATTATCAACATTCGGGGTCAATATTTATATATACTAACCTCACTGTCCACAGTGTCAACATCTTATCGGCGTGTTTACGACCAGCAAACTTCAGTACAGAATCATTAGTTATAAACATTACCGCCATTAATTATTGACTATTTGTTCCCTGACAATAGGCTCTTACAACCAGAGCTAGTATACTCGCCGACGCTGCAAAAATCGACTCAGCAACAGCTGCATTAAAATTTACATCAGTTTTGAACAAATTCACAAAAACTGTGAGATTTTCAGTTATATTATGGTCTGTACGGAGACACAAGATGGACGGTCGGTAGTAACTCAATCATGTTAAAGACATACGGCATTATAACGCTTCATATAACGAATCAACATACTAATCTCGATGACAGCATGAAATTTTAACTGATATTACCATTTTAAACTAGGACAATATTTCTCCAACATAGTAGGGGCCAGATTTAAATAGTGTTAGGGGAATTATGTTGAAAATCTTCGTAAAGTTCGTTGTACTGCAATATTGATTCCTTTACATCACGCCATTCATACGTAAGTGATCTTTCAAGATGACTAAAGCAGCCGATATAATACATTATAGACCAATTGATCTTTTTTTTAACTTGTGCGAAGATTACAAGTATCATTTTAATAAACTATAATGTCTATTCTTTTTAGTTCTGTTCAAAGAACTTCTAATCATGGCAGCTAACGTGGAGATCGTGTATCTTTGTGATAATATGTCTTGTTTTACCTGTCTGACCGTGTAAAATTCATAACTAGTCGCAATTGAGTTATTAAGCAAGAAAGATTTTTACAGAATATTGGCGACGAACTTCACCATTTCAAGTATGGCTCCATAAAGAACAAGAAAAATCGCCTTATGCATGAGCACAATGCTAACTGTACAATTCCTAATGAGGTTGGAGCCATTATGTATTTAGATTTAAAAGAATATGGAATATGGAGTTTGACACTAGTGTACTGAGACTTACCATCCGTGCGCTAAACTGGTTGTTTAACAATTACATGTTACATGGTGGTGGTGAAATCAACAAGAAAGAAACGACTGTTATCAGAAATCGTGGAGGATGGAACAGTGGCCGTTGTTATCGTCACGTATACTTGACAAGACAGCTTATGTCAAGTATAACTTCTGGCCCTTATGGGACCACTTTTAGCGGGGGGTTCAGTAATGATTCTAACATTTGAGTTGTAGGTACCGAATGCGTTATTTAGTTCTTTAACTAAACCATCCACTTGGTAGATTTCCAGAATGGAATTGAGGGAACTACCGGTAATGATGGACTTCCAATCACCTAAAAGCGTCCCTTGCTAAAGAGAAGTTCTGCAATGTATGACGGACATTGAATTATTACAGTTTGTAGGTATAAATGCTCCTCCATACTGTGTACATCGCCAATGATTCCAAGGAAAGTAGAAGTCACCGATGAACTTAGAGCGCAGTCATAACCAGATCTTAGCAGACATCAAGGATTGGGAGAAACAAACTGCAGTACTGACAGTTTGAAATGTTAAAGAACTTCTGGCTTGAGGTTTCTCAACTATTGTATTTTCCAAGCCTAATTGGAAATCATGCAGAACAACTAGTTCGCTCTTTATGCTGGTAATCTCGTTCCTTTTCTAGAGGTTCTAGTCTAAGCGGCAATATGTTGATAAATGGAAAAGTTACTGGTTCATATCACAAGCCGCTATTAACATATCAATGCACAATGTCTCCGAGGAGTGGTGAACGTACCGAAAGCTCAGTGTCCAATTATGTTACGATCGAAGTAGTACAATGAGACATTTTCCACTGTCAAACGCATACACAGTTGGGCATAAGATGAGGATGACTAAGAAAATGTCCAAGTACGTTGTCAGACATTTACAGCAGGAGAAACTAAGAATAAAAACAGGTTACACATGGTTAACATTAATAATAGTAACATTTTTAGCTAAAAGTCCTAAAACTGGAATTTGTGATCTGAACACCCCTGATGAAATGTTGAGATTGCATGAACGTCCCTGATAGTTGGCTCTGTTAAGACGTTGACAATTTCTGCTCTGGGATTAGTAAACATAAATATTGATTGCTGATGCTAGACTACCCACGTGACTCTTGGTAAGATAATATGTTTCCATAGCTTCGAACGCCGTTACTCCAATCTACTTCTGAAATGAGTCAGGCACTATCATTCCGCGTTCAAATTCTGTTATTTATCGTCGTCAGTCATTATCACGTTATTGATACAGGACAATCACGAGTTCAGCCAACAGCGCTAACAAGTGTCTGATTGTTTATAACCATTTGACGTGATGCGGTCATCATATGTGCGTTTGCATCCAGTTATCTCATTATTTCTGGTTTGTCAATGTATTTTCCGCTATATACTGTATTTATTATTATTATTATTATTATTATTACTCCGCGATTCACTAAAAGTGTGTGGCGGAGGGTGCATTGCACCTATCGAAAGGGGTTATGGTTTGGAAGGGTTATAAGGGATATGGCAGGAGGCGCCCATGGGCTATTGTGAGGAACCATCCCCGCATTCGCGTGGAGTGATCTGGGAAAACCATGGAAAACCCAGATCAGGATGGCTGGAGTGCTTTATCGAAAGCTACTCCTGTCGGATTTTAAGTTTACTCGCCCGGTAAATCCTTTCTATTCCATTCCCTAATCGCTCGTGGGAAAAATGAGTACAGAAATGAATCGGTTCTGGCCCTGATTTCTCTTATCTTATTTTCACGGTCATTTCGAGATATGAATGTTGCTGGTAGCAATATTTGCTGACTGTCATTCCGAAATACATCTGTCGTGAATTTTTCAATTAGCTTTCGTCGAGAGCAACGCCTTCGGTGTTCCAGGTCTTCCCAACCTAACTCCTTCAACATCGCACTTACGCTTTCCCTCCAACTATATATACCTGTCACGAATCGGGCGGCTCTTCTTTGGACCTTCTCTAAAGCCTCCATTAACCCCTTTTGATGGGGACCCCATACAGAACAACAATACTCTATCTGCTCCTCGCATGTAAAGCTTCAGTTTCTTCGCTAGAAAATAAAAAGTTTTCTGTATTCTCTTTTCCCACTACGATAACATTTGAGATATAGTAATTTCTTCCATTTATTTTGTTTATTAGATTCTAACTATTGGCTAAATAGTTAGCGTTGCAATTATATGTCATGGCAAATGCGTATTGCATGAGAAACCGTTATTTGTGCCAGAGCATGTAGCCTAGTGTTGCCAAAAGAGCCACTTCGCTAGTTTCCAAATCAATCTCGATTAATGTGATACAATGTAACATATTCTTGTCCTTCTCTCATCGTCGCGGAAGGCATTTGTGAAAGGCTACGGACATTAAATTTTAGTTTCCCCACTTTCTTTAGTCAGTCACGATGTTCTTCGCTGTCAGATCCTCTGCATACTTCAATTTTACCTTTTGAACAAAGTTGTAATATCTGCTTTGTTTCACCATACACGTCTCAGGTAACCAATTATTCTGTGTGATGGTAGTAGACTCCTCTCTTTTAGATTTAATGCGTCTCTTTCTTGTATCAACAAAAACTGGGAAAACTATCACTGCTGATTTCAATACTTGATTATGTGGTTTCATATGCCTTTGACCTCCGCCTTTAATAACATAGCATACTTATTAATGCGGAAGACAGAACAAAGATACTACGATACAAACTTCTTAAAGACTATAAACTAAAGCTACCCCGATCATGGAGGAAGGAAATATATGGAGGAGAAGTGACGTTAAATCGGTGAAGCAGGCTCTAAACTCTCGCTCATGCGCAATGGCGGCAGCGGCGATATTGCGCTTCCACACAATTGCGATCTTCACATTGTGTTAGATGCAGTAATTATTTTATTTTGTAATGTGTATAAGTGATTATAATGCCATCTTGTGTTAAATTATGCTATGCAATCTAGGATTCTTGATGAAGCAAACGATGTTGTTACTGCAAATACAGTTTGCGATTCAAATACGCGTGTGTGGGTATGTCTACATAGTTTGATTCTATAGCGGCAATTTAATGGAGATTGTGGTTAGGTCTAAATGCAGTCTGTACCAGAATGGTTTTGTTGTTCCATGAGAGACAAAGAATTTATCTATTACTGTTAGTAAGTTCATGAGAACCAAGTTAGTGACAAAACGTATATCGCGATGGAAACTACAGTACTTTCAGCCATTTCCAATTAAGCTTACGATGCATGTTAACAAGATAACTATTTTTATTCTGGTCTAGGCCGTATGTCAACCTAACCACAAGTGGTAGTAAAAAAACTGAAATATCCATTCTACATGTAATTCATTGTAGCTTTGGCAGAATTAATTTTTGGTCCAGGCGGCATATCAACCCAATCCCAGTATATCCCGACAACTAAGCAAGATATCGAAAAATTTTATTCTTTATTTTCGATTTTTCTCGTCGTGTTACATAAGAATCGATCATTAAATTTGACTTTTGCGAAATTTTTCTTCTCCATTTCAACTCAAGACACCTCACCTTTGATACAGTATATCTCGAGAACTAGGTGAGATATCGAAAATGTTTATTCTTTATTTTTCATTTGTCTCGTCTTTTTAAATAAGAATCCATCGTCAAATTTGACTTTGACCAATTTGTTTCTTCTAAATTTCAACCAAAACCATTTCACATTTGAGACAGAATATCTCGAAAACTAAGCAGGATATCAAAAAATTGTATTCTTCATTTTTTATTTGTCTCATCGAGATACATAATAATCCATCACCAGATTGCGGCGTCACGTTTATCCTAGAGTCCCCTTGAGGTTTTTGTACATATTCCCCGTGTCTGTATGGAAGCGGCCATGCTCCCCCCCCCCCCCCCCCCCCCCCACACTCCGGCCATGCCCCCCCACTCCTCCTCCACCCTGCTTCACTTCAATGCGTGGTGAAGGTCTCTTGCGTCGTCTCCATATATTTCCTTCCTCCATGACCCCGATCACAATTCAAACTACCAATCTGTGGAAACCGGGAAATTATATACAAAGGGTTTGAGACATTTATTTATCCAAATATTTAACGAAAAATGATTGGAGGGGGTTGTGATAATGTTACACAGGGAATGTCAATGACATTTATGGTTGAAAAACAGATTAATAATATTAATACTGGATGATGGTAACCTGTTGCAGGCCCCTGTATGCCCTGCGATACTGTGGTGCTCACTTCTCGCCGGGGCTGAAGGAGAAGGTGGATGCCGAGGTCAGTCGCAGGAGCGCAGCCGCCAACTACCAGGCGCAGATGCTGATTAGTCAGCTGAGAACGGCCAGGAGTCAGGGAGACATACTCCTCGTGAGCGTCTTCATTATATACGACACTTATCAGACAGTCAACCCGTTCATAGCCACGGTTCTGAGTGTCGTGTATAAGTAACTGAGATACAGCATCAACTGAAAGCTACACATATCTTTTGATAACTTACCACACGGAACGGGAATTAAGCGCACCACAACAGAAACAGGCTTTGGCATAGGATAGTTGTTTATATAGATACAGTACCTGAGTGACCGATCTTCGCTCGGCATCTTACGATTTCTGTTCAATATCCAAGATTTCGGGTAAGTTTGATTAAAGTAAAAGGCTTGAAGGCTCCCTAGGCGTTTTTAGGTGCACAGTTAACCAAAGAGAAGCTATACTAACATCAGTAGGCTTACTGGTACCTGAACCTTCTGTGTAATGAGGTTAGAGCCGTTTTCGAAAAACAAAATACATAAATTGCTCTTTTTTTTTTTTTTTTTTTTTTTTTTTTTTTTTTTTTTTTTTTTTTTTAAAAAAACCTTTAAAAGCAAAACGTTATCTACATATGAAATTTCATCCAAATCGCTAAATCCATTTGCGAGACTGCCTCGTAAATTGCTTTCAAAGAGAAATGCTATTGTTAGGTATTATGGTGCGAGATTTGTGGTAATTCAGGGGATTCTACGATAACCCTTGATGATGGATTGTTAAGTAACACGACGAGAAAAATTGAAAGTAATTATATATTTTTTTTTTACATCTCGCTTAGTTCTCGAGATATCGTATCTCAAAATTGACGTGGTTGGTTGAAATGCGACCTGGACCGGAAGATAAATTTCGCCATAGTCAAGTTTGATGAAGAATTCGTATGAAACTCGTCGAGACAAATCGAAAATAAAGAATTTATTTTTCTGATATCTTAAGTGAAGAGGTTAGGATTAGATCCGGCCTGGACCAGAAAAAAAATACATCAAAACCTCTATGTCTATACGGTGGAAATGTACTTTCAATGTTTTATTTTGTTCGTAATGGTTGTTGTTAGGTTGAAATACGGGCTGGACCAGAAGAAACGTCGCCAAAAGCACAAGGAATTATACCTATAACTGATTTAAGAACATTTATTCTTTATTTTCGATATGTTTCGTCGAGTTCTATAAGAATTCTTCATCAGATTGTGACGTCTCGTTAATGATAGAACATCATCAGTGTTAAACTCATTCACTCCGATAAAACTATGCTCATACCTCGCGTGGTAGTATTTAATGACAAACTAACAACCACTTTTTACGGTCAAAAAGAAAACGATGATTACTCTATAACTGGTACCGGTAATATTATTTTCAAAGAAGTTTCTGTAAAGTATCACCTCTGACAAAACCAATGATAAATTGTTAATTATCTTCATTTTTAAATGTTTTACAATTAAACTTGCAGTGTTAATATTTCCACGGGTCAGCCAGTATACAAGAACTGTTCGTTTAAATATTCTTTTAAATCAAAGAGAATCTATTTGTAGGCTTTCTGGTACCTGAATTGTCTACGAGATGGCGCCTTTTTAGAGATACCGAATGAAAAAATTGTTCGTATTTTGTAAACTCGCTTTTTTGAAGGGAAGACAACTATTTAGGCAATCTTAAAAGTGAAAACGTTATCTAAATATCAAATTTCATCAAAATCGTCATAGCCATTTCCAAGATCCGAAATATATATTTATATATATATACAAGAATTGCTCGTTTAAAGATATAAGATTAGCGAAGAAGAAATACATATACTAATGAGTTCGTCACTTTATTTGCCTGATTTTCTCTGTTATTAAGACCAAAATATGTAGGAGGGTGAAGTATTCCTCAACAGTCACTATAGAGTGTTCTCATGTTTGTTAATAAAACTCAATCGTAATCTTTATCGTCGGTCTGACAGACAATTCATTAATGTCACTATGTTTTAGGCCTGTAAAACTTTCATAAGGATTATAACAAGCAGTAATAAAGTGCCGCTGATACCCGTCAGCAGTATGCCATTTAACAGAAAATATACAATGTTTCTAGAAACAAGATGACCATGACCACAAGCTGGCACTCAATTTCAGGCACAAGGATGTAGGAAGAGTCTCTTTTCTAAGTAAGGTTGTCAGGGATTAGAAAAAGTTGCCAAGAGAAATTATGAATAATTTACCAAAAAAGGTGAAAGACTTTAAAGTAAAAATTTGTAGAGGGCAAATGTAGTTGGGTGCAGGAAAGGGGGAAGAAGGGTGTGTAGGGAAATTGCCACCGGAGCCTGTGCTCCATTGCAATTTTAATTAAATATTAAAGTTTGATCTGTTTGGCCAGTTTCAACAGCGACGTGACGTATTGAATTTCAACTGATCTCAAATTTTTATTCAAATCTACGCTTTATGTCGGAACTGACGTCAACGTTGTTTGCATAGCGATTATAAAACAAAATTTCAATTCAGGTACTATCCAGCGAAGATTCGAGTGTGCAGTAAAAAAAAAAAAAAAATTAGAGTTTGGGTGAAATTTCGTTTTGCAGTTTATGTTTCAAACGCCTTCTCACCATGTAAAGACTAGCTCTGTGTGAATCATGAAAATTGTTCAGCCTGGCGTAAGTAGTGTTGCAAACATGTTAGTCGGGAAGAAACTCTTTATCCCGCATTAATGGCCAAAGTTCACTTGACTAGCCTCCCGATGTAGCCATGTAGCCAGCAAGACCCCTGATCTATCCCCGTCAGAACATGTGTGCGACCAGCTCAAACGTCAATTCCGTCCCATTGTCAGTATACATGATATCATCGACCAGTTAAAACAGTAGTGGCCCAGCTTGCCTCAGGAGAGGCTTTATGATACACTGCCGAATCAAATAGCACATGCATACAGGCAAGAGAAGTCACACCGAAAAGTGGGCTCATACTGACAAGTTCTTTGTAAATTTGGCTTGATTTTTTAATCACTGAAATAATATCACATACCCTCTTAACTCGTGAAGTTTCATTTCGCATCATACTCCACTTCTGGGTGCTTCACATTTTTTTTTGCCGGGTATTGTGTAAATAAAACAAAACTTTCTGATATCATTATGAAAACCGAACTTAAGGTAATATTTAAAAAAATAGTAAAGTCACTAGATGATAATTACATTTTTTACCTCCCCACATAATATTTGGTTCTAAAAAAATAAAAATAAAATATTAAAGCATTTGTTCACACACCAATGTTCGCGTGCGCGAAGCAGCGGGCAAATACTATCCAGTGTCTACTGTCTACTATTATTGCAACTTCTAAGTGTACAAGTGTGTTTATTGATGTGATCTCTTGAGTATTGAAGTATTTCATTCTGATTTTGACAACACGCGTTGTATCAACAATGCGAACTAAAGTGCTCCATTAATTACGGAATAGTTTATAGGTTTTTGTAACTCAAGTGAATCAAACTTCCAGTAAACAAGAAGGACTCATCTGCAATTAAATGATAACTAGCATAAGCCCGTGTTTTGGGTATGGTCTCCGGTCTAGAATAGTTTCCGCTTTTAGGATCAAAGTTCACATTAAATTCAGCGTGATTAAAAAAAAAAGTTTTACAATATGATTTAAGTAAATGGACATATTTAATTCAGAATGAAATGCCACGAAAAGCAAATTTAATGAAAGTATCATGGAAATTTATAAATTTGCGGTTACTTAACTATTAAATAAGGTCCATAACTTCGATTTCGTTGGAACAAACGAACCAACGAAGGATGGGCGGATGATGTCAGCGTGAGACCCAGCCAATAGCTATTGACGTGAGAACGGAATGATGCAATGAAATTAAACAATTATTTGTGAATTTAGTAGATAATAATAATATTTAATTAAATTGCAATGGAGCGCACGCCCCGGTAGCAATTTCCCTACACACCCACCTTCTCCCTTTCCTGCACCCTCCTACATTTCTCCAACATTAGATTTAATATAACCTGCATCCCACTTGAAAATAATACCGTCAACGTAAGTATAAGTCGGCTAGAAGTAAATTTGTATGGTCTTGCGACCAAGTCTAAACGTTTAAGTATGCCACGTATTCCTCTATCGACGCTAAAGCTATATACAGAATTTTTGCCGAGATTTCGATTAATGAAAATAAGTAATGTCAAGAATGTGAGTACATATAGTCAGTCTTACAGTTAATCATAACTGGTTACCTCAACATAGAATAAACTCTGAAAAGTGTCTGCTTGTTAGATATCGGATAGGAAATAAATTTACTGCTTGATTTTACGGTAAAGGGAGAGTTGCTTATTGAAGGCATGGCGCGTAGCCCACTTAAAATAATACGCGACGTAGTAAGAAGGTAATCAACAATCGAAAACCAATAAATGAAAATAATTCAACACCTTTAATTTATAGCACGAATATCAAGTACACCTTATAGGTATCACATAAGATCATTGCATTAACTTAACTGTCGATTAATACAGTGAGTTTCATATACATCGCACCGGCACTGCCTCTGCTCAGGCCCGCCGTGAGCGGGCGTGCAAGGCGTGCACCGCACGCGGGCGGCACATCAAGGGGGGGCGGCAAAACGAGTGATCGACAGTCGCCGCCCCGCAATAGTTGACACTCCATTGTCGTCACGATGAAATTTGCAGTGTATTATGTAGCAGGTTTTTTAGCTCAACAGCTGCTTCGGGCGGTCGGCGACACTCGGGATGGCAACAATGGGGGCGGCAAATAATGTTCGAAGGGGCGGCAATCTCACAGTTTTTTTTGACCCGGTTCGGAAATTTCATAGATCCACCACTGGCTGTACTTAGACAGCGGGCGGCATAATCGGGATTGCACGCGGGTGCCCTAACAGCTAGCGGCGGGCCTGCCTATGCTAATCGTATCACGTCAAAACCGTTGTTGGCCGTCGGACGCCATTGCAGTCGCACTGCACTCTATCGGCCGCAGCGTCGATGTTGTAGCAGCCGTGCTACTATTTGGCGGCCATAACATCGTGGTTTCGTCACAATGACATAAAACGTAAAAACCTTGGCATATTAGCGGATTATAAATCAGTTGCGCAGAAAGGTGGTATTGATCAAAGTCCTACAACTGTTTGAGACTGATGTGAGCAGATGAGCTAGGGAAGTGAGGTAAATGGAATACAAAAGCTTGGGCAGACTTTCTCGAGTATGGTGGTATAGCATAGTAACCAAATAAATAAATTAATGATTCGCTGGCTGCAAAGAGCAAAATGCTCTACATCAGCCCGTCCCAAGCCCTTTTGCCGGGGAACGAAAAGTCATTAAAAAAAAATTGGTCAGAAACACACGAGGGGGGTGGAAAAAATCCCAAATCACCACGGATATAAAAGGAACTGATCTGACAAAAAGAGCTAGGTTGGGAATCTTTGAAATTTATTTAAAATTTATGTCTGAAATTACAAGCGGAATCCTCCAGGATGAAAATACCGTTCGTCATTCTCGATTTATTTTAGTGATTTTACTTTTCTGGATTCCTTCAAGTTGGACTCGTGTGCA
This sequence comes from Vandiemenella viatica, assembly GCA_031002005.1. NCBI lineage: Eukaryota > Metazoa > Arthropoda > Insecta > Orthoptera > Morabidae > Vandiemenella > Vandiemenella viatica. The sequence continues at coordinate 155,749,288 of JARYHS010008074.1, forward strand.
GATTTTATTTGCGATTAATCTTAATATCTTAAAGCAGCTAGTGTTCTTTACCATGAAATTTCTATCCACGAATCGAATGTTTATCAATTAATTTATGTATGTGGGTTGTGTTATCGAACATACAGATATTTAACGATTCGCCCATCTTTGCCCACTGATCATATTAATTAAATTTTTTCCATTTGACTTATTTCATTTTGACTTGTGCTCGTTATGCTCTGTTCACTCTGAATTGGCGGCTCAAGGTCATATTACTCTGCCCCCCCCCCTTTTCTTACTTCACGTCTCTCTCCAGTACCTATTTTCCTCAGCTGACCGTTGTGTCCAGGTAATCAAGTGATAAATTTACCATTCGCATGCAGGGATAAGGCCAGTGGAGTGGGGATAGAGCAGACTGACCTTGAGCCACCTCTTTTAATTGAACAGGCTATAATAGTGATAATCGTGTTGCAATGCAGATGTCTTCCATTTGTGATTCCCCGTATGCAGGTGATTCGGTGTGCGGAACGATTCCGTGAGTATCTGGATGGTAAATCAGCAATGTTAATCCCGCTGTCCCGCTACGAGGAGCTGCTGAAGATAGTATGCGAGGAGGTGGCTGAGGCCCACGTCGACTCCCTGAGGGCTGACCCTTCCGCTCCACCAGGAGCAGACAGGCTGAGGGCCTGCATCAAGATGGGAGCCCCGCTGCCCACAACACAACGCAGCACCGTCACCAAATTCGTGCCCTTTGTCGACCAGAGGTAATAAAATCAGTCGCTTCTTTCTGTAAAGTTTCTGCATCTGCATGTCTGCTCGCTAATGTACCCTTGCAAATATAAGCATAATTACTGATTGATTTGCTTCCGTGAGAAAATGGTTATATAAATTTTCCCAGTAAATACAATTTATGTGAACTAGGTGACCCGTGAGGAATGCTCGAAAATAAAATGAATAGCGAGGCTGATAGTTTGTAGCACGTTGAAAGAACAACCGGCTAATTTGTAGCAATGGTTTATTTGTCACCTGAAACAAAACACTTATGTCTTGTTAAGCAATTAGGAAAAAAAACTTTTGGAGGCGTAAAACATGCATATGACTCAAAATCGCCGTAATTTACATTACTAAACAGAAAAAAATATCCGAAAATCTCCCTGCTGTAGAAAACACTCGTAGTGATCTGTGGTGTTGCTATCTAGTGGTACCTGATCAATCCTTATCGAAGCCTAGAGGCTTGCCTGTGAACTATCTCATACGAGTGACCATGATAGTTAATACTTTGCCCTTTACGAATTGACTTCCGATAAATCCCTTTCTTAATTTATGATTTTACCAAAGTGGAGATCTTAATATTTAAAATGATACATCGTGACTCGTCATCTTTTAGAAAGACGAGCAGTCTCGTACCCATCGGAAGCATTCAGTCGCCTGATTGTCTTACCGGGCGTTAGATATGTACATATTTCTCTGGTTGATCCTAATAACTAACGCGTCAATGCTTAGTCAGTGAAGAACCTTAAGCAATCTCCAGGATCAGGGAATAAAACGCACAACGAGAATAGTGTCTCAGTAGTATTGTTGTCTAAACACAATAATTTTCGTGTAAAATTGCCTTACTTATGAGAGGAAGTTGTTGAACTGTTTTGGCCAATGCTAGTGTAGTAACTATAGAACGCAGAGCGTATCCTCCCTAACATAAATAAAAACTGAGAGCTGAAATATTTTTCCTCTTACTGAGAGACTTTAAATGCTGGTTATATTGTTGCCCTTGTTCGATAAACGGAAAGCTATACACATTTCAAAAATAATAATTTTCAATATGCTTTCTGCTGGCCGATAGCATAAAAAATGCAGAGAACATTAAAAGAATGCGATGAGACACGTTATTATGTCTAAATATAGTTTGTCGAAGTGTTTCTACCTCCCCATCGTTTTTATTATCAACAGTCTGCTCCAAACAGGCCCGCCGTAAGCGGGCGTGCAACGCGTGCGCCGCACGCGGGCGGCACATCGAGGGGGGGCGGCAAAACGAGCGATCGACAGTCGCCACCCCGCGATAGTTGCCACTCCATTGTCGCCGCGACGATATTTGCAGCGTATTATGTAAGGGGCGACCTTTTTTTTTTTTTTTTTTAGTTCAACAGCTGCTTCGGGCGGCCGGCGACACTCGGAATGGCAACAATGGGGGCGGCAAATAATGTTTGAAGGGGCGGCAATCTGCCCGGTTCGGAAATTTCCTAAATCCACCACTGGCTAGTTAGACAGGGGGCGGCATCATTGGTATTGCACGCGGGCGCTCAAACAGCTAGCGGCGGGCCTGGCTCCAAAGGCATTTTACATACAAAAGTACTGTCGTATAGCACGAATTTTTGCTTTAAATTCTTTCACGGTATGAAATACATCCCGGTTATTTACGATCAATAACAGGTCTGTGCCAATACAACAGGTGGAGTATTACTTTGAAAAAAGTATCCATGAAACCTGAAATATTCTGTGATGACTGAATACCTCTCTGCCCAGAAGATTGGAAATTAATGTATGTTCATTAACGGTGCATAAATGCAACTTAACTGGTACATGTGTACAGCATGCAGTCAGTCGGGGGCGTACGCTATGCGTGAGCTCTAAGCAAACCTGTATAACTAGCATTTGATTCTGCAAACCGTATTGCACGAAAAGAGCTTCAGCGCCGTTACAGTACTACTCAGAAGACACTTGGGGTGAAATTAAATACATAAAGTCTTAGAGATGATTAGAAGAAAACTGCAGGAATAAATCTGAGGACAAATAGAAATAAATGCGTTTAAGGTTATAGTTAAATTAAGTTTCGTGGACTATTTGTTCTCATTTGAATTTTTCTCGGAATTAACATAGTCAGACATGTCTCTGATGTGTGTAATTAAGTTCTAAATCAGCAATATATCTCTACTCTCTCTTTTTTTTTAAACTTGTCGCAAAAACGGAGAAACATTTTGCACACATAACAGGCTACTACATAAGCATCCGCCCAGAATTGATTAGACTTCATTCACTGGAATTAAGTTACGGAAAATCTGTATTCTGCAGCTGTCATCAGCATTCCCGAAATTACTCGCGGCATGTGCTACGAAAGATCCTTCCCAGAAACAAATTTCTTCCCTAGCTTTTTCGACAGTTCTTTCCTGATCATCAAGAAAGAAAGCAGTGCAGAGGAGTTATATCAAGAAAGAGTTGGCGCTGACCAACTATGCACAACTGTTCGCATATGCACGACTTTGGCTGTCGCGGAGAGGGATCCACCCCTCATTTACCCTCCTTCAGATAATAATCACTAGGACCGCGTTAGAAAATTAACTGTGGTTTTGTTGAAAACGAGTACGGAGACTTCCCATGAGAGCGACTTTCTGACTCAGCTGGATGCTCGATAATATTTTCTTATTCTTGTTTGCGAAGAGCGCCTGTAGCTATCCATCATCTGACTATGTTTCTCCTTCCTTTCCTCTGTCTCCTTTATGGTTTGTCGTGGAAACTCATTTGCTTAAGCGTCCTCTTGAGAGATGTTCGGTCTTCCAAGTCTGTTTCTGTCCATTTCTCACTTATCCTTTCATTCCCGACATATCCTTGCTGACTTGTATCAGCCACGGCGATCTGGTCTTTCTTTTTTAGCCGTATCTGATAAGCTGGTTGGACAATCTGGTAGGATCAAACCTAAAGTGGCCACAAATTCGAGATGTCTTTTTCTGACCACATATCTGATTTTTTTTTTTATAGCACTGGAAGGGCTCTTAACTCGTTCTATTCCTTGATTGGTCACAATATCTTCCCCATAGGCGCCGGCAGGATTACTTTAAGGGGGGGTGCATCTGTCTCTTTTTATATACATTATATATAACACTTATTAACCAAGGATGCGGAATTTACTGACAAGGTGTTGAACAAATTTGAACAGCAAGCTAGGCGTCTTAAGTTATTATTCAAACAGTGAATTTAATAATAAATTTTTTGTTTCTTAATATTTTTTTGTATTTTCTTTCATAGCAGGGGGGTGCAAGTGCACCCCCTTGCACCCCCCTCCCGGCGCCCATGATCTTCCCCATTATATTTCTTTCCTGAATTTTTACTTTGTTCATGAGTTCCCGCATTTAAAATATTAGACACGCTGAAGCATATAAGGCTTCAGGGCGGATGACTGTTTTAGTGCTTCATTTTAGTGTTGCAGGAACGACATTTTTTATTGTGTTTTAGCCAGTTGATATGCCAGTTGATAATGCTGGTCCTTCGGAGATAATGCGTTCCAGCCATTCTCCCACGTTCTTGTTGGTTTTCTTAATCCTTCCTTGTCCTAAATGTTGTGCACAAGCAGATTCACTGAAGTCCATGAAGTATTTTTTTCTTCTTAAAGTGACAATTTGCCGCTTGCTGTCTTAGAACACCGAGTTGATTCACTGATGTTTCTACTGAATTAGTTAGAAGTGCCAGCTCGTTCGCGAATTCCAGGCAATCCACATTGAGTCCGTTGCGATTGGATTGTAGATAGATGCCACTTTGGATCTCACAGCTAGCTAACTCTTTTCGCTACTCTCCTCTAACTTTTTCCGGTTCACTGTTAAAGACGAGAGGGAGGAGACCATCACATTGTATTAGCCCCGCCAAAACTTTCTGAAAATGTTCCTCTGAATTGGTGTTCATTAAATTCAGTTGGATGAGGCTATGAGTTTTTTTGATACAATCCTAGTTCTTGTAAGATTTTCAAGAGAGTACGTCTCTCAATCGAGCCGTATGCCTTCTTAAAGTCGACATACTTCTTACCAGATAATGTTTTATTAGTAACTAAAAAATATTTATTTTCAGAACTCTTGGCTAAGTTCATAACTCCGTTAAGATATTAGTCATGTTATTCAGTGGCGTAGCTAGGGGGGGGGGGGAGGCGGTCCGCCCCGGGTGTCACCCGTTTGGGGGTGACACCCGCATTTCCAGACTAGTAACCGAAATTAGTGTGGTACAAATTTTTTTTTAATAGGCTCTTTTATCCTTTGGTGTCGAAACACGTCTACCTTGAATGTTTTTAATATTTGTTTTAAGTTGATCTATCGCTTTTTCAAATACGATCCAGGGGGCTGTGCTCTTTCATTACAGTAGAGTATAATTTTTTGGCAACACCGCACGCTTAAACAATGAGAGCAACGTTCTGTAGCTCCAACAATCACAGTAACTCATTGTGCTTGCCGTTCGTCACTGTTGTTTGGTTTGTTAGAAGCGGCGGTGGATAGAATGTAAGTTTTCTTGTATAAAGAGAGGTAGTTTTAAAAATAAAGGATATGTTATATATATCTAAACTTGTTAAAATCATGGTAATTAGACAGTTAAATTGCATATCCTCTAAATTATTTCAAGAAAAATGCTAGATTTTCCTTTTTTTTTTTTTTTTTTTTTTTTTTTTTTTTTTTTTTTTTTTTTTTTTTTAAAAAAGCAAACAAGCGTTTCAAAATTGTTTTGCTTATTTAGAATTCCATTAGCTTTCTAGCTAAGATTCACAAGTGCATTGAAGTATTTTTTGGTAATTTTTGAATTTATCATCTAACAGATTCGTGATGTATAAATTGAGTACATTTCGTGTTATCCGGTCTGCGTACCTACCTATTGTGACAGTGTACCTATACTCGACATGAAACCGTATCATATTCGAATTTATGCAAATAAAATTATTCGGAAAACTGCATTAAACTAGCAATACTGTCAGGTTTCAAGTCAATCCGAACGAGTCCAAGTGTTAGTTGATGGTATCGTCTGTCGTTGGTAATCAGATTTTGTAGGGCATGTGTTTAAAACAGTCGGATCCGCGTATCTTGATAGCGAAATCGTAACATTAGTAAGCATTTTAACTCTAGGTTCACGTAAGTTTGCTATGCTTTCTATTGATCGAGAATATGCAAATATGATCTCGATGAAATAAATAAGCGTATAATTCTCTAAGAATTTTCTATAATAAATTTACAGAAGAAGATTTCTATTATGGGTAACCTCTCTGTCGAATACAGGTACCTAAATTCTTGCGGGTTCCTTAAATCGACAGGGATGTCGAACTTCCGTTCCTGAACAAAAATTGAGCTTTAATCATAAACTGATCGAGCATTCGAGCTGTTTACATCTTTATTTATACGCTACAGAGCGGTGCTAGAAATTCAAAATTTACGCGTGGAGACGGTCTTCAGTACATACAATGTCATATTTAGGAGTCTGTAGATACGTATTTCTTAGGCGGGTGGTAATATACTTGTTAATTACTTCATGTAAAGACGGCAGATATCCCAAAGGCATGTTCTTTTACTATCTGACCCGTTGTTTTTTTTTAATTAGATTTAATTATGTTTTATTTATTCTTCTATTTTTATGAAGGAACTTACAGTTGCTTCTCTGACTATACAGTATCCCCCAGGGTCTTACAACTTGTGGGACCCGGATCCTGGGTTTGCACCAATGGGAACCCATCTGGGTCTGGAATTCCTTCTACTTGGATCAAGCCACTTCTGTTAACTTTCCTCTCATTATCCCTTGGTCCTGCAAATACCGAGGTTAAATACAGTCTATGTTAACGTTCCAATAACAAATAGGTAGATTTCGACTTTTTTAAAATTTATAAAGGAATCTTATGCTCTTCCTATAGTTACACTGGCGGAAATTAAAATCACAACACGCATACATGAGTGGTAGAATTTTAGGAAACTTTTTGTGCTGGGTGACCATGTGATCTAATGTGTCTACTTCCAGTATCCTAGACATGCTCTATTGGGGATCGTGCTGCCCAAATTGTGATCGAAATTTCTTGCAAGGCATTTGTGACGATGGCCGCAATATGAGGACGGCATTATCTTGTTGGAAAATGCGATTTGGATGGTGAACATGAAGGGTATCAAAATAAGATGCAGTACCCCGCCCAGATAGTGGTGGGCTGTCATTGTGCCATCAACAACAGCCGACTCAGTCATGCTGTCGAAACTGATAGCCGCCAAAACATGACACCAGTGGCTACACTTGCGTGATGTTTTGAAATCACAGTAGGTAAGCCGTTTCTCCACTACGCCTGCGAACATGTCGTCGGGAGGGGGGTGACTATCTGTAACCACTGCTTGGATCTGGCCTGCAGTCAACCATCTGCCAGCAACAACCACTCACACCATTTGGCAGTCTTCACTTGCTGTTATCCATCTGTATGGACCCATACCCACTCTAGGAGTATTAGAACCTTCTTTCATCCACTGTGTAACAAGTCTGTATACTGACATTGCACTACGGCCAATCCTCCGGGAGATTTCACGATATGATGCACCCTTTAAAAACACGTCAATTCTCCGACCTCTCTCACAGTTAGACATTTGGGTGTAGAGAGTTATCACTCTTCGCCTTGACATACTTAGCCAACAAAAACTTGTGGACAATAAAGTGTCATGTTACACGTTAAAATTTTTTTTTTTTTTTTTTTTTAAATTGAAATTTATATTATAAATAGCACCGTAATTCTCATATTATTACATATAAAACTTTCAATTTTTAACCATTTAATACTCTTCATGCGGGGATACTTGGGGCCAAATTTAATTCATTTATCACAACACCGTCTGGGTGTTGGGATTTTAATTTGCGCCAATTTGTGTGTCAGTTGCTAAGTGTAAAAGGTCGAGCTGCACTTTGCCAATACTGGCCTGTATCGTCACCGCAACAACAGTCGGCCGAGTGACGGCTCGCCCCTCGCGTCCACACTTTTCCTTAGCTCACCTGCGTTCCTACCCTGTCTTTAGTCTCCTTTAACGTTTTCAAGTGATTATATGCGAATGCAGGCATCAAGTGATTGTTTCAGAGAATAAGTGTTGGGGATGACAGGTAGGTCTGATACCTTACTTTATTATACTATACTTTATTTTGCACAGTTTTGGTACGAAAGTACATAAAAATACTTTTCTATCTTACTCACGTAATCACCTAACTGGTTGATATTTTATGTACAAAAATAGTATCCCCACACAGTATTAACAAATCATCACCACACTGTACCGGAATGACACATTCTCGCGTGTTTCATCGCCATCAGAATGAAATGTCAATCACTTCGCATTGACGCGTTTGTTTTGCTTGAGGTTCTTTTCGATTCTCTCATTATTTTTTGTTAGTAAAGAAGGAGATTATAACATATTTTAATTTATATATAGATCGTAAAGATTTTGTATAGTAAAAATAATAATTTCAAGATATCTCAAAGTTCAAGTCACAGAGTTTCTTATTGAGAAACTGTCAGTGCACCTATATCGTAATTCGTAATCACCTAACATGAAAAGGAGACCTACAGATTAACGTGAAATTCGAATCATGGAGCTTCCTAGAATCTTCGCATTAACGGATAAAAGCTTTGCCAGATGTAAATGTCAATTTTAAGGCCCGCAAAAATTACAGTCGAGGCCGGGATTTGAACCGGGACATTCAGTACCCAAATCGCACGCAGTCATTTCAGTCACCAGTCCGAAAGTAGGTCTAATGAAAAATAAGTTTGCAAACATGATAAAATGAAGATTTTTTCTATATCATCTATTTTTGCTATCAGAAAACACGAATCTACTTTTATGTGTTTGAATACATATTGTTCATTACTTCTAGATTTTTCTGGCGTCTGGTTCCGGCGTGCGATTCGGGTGTGGAAGGTCCCCGTTACAAATGCAAATCTCGGCTGCAATTTTTGTGGGTCTTAAAATTGATCTTCAGCTCTAGCAAAGCTTTGATTTTTTAATGCGAAGATACTATGACTCTTCCTACTTTTTACGAACGTCTGATGAACATGGATTTTTAAAGCAAACATAACATGAAAACAACATTTGGTCGTAAGGTAATGGAAATTTCCGAACTCTCTCTATGCGCTTCTTGACATCCAGCAGGCCGACACTTGTCCGCACCTTCAAAACATAAACCAAACCAATGATTGCCGGGTGATGGCCAAGTGTCGGATGAGACACCGTGTCATTTGGACAAACTTTTATCGAGTGAGTGCCAACATTAAGAAACCTGTCGGTGCGGAACAGTATCGGGCAAGTGAGGCCCGATCTTCAGAGAAATTAAAATTAATCTAAAACCACTTTCGATCACCTACCGAGCGTGGTGGTGTAACGGATAGCGTTCTGGCCTCGCATTCGGGAGGACGGTGGTTCGAATCCCCGTCCGGGCATCCAGATTTGGGTTTTCCATGGTTTCCCCAAATCACTCCAGGTGAATGCCGGGATGCTTCCTTCAAAAAGGCCATGGCCGAATTCCTTCCCATTCCTTGCCCCCATCCTTTCCCGTCTCTGAAGACCAAGTCGTTAAAAAGGGACGTTAAACTGTTTAAAAAAAAAAAAAAAAAATTCGATCACCTAGAGTGCCATGTTGACTATTGAACATAAAGTAACTCAAATTGTTAATTTTGAAAATGTGATTTACGAGTTTGCAGCTGTTAAAACTAGAAAGAGGAGATTGTGAAAGCAGCTGTTTTTAGTTCATGTGTATATCTTTTAAATGTTGTTAATTTTATAATTTTATTAACTTATTTTTAAATAATAATAATTTTTTATTTAATTATATTTTATTAACATCATATTTTACACTTACAAGATATATTTTACTTAATTTTGAATTTAAGTTTTCAAGGGGTGACACCATCGACATCCGCCCCGCGTGTCACCCACGCTAGCTACGCCACTGATGTTATTCAGAATTCAAGAGACATAATGTATGCTTATTGTTAAGTTACTAATGTGGTTAACATTTGTGGCAGGCGTATCATCAATCGATGTCAGAGGCGCTTGTTGGAATCCAAGTCTGCGCTGGAGAACGCATGGCTGAACCATGATCTGGCCCGGGCCTATGTACAGCTGGTGCAGCCTGCGCATACAAAGCTGTATGCACGCCGCTGCATGAAGTCGGCGCAGCAAGCGGACAATGCCACCTGGGGCATTGTGGCACGCATACTCGTGGCAAAGGCAGAGATGATACAGAACAACCGGCAAGAGGCCATTGATTGCATCAAAGATGCTGCAGCCATCGCCAGGAGGACTGGATACACGGAGGTCGCAGAATTCCTGGAGATCGTCAGTACCAACAAATTTCGTTCCTATTTAGTGTTCTGTAGCTAAAGTTTTAAAAATCTTACACTCTTTAGTTAATAAGTTAAAGAACACAAAAGTTTGTTAAAAAACCTTATTAACTTGAAATTTTACAATGTCTCTCTCCATTTCTTTTTTTTTTTTTACTTGCAGATGTTGCAAATATATTTCATTTTCCATTCCAACACATTCAATCTGTGCCCAACCTACACACTTGTAGAACTGAATCCACACTTCGAATCTGCCATCATCTTAGAAGAGTCAGTCACAGAAAATGCATGCTGCACTGCAGGGCCGGCACTAGGAATTTCGGGCCGGGGGTAAATGGGAGACTTTTTTTTAGCTCTACAGCAAACTAGCCGGGCGGCAATAGGCTGATCCTTGGCTTCATGGGCTGAGGGGCCCCTACAGTCTGTGGACGGGGCCCCCCATCAGCCGGCGGGCCCGGGTACTTTTGACCCGCTTACACCCCCCTAACGCCGGACCTGCTGCACTGTCATCAGCACGTTTATTCCCCAGAGAAATCGCCAGCTTGTCATTGTCATTGGTGTTGTTATCATCACTAAGAGGGACCCTATTGTCTTCTTACAAGTCCAACTCTTCACTGAGCTTACTTAGTGAGCTTTTTGGTTTGGCTTGGCAATTTTGGATTCTTTGCTGAGGCACCTGACTACACTTTCACAATCATCTCACAGTTGTTCAAGTCTGTATGCTTCACACTTTTCTTCAATCTTTCGCCATAAGGAGATCCAGTTATGATGTAAGTGATAGTACATTTGCAACCACGATTGCCTTTTCTTTGTAATGGTGGGGATCAAAGGTACCTCATATGGACTAACCCTTTTGGACGTTGAAGCTTGAACAGTTTGTCATTGATCCGGGGTGCTGAAATCTTCGTGTTCACTTGTTAAGAGCTAGCCCATTATTAGACAATGCAGCCCTTTCAAATTGATGGTCTCGGCAGCCATTACAAAACAAATCAAATAGGACGGGTGTCCTGCATGAAGCTCAGGTCATGTACTTTGAGATAAAGCTGAAGACATTTACTTTAATGAATAAGTAAAAATGAGATAAATTAATGACAGACCATGAAAAGTTTTGAGTTTGTTAAAAGCAAGTTTTCCGATAAAACAATTTTCGTGTCTGCGCACAACCCCATTCCCCCACTTTCAGCAAGTAGCCCACATTTTGACCATAGTCCATCTTTGGACCTTATCCTCTAATAATTGTTTCCCTTATCAACACAACTTATTTTTAATTGGCTTCAGTTAAAATCTGCCATAAACTGTTATACGATTGTGCCTATACAGTATATGAGGACTCTCCCATTTATGGGAGCTAGGGAGGAATCGTGATTCTGGAAAACACATTTTAAACATAACTGTCATGTTTAAGCAGTGGAATGTTAATTGTAGCTGTCTGTCTGTCAGCTATACACGTTGTGTTCTGAGTGTAATCAGCTTGTGCACAGTGTGATTTCAAGAAAACACGGAAAACCGAAACCTGGATGGCTGCACTGAGATTTTGACCTAGATCCTCTCGAATTTCAGGCCTGAGCATTACCACTCACCCTCCAGATCTGTAGAGTTATAATAATTAAATGCACTGTTGTTGTAGGCCGTAAAGCTACTAAAACAGTTGCATTGGTGTCATTTTATCATTTAATATAATTTAATAATAATCTTTATATATAAAGATGAATGTATGTTTGTTTGTTCTTCATACAAATCCACAGTTTTCATCCAATCTCGATGAAACTTTGCACACTTATCCTTTAAAACAAGGAGAAAAATACTTTGGTTGAAAAATTATCTGTATAAATAACACATGTTGTCTCATAACTTCGAAATATGGCGATAGACAGACACGTTGGATATGGATGTCTCCGTACCACATTTCTGTTTAGTGGACTGGCAGCTCAGTGGTTAAAGCGCTTGCTTACAAACCTCGTGGTCTCCGGTTCAAATCTCCGTGGTGGCTAAGATTTTTAAAAATTGTTTTTCATCGTAAGAGTCAGGCCTGGGCCGTAGGTTATTCAGATTGAATGTTAAACTGTAGATATTAGAAAGTTAGGGGTGCAATGCGAGGCAAATCGTAGGTAGTCTTGCAATGTTGTAGCTGTACACTTTTCTAGGTTATAATGATCCCTCAGGTGCTGTTCGCAGTCAGTGTGTGAATGTGAACCACAGTAATATTATTATAAATACCGAAGTAAGTCTCTGTCTTTTTGTTACGTTTTGACGACTAAATGGCTATATCGTTGTGATGGAATTTTATAAGGAAATCTGTATGAAGGGCACAGGATATTTTTTCCAGTATGATTAACAGTTGTAGTCACGAAATTTTGATACCTTATCGAATGATGACAGAAATATGTTGGAAATTGATTCTCTTCAAGAGACAGGTTCGACGGTACAATGATATATTGTTAGCTTTCCTGTCCTATTATTCCGACTCGATATTGTTTGGGACCAATCCTTCGTTACCAACAACTTTCTATATTTAATTCTGGTAAAAAAATTCTTAATCCACGCGTACGAAGTCGCGGGTTGGAGCTATTTATTAATAAAATTGTGATGGAGCGCACGCACCGGTGGCAATCTCCCTACACACCCATCTTTCTCCTTTCCTCTTCCAACCTACTTTTGCCCTCAACTAATTTTTACTTTACATTCTTTCAGTGTTTTTGGTAAATTATTCATCAATTCTCTTGGCATTTTATTCCGATCCCTCACACCCTTTCCTTCGAAAGAAAATTTTCCCACACCCTTCTGCCTGAAATCATGTGCCATCTTGTGGTCATGCACCGCTCTTAATTTTCCCACCAATATCTTTCCATGCTTCATCTTGTACCTCCCATGACTCTCTTCACCCTCCTTCTATCCTCCAATTAATCCCACTGCAACTCCTTTATCATATTAGTTACCGATTGTGTTTTGCGGTAATTTCCAAAGACAGATCTAGCAGCCCTTCTCTGGATCCCTCCAACTCCTGTATTTGATACCCAAAATGTGGGTTCTATGTTACACCACCAAAGTTTTGCACCCCAATTCCCTTACTTCTCTAGAGCATCCCCTCATCACTCTTTCCAACAGGTGAAGGAATTCGAACCCTTTCCTTACTACCTGTCCAATGTGTCCCGCCCAGTTAAGTCTGCTATCAAATGTTATGCCGAGGTATTTACATTCTGAGTCTTCAATAAGTAGCTCCTTCCCCACTTTATTACCATAATCAACCTATAGCTTTTTATCTGTGTACCTAATAAGCTGGCTCTTCTTTGCATTTATCTTCATTCCATGTTGACTCACCCAGCTAGTTATTCTATATAGATCACCCTGCAGCTGTCTACAGTCTTCTATGGTTTTGATCCTTTTATATAACATTGTCATCTGCAAGCAATTCAAGTTTATAAAAAGAAACTGCCTATGAATGGTAATCTGAATGGTTGGTAAGCTAGGCTTGAGTATTGAACCTAGGCCTTTCGTACTTACTCATGTTACATACGGTATCGTTTTAACACAGACGGCCATTCTGGTGTGTAAATAATTATTAGAAAAGCATAAATCGAAACTGCCAATCCTCTAAACAACAAATGTACAAACAGTGCATGCTTCAGTACAGTATAAGTTTTGGTTTAAGAATGCTTTTAATTCAGTTTATAAAGGGGAATAAATATTGGATTGGTTGAACTAGTTTTCCCAAATTTCTGTACTCATTTGAATCTTACAAATTAGTGATCATATAAATAAGCATTTTGTGAGTCGAGATCATCAAACACCAACTGTATTGGACCATTATATCATTTTAAGTTGTGCTTAACCTACAAATATGGGTTACACTATTTAGGATAAAACGTTTAAGTATAAATATAATTAATTTCAAGTTCGAGTGGATAAATCTAGTTGTTGATTTTATCAACTGTAGTATTAAACCATCTTTTATATTGCTCTTACAGTCTTACCATTTTCAATCCATAGTTTAACTAGTAGGGTTCTTTGACTTTGTTACCATGGACTGGACAATGATCATGGTTGTTTCTGTATTCTGCAATAAACCATACAACACATTCATTTTCCATAGATCCCAATGTAAGAGATTGGCTTTGTTGGATGTGAAAAGTTCTCAGTCTACCGATAAACAATAGCATAACAAATTAGATATATACACCAGAAGATGCACTGTCACAGAATACCCACATCAATAATAAAAAAAATGTAAATTTACACAAACTTCTGGCAATTACGTTGTAGATGCCTTAGAAATAAATTATTTTATGGAGTAGCGGAAGTTGTCAACCATTTTTTTTTTAAATTTCTTGAAATTAATCTTATTCCCTGCCAGTCATTTAGGATGTGTTTGGAGAATACTGAAGATACTTATCCGCAAATTTTGGACCCCTTTTCGAACAAATGACAATTTATAATCTTTGTGAAAAACTACACAAGTGTGAGTCAACCCTCAGTCTCTGATGATCTAAACGTATGTCTTGCCTATACGACACAAAAATAAATGCCTCAACCATGTTCAGGTTAGTGTACTTCCCTCTAAGCCTATCCAATGCTGCGCAACATTGCAGTGCACACTGCTAATGCTATTGTTCAGTTACAATGAGATTTTTTACAAATAATTTAGAATTCAATGGACTCTGAATTTTAAATAATATTATATTAAAATATGGCAAAATAAAAATGTTTGTTTATTTTGCTCAAAACATACAAAAATAATATTAGATGGTAACATCTTTAGTATTTGTCATTTATTAAATATATTAAGGCCATTTCTTTTCATGTTTTGTTAATAACTTTTCCCCTGTATATTAAGCCTTCTGTGATAATTAGCCAGAGTGTTAAGTTTCACTCTGCTACCAGGAGAACTGGTAGTTTAAACTGTGATTCTTCCTCTGCCCCATTAAGTGCAATTAATTCAAAACTAAATTTAAACCTCCATCATAATAAATTTCTGCTATTATTATTATGGTGTTTGTAAAGAAATTATCACTGTGACATAAACTCCATTCCAATTAGTAATATAACCATTATATTAGAGGATTTTACCTCTATTAGGTAAAATATTTTTTATTATTCTGCAGTGTGAAGAAGTCTGTGATGTAGCACAAGGGGAAGAGGGAGAAGCTGATGCAACAGCTGAATGTGATCGCATTGAGTTGTTGATGGCCAGCCCAACGCTGCGGGGAGACATGCGCCAACTGTTCCAGCGCATGAGAGTGGCACCCATGTCCTTCATCCCGGGGCTTGCCAAGGTCAAGTGATCAACACTGGGCAAAATTAACTCCAGAACAGAGCACACAAATAAAGTTTCTGCTATCATAATCACTTTCTCATGTCAAACTCAGATGTGATATATAAAATCGTCATCTCATAATGAAAAACATGATTGTACCAATTATTAATATTATTATTTATTCTTGAGTCACAAAAATCAAATACACCGCTTAACATCATAACAGAAACATCGATGTTTAAACCATTATCAGGGGCACAGTTAAATATTGTTCATAGTTGTCAGTCTACTACAAGTTGCCGACTCATTAAAATCCAACCCTTCTTTTGTCACGATTCTAAACTTACCCATTTCCTTCGATGCTGAAAAGACTTTCTTGATTCTTAGTGATGTACTTAAAACTCATGCAACTGTTTATTAAATACTTTGAAACTTCTGCATAATCATTTGCAGTGAGCAAACAATGTCTAACAGGCATGGCACTTATCCACAAGCAATATGGAATACTAACAAACAACAAGGGACATGTTGCAGTAGACAAGGAAAAGTTCTTTGCATTCAGTTAAGCTAAACAGCTCAGTATATGATTTATGCAAGCTTAAATGAAGAGTGTTTTATTAGAATTATTGTATTTGTTCCATTTAACTTGTCAAAGATGCACAGCACAGACATTTTGCAGCAAGTGAAGTAGACAATTTCTAGCAGCGTCTCAAAGGTAAAATTATATATCCATTTGATTAAATAATGTTTAAGGGGGTCGGCAGAAATTCCAGAGTTGTGATGGTGGAAAGTGGAAAATACAGAAAAGGGTGGAGTGTTGAGCTGCCACCATCATTTACGTACATACTAAATATTCTTTAAGTACACAAAATAATTAATATCTGAAAATTATTTTAAGAAAGTCTCCATTTTCATGTTTTAAAGATGCTCATGATCATGGGTGCATATTTTTGTAAAAAAAATAGTCTTTATAAAGTGTTGCAGTGTCCCTTATATGGTAAAAATAATAAGTTCTGTCTGTAAACATTTCTCTTGAGATCTAAATTACAAAAACATTTCATTTTCTCAATGCAAAAGTAATCTAAAGTAAGTAGTTTTGGCATAATATTTATAGTAAATTCAATTAGGCAAGACATTTTGGACAGGCGGTACGAAAATATTAAAAAGCCAGTCATTAATTGGAGACGGATGCACCAGAAAAGTGAAAGAATTGGGTTATAAAACATTGGTCAGATGCTTGCTTGAATATGGTGATGCATTACGGGACCCACATTTTGGATACAAAATACAGGAATTGGAGAGGGTGCAAGAGAGGGCAGCGAAATTTGTTTGCAAAACTTACTGTGTTTGCTAACTTCCATGATAAAGGAGCTGGATTGCAAGTCATTCAAAGACAGGTGGGAGGAGAAAAGAGTATTTGGACTGTATACGATACGTATTTGTGATGTGACATGGAGGGATATTTGTAGGAGTAGCACATGTGGGTGGGGGGAGAGGGAAAGTTGACTATGACCACAAGTTGGCACTTGATTTGTGTTTTAAGGGAGTGGGAAAATTTTCTCTTGTTGGTTAGGAGTAAAGGAAAAGGAATAAATTAACAAGGTAACTGATAAAAAATTTATTAAAAACATTTAAAGAAATTAAAATTCATTTTGTTAAAAAATAGATAGGTTGGGAAATTGCACTCAAGGAATCGTAGATAATAAATGGGGAGATAGGTGAGTAAGGGAATTGCATTTCAATTAAATTAAAACGACAATATAAATTTTTTGTATTTTTTAGTATCACTTGTCTGTTAGTGAATTAATAAATAAACACTGCTTTTACTTTTCCAAAAGTCGCTTTATTTTGGTTTTGTTATAACATGGAATAACAACTGAGTTACAGGAACAGTAACTGCATGAACTGCAATAAATAACTGATAATACTTAATGCCATTTAGAAGCAATATCCAAAACTACACAGCCATTGAAATTATCTTACATAATATGATGACTCCAGTAAATGCAAAAGGAAACAGCTGAAGTCAAAGTAATAACTTAAAAAAAAAAACAGAAATATATCCTTATTAAAAATATTTTACATTATAATATATCAGAAATTATCTAATGATATTAATATAAGTTGTTTTTATAATTAATTTCTTTCTGTTTTTATGACTTCACAAAACTAACAATAAATCTCATGGTACAGGTATATGATATAAACTGGCATTTTAGGATATACTTTTAACTAATTTGAATAACAAATATATAAGAAATGTTCGTATATATACATTCTTATGATTAATGGTGGTAACTGCAGTTTTAAATATAGGCAAGACTGATAACATGTTTGACACATTACCTAATTAATTAATGGCATATATCTTCTATTCCATCACAACAATCTGCTTCTGCATTAAAGTGCTCTAAGCAGCAATGTCAAAATACAAAATGAAGTTTGTCTATACAACACATTCTTAATATTTAAAATCAATATAAGTAATAAAAGGTAGAGCCAGGTAACTATGATAGATTTGGATAGGAAAAAATTAGTGAATCCAAGAAATAAGTTATGAAGATAGAGGTGGAAAAATATAAGCATAAATCATGGCAACAATACCAATGTTAAGTCTTTCCAGTTCTCATAAATTTTGACTCTTCATTATCAGAATCTGATGTTTTGCCAAAACCGTATCACCCTAAGAAGGCAATGATTTCTTTGCCTATCTCTTGTCAACAAGGTGCTAAATACTTTACTGCAAGAAAAAGGATACATTCATTTTCTGGGAAATTAGGGTGTGTCAAAAATGTTAAATATCAAATGAACAGCAGCCTTTGGCAAGTCTTGTGAACTATCAAAATATGATTTTTCACTGTAGTTTCCCTCCTTTCCTGATGCCATTGTTCCAGTAACTCATGTATTCCTTGAGAGAGAAATTCTTTTGGCTATAGATAATTTTTCTTACTCAGTGTGTTATTAACCATTTCTGGTCTGTCATAAAACTGAAAATGTTTCCTCACCAATCTGTTTTTAAAGCCATTCACTCATTTCTGACATTTCATATTTTCTTTTGTAATTAAATAAAGATGTGCTGTTCCACATTTGGAGCCACTTCTGCTTCACTCATAACAATGATACCACCTGCTGGTCAACTAATAGAAATTAATACTTTATCCTGCAATTCAGAAAGCAGTAGCACCTTCAGCGTTCTTTTATCTGGCGATATATTCAAACGGGCATGAATGGGTTGGTAAATGAATTATTAGTCCATTCCATCCAAATGTAAAAATCACCCCCGAATGTTGCACCCTCTTTTTATTGATAAGGCTGAGGCAACTGAATGCCACCAGCAATTAGGAATCACTCACTGCTTGCCAGTAGCCTCCCAATATTGACATTGAGCAACGGAGTGGTACAGAGCAAACTTCTACTGTTGGTAATGGAAATGGTCCTTAATGGAAGATGAATCAACTATCAATGGCACAGAAATGCAGAAGGCACTGAAGTCCTGGAGGAAATCCCAAGCATGTGTAATTCTCTGAAATGACTTCCTCTGGAGAAAAAAAAAATTTCCTGCAGCTAAACAACTCTTCTGCGGAATAGGTACGTGGACTGATCAGCAAAGAGTTGTACGTGGAAAATTGGATTTCTGATTAAGGTTATAAACACTCTAAACGGAGGAAATGGACATATTGGGATTAATGAGTTTAATGGAAGGAACTGCAAGGTTTTTTATTTGGAGAATATACAGTAATTAACAAACAAGCAATTGATTACTTTAATGGAGTGTGACTTACAAATAATACAAAAATATGAATACAGTTTAAAGGCAGAATTATTTTGAAGATGATAGAAACTAACCCTGCAGCAACTATATTAATACAAGTATATATTGCAACTATCCACAATTATGATGAAGAGGATGAATATGTCAAAATTAAAGCTTTAATTAAATATGTGGAGACTGAGAAGAATCTAATAATGAAGCCCAAATGGACTGTTGTAGCAGAAGAAAGAGGGAATAAATCATTACAAAATAGCAAGAAGCACAAGTCAGGCAAAATACATTATTTATGCATCACACAAGAATGTATATGTTGAAACAGCCATGTAGATATTGGATAAGTTTTATCAAGACTTAACAGATTCATAAACTAAGTTCTGGACTGTAAAGTATACCTGGAGACAAGCACAGACTCTAGCCACAAAATTATAGCTATGCACTGCAGATTTAAGAGAACAAGAAATCAACATAAACCAATGAACTGTGAGCAAACTAAAAAACCACATATAAAACAAAAATTTGGAGAGAATATACAGAACTAAGTAAAAATTGTAATGGAAAATCAACTGAAGAAAAACCTGTAATTCATTGAAATCAGATATAATCAAAGTGACACAAACAATTTGGTACAAGGAGTGTTCAATAAGCCCTTAGAAAATCCAAGAAACGGCATATGGTGTCAAAAACTATTTCTTTTCATAAGAATCGTTGCTCAGTAGATAAACTCTCAGCTACCTCCAGCACGTGGTTTCATTGTTATTGTTGATTGAAGTAAACAGGTGTTGTTCATTTAGAAGAATGGAAGAAACAGAGTATCAACTTTTATTTAAGAGCTGAGTTGGATGAAATTCATGGCAAGGCTGATCTGGCATTTGTAACTGTCTGCAATTGAATAAATAAGTTTAAACATGGCTGAACATCTACAAAAGGTGAACAATGTTCGGGACATCCAGTGGAAATGACTACCCCCAAAATCATTGACAAAATTGATGATTTATTTTAAAGTGATCAACGAATCAAAGTGTGCAAAATAGAAAAGGTCACATGCACATCAAAAGGTACAGTATTTTCAATTTTGCTTGAAAAATTAGGTGTGATTTTTTTTTTTTTTTGCAAGATGGGTGCTGCATTTGTTCTCATTGGAGAATAAGCGCAACTGAGAAGTCAATTCAGTCTATCTTTGCACTTTTCTGTCGCAATTCTAAACATCTTCTGCATCAATACATAGCTGTGAATGAAACCTATGTGCTCCAGAAAATGAGGCCTGAGCATTTCTATTCACCCACCAAACTCAGTTTGGAGTAAGTGACGAACCAGACAAGTAAAGGAACTAGGTAATACAACCTTCTGTCACATCACTGCTCGAGTATGGTGTGGTAATATTGGAAAAAAAGGAAGTTAGATTTTTTGTGGAAATTACTATAGAACGCAATCACTAACTGATAAAGGAGGTGGGTTGGTAATCATGAAAAATGGGTTTGGTATACAAAGTGCTGGGAGTGTTTTTAGTGTATACTGGTGAGAAGACTTGGATAGATACTGGTAGAAGAAACAGTAGTAGTATGAGGAAGAAAAAGCAACCAAAAATTAGTAACGTATTTCAGATGTAAGGCAGCGGAATATTTTTTTTCCCAAGTAAGTGGGACAGGGAATAGAACAAATTACCAAGAAAAATGCAGAACAATTTAGTCATAATAGTGAAAGAATTTAAAATTGATATTAATAAAGAGTATAAATAGGCAGGAGTTAAAATTCTACTAAAAGAATTTAAGATAAAAGAAGCAATTACAGTTGTTTGGGAAAATTGTCACTGGGACATATGCTCCAATACAATTAATTCAGTATTTAGAAAAGAACCAACACTTCACACTGGAGGCAAAGCATTAAAAAGTTTGTTGAATGTTAACCTTCGTGAGCATGTGGTGGATTGAAGCTCAGGAGTAGTAAAAGGACAGCATCCTATCCTAATGATGTTTTGATCCAAATAAATGTTCTTGACTCTCACTTAAGCAGAACAATGCTGCCCAGATAGTACATTTGCCAAATTTCAACTGAAAAACAGATAAATGCCAGGCAGAATTTTTTTCAGAGCTTGTAGGAAAGTAATTTTACCAACAGCAACAGTCATTAGCTGAAGATAGAAAAAAAAAACAGTCATTTAAAAATTCTTTAACGTTTTGTGGTATACTTTTAACTTTATCATATTGCATTTTGTGTACCAATGAATGACACAAAATATCTATACGATGTAGGATCGTAATTTTTCACGGCGTTGAATATTAATATATTTTTCTCGGGTTTCTAGCCGTGTTAATATATCATATTTGCGGGACGTTTCGAAGGCGTCCATCTCTGCCTCCATTCTCAACCACTGACATCTGGTTGAGAATGGAGGCAGAGATGGACGCCTTCGAAACGTCCCGCAAATACGATATATTAACACGGCTAGAAACTCGAGAAAAATATATTAATATCTATACGATGTTACAAACAATGTTCCCTTTATTTCCAAATCAACATACTGCATTAAGACTTGTGAGCTAAACTTTTTTTAAAATGTGTGAATCTCATAAAAGAAAATAAGATCACTATAGACATCAGCTGAAGATTAAAATCATTTTTTTTAATCAATGAATAATATCATTTGATGAAAACAATGGGACATTATCTTCAAGGTTAATATAATTATAAGCAAAGTAATGAAAACATTAAGCCTCTATAAACAACAATGTTTCTTTTCAAGCTTACAGCATGTTTATGCATAATAAATGCCAGTGCAAAATTTAAAACAATGCTCTGCATTTTAGTTATGGTATAAACACTGAAATGTCAATCAAAAATGTAGAGATTTCTTTGGCTGAATATTTTAATGCAATGTACTCAAAAAATTGTCTTACAAACTTTTATTTTTTTTTTTTAATGTTACTTATATTTTGAACAGGAAATTATAAATTAAAAAGGTAGCTGCACACAAGATTAATATTTTTAATCAATGAAATTTATTACTGGCAAGGGTTCTAGAATTAATAAAGGTTACATAACATTATATTTTGACAGTGACTGTACATTAAAAACCATATCAATATTATAATAATAACAAACTTCTAACATCGTTGACAGTGACTGTACATTACAAACCATATCAATATTATAATAATAACAAACTTCTAACATCGATGAAACCGTAATGAGCAACACAATTTTGCCAGTGCCCGTGTTTCACTGTATACAAATATAGAATATCTTTAACACAGCATTATTTTTCAGTATGCCTATGTCACAGAAACATTGCAACTGAAAAAATTGAAACTCAGGCACCCACATACAGTATGTCCTGACTGTAGTATTCCACAGCCATCAAGGAGCAAATGCTGGGACGGTCCCAAATCTCCATCTTTAATCTACACATTAAAAAAAAAAAGGCAACACTTCACTTCCTCCATTTGTACTTAGTACACCCTGGCAGTAGGTACAAAATGCTTGGCATCAGCAAGGGCATGTGGCCATAAAACAATAGTTCAAAAAACGGCCATACCAACAATGAGTAGAACTCATTGAAGGCAGCCGACCTCAAAATGTTGGAGTGGGTGGTAAAGAAAAATAGAAATGAAACCAAAACAGACTCAATATTTAATACCCTATTACATCTACTTTTATTTTGCTATTATACCGTATTCAGTCCTGATTATCCAGTTTAACAACTAAATGTAATCAGGCCTACTCCAGAGTGGAATGTGACATACCAAATTTATTAGGCTGTCTAGGGACCAGAACATAACAAACTGTATTCTTTAAAATGCACTGAAAGAAAATTGAAGAGCCAACAGAAAACATGTCAAGTCCATTTAAAAAATGGGTTTATGATGTAATCTGATAGCTATTAATGAATACTGTGTATTAGTCCAATTTTAACAGCAAAAAAATGTATAGCATGCGAGATATTCTCACTTGAAAATTATGCATTAGTGGGCCAGTCATGAATCTAAATCTATTTCCTAGAAAATTATGAAAATGGACTTAAAACACATTCTTCTCATTGGTTCTTCAATTGTTAAGATAACCACTTACCTGCTGTTCCATCCTTACAATGGAATGCTATGGTTTTCTTTCAAATATATATACACATATTTGCATTTATTGTTCCTAGGGTCAATACCACTATTCCACATCCAAGAAAGTTAGACAGTCTTTGTACTTTATAATATGCTGAAATAGAGATCATTAAAACTAGTAATTAACACTTATTTTGGTTTCATATCATGTGGGAGCAATACAATAAACTGACTCTTTTAAGGCACCATTTCAACATCCACCAGAACCGATTTCACAAAAATTATGCAAGCCACAAATCTGGATAGCTGGTCACAGAATTCAACTTGAATCCTCTCAAATATATGTTACTAGCCATCACAGGAATCCCAAAACTTTTCATACATAATGTGATACATGGTTCTAAAATAGCTTTCCAAGATAAAAAATCTTATGATAATCAATATAAGAAAATTATACCAAGTATACAGCACTATGTGAAAAACAATATCAGCAACAGACAAACTAGAAATGCATTTTTCACTACAGTTAAGCAACTTATAAGGGAGAGTTTGTCTACAGATAAACAAAGAAAATTTACATTACAAACAGTTTTAATCACTCTCCCATAGCTAATAAAAACTATAAAACTGCAAAAGTAATAAGTCTCAGCTACTGTCTAGTAAAAATTCGCACAGCTTATCAATTTAAACAAAGGCTTACTATCAACACACATTAAAATTTAACAAACTAATTCCAGAAATATGGTCACATCATATAATTGTAATAAAAGTAATCACAGATATAAAAGGAACAGGCTTAAATAGTTTCAGCAAAAATTAGTAGAATTATACAATAAAATAATTTGCATGCTATAAACAGTAATTAACTTAATTAAATCTTTGGCTTATCCCAGAAATTTGTTGAGCTGCACCATTCACAGCTGTACATTACTTTTAATTTACCAGACATGCTGAAGTCACAGAGAGATGACACCAAAGGCTATAAGAACAGCTATTACCAGAACAGTGCACAGAAAAGACATTATGATGAGCCACATTTTATAGTTTTTGCATCTTGTCGTTCTATAAACTTGTAAGGTCCTTTGACGAAAACCAACACCCTACAGAAAAAATAATAAATAATAAAATTAAAAATGAAATGGTCAGTATCTTTAGACACTTATCAAATGACAAAAGACAAATATTGAAAAAGCATTTTGCTTCAAAATGTTCATAAAATAATTCTAGAGTTTATA
Organism: Vandiemenella viatica; assembly: GCA_031002005.1. Taxonomy (NCBI): domain Eukaryota; kingdom Metazoa; phylum Arthropoda; class Insecta; order Orthoptera; family Morabidae; genus Vandiemenella; species Vandiemenella viatica. The sequence continues at coordinate 155,773,664 of JARYHS010008074.1, forward strand.
AAATGGAACGTGGAAACAAAACAATACAAAGAAAAGAGAAATAAAAATCTCTTATAATACAAAAGTTGAGAGACGCAACTGAAACAGACAAGATGACACAAAGTATAAATTCCATGGTTCGTGCTGTTTCAATGTTGTCTGTTATTGTAAATGGTGTATTTTTATTGTAAAGAACATGGTTACTTATTTTTTAATATATAAAATACACCTCAGAGTGATGATAAATGTAATGAGAAAAACTAAGAAATTACTATAAGATATCTCATTTTCATTGCCTAACTGCAGCTTGACTGTCACCATTATCCAAGGAATTACTGTATCACTAAAGGTATTAATGCAAGCTTGAAAACATTAAAAGTTATGCAATAGAATAAATGAAACAAAAACACTTAAAAAAAAAGCTGCCAGGACATTAAAGAAAACTCTTAAAGTAAATTGTGACAAATGGAGAAAACTAAACAGGTTTCAAAATGTTTTGCTAGCACAGAAATGTTATATTTCATAATAAATATATAAATTTATCAGTTCACTAGAACAGTCATAGAATTAAAACACTAACTACCAGATCACTGACTGGGACAATTGCCAGCCCCTTCCTATTTTGCTACAACCTGAACCCGAGCACCAAACACAGTAAAACAAACTTTACATTTGGTAATAAGGAACACGACTGACAGTGAACAAGTTTAAAATAAAGGTAATTATTACAGATATGAGAATAACCACCACCTCCGTCAACTGAAGACAGGACAGCATTGAAGTACGGACAGACACATACATACATTAAACATTTTTTTTTTTGGTTTTATGGCTCTATATGAAGTAGCTGCACGATTGCCGGCATAATGGAAGCTTGCAACTAACTGATGGCTGGCACCACAAAGTAAGGGAAAATTTAAGATGCAGCAGAGTAGGGGTTGAAGACCATAAACTTGTGAATTTTAAAATTTGAAATTATACCGATGGACTATGTCACTAGCAGGCAGAATGAGATGCCAGCATATATCGTGTTGTAAAAATTTTCTGTATCAGTACAATGAATATCAAAAAACAAGTTGAAATAAAGGAACAGAAACCCATCACTTACCACAGATGAAAGTAGATGACAAACATGAACCCACTTTACAATATTTTGGTATAAACCTCAATCATGATTAGAGGACATTGGATGTGTACAAACATTAATTTCATTGACACTATTATTGAAATATATATGTATAATCATGTGCATATACAGGATGTCCAGGAATGAAAGGATAATCCTGCAACCGCCGATAGGTCACATCATGTCCTACTAGAATATATGACAAAATTTTATTTTAGTAAAAGTCTCATATCATTTTCAAGATATTGATTTTTCCGAAACATCTGACTTTGTTCAGTTTATTCCATGCCATTTCTTCAAATTAAGACTTTCGGAATACTATTTGTTTAAATTTACTCAATGATGTTTGAGTCATCTAAAACAATGTTCTTTTTTCCTTAAAATGTAAAAAAACTTTAAAAATCTTATGTAAAAAGTGTATACAAATTTATTCAAATAACTGACTGACTGCCTGTGGTATAAAAAAAAATAAGGAAGAAAAAAGTGCTATGCAGATTGTGGCAATTACATTAAAAAAGTTGCTTCATTATTGCCAGTTTTAAAATGGTATAATTGTTTAACATTCCTTTTAAATGTTTTTATGGCAATTCTAAAGCACGAAGGTTGGTACTTTGGACTTTATTAAAATAAAAGTTTATCAAATTGAATTTACCATGCAAGTATTTTTTCATTGTTTGTTTGGGACATTTGGACAATGAATTCATAGAAATCTATCATGTTGTTGATATGGTTACCTGGGTGCCAGTGCATTATCTATTTTTTTTTTTTAAAGAGAGATAGATAGTTCACATATGATAGTACAGTGGTAGAGAAAGAGACGGAGAGCTGTTTGGGGGGCATCCATAAATCACATGCGGTGTTTTTCTGGAATCCCCCCCCCCTCTGGTGAGATCTGGTTTGTGAGACCCCCCCCCATAAATTGGTGTCTCACCCTTACAAAGCCTGTTACACCCCCACTTTTTGCTGAAATACCTCCTAAAAATTGACTTTCACGTCATTTGTAGACTTTTTTTTTTTTTTTAGCTCTAAAGTAAAAAATCAAATTTCCGTTGAACCCCCCTCCCCTATTTCATCCCACGTAATTTATGGTCACCCCCTTTGTACATATGATATCTGGCAAAGGAATGTGTGCGAAGGATTTTAGTGTCCTGTTAGAATGAATATCTCAAAATTGGTGAGACTTTTACCAAAATAAAATTTTGTCATATATTAGGAAATTATGTGACCTGTCCGCAGTCGCGGGATAATCCTTTCATTCTTGGACACCCTGTATTAAGAGATTTTCAAGACTCACAAGTAATCATTGTGTCATGGCAATAATATGTGAACTAAATTGTAGCTGCACAACACACAATCATGTGATAAAATGTGGAAGCTCAGTAGTGAGACTGCTTAATATGTCAGAAACAGTTCGCGTGGGCGGAGGTCTTGGGTACAGGGGTTTCCACTGTATGTTGTGTGAATTTGGTAAACAGTATTCAGATTGTAGGGAAGCAGGACGGAAAGATACCCACTTATGGATGACATTAGGTGTGGTCAGATCATCAGCATATTAAGAGGCCAGCCACAAACAGAAGTAGGAGTTGCATGTTGCCTGTGGTGAAGATTCCAGGAGAGAGGAAACATTAAATGGCAGTAGGAGCAAAGTCGAAAACACGCTAAAAAAAGCATCAGGATTTTTATTTTGCCTTATGTGCCTGAAACTGTCCAACTAGTATAGTTCTTGCTGTGACTAGAGGACTTGCAGCAGCCCATGGACTGAAAATCAGCCAGAGTAAGACACTGATCATGGCAACATGTACAGAGACTTCTAATGTGAATATTTACTTAAACAATCAACAGCTAACTAAATGTTTACCAATTCAGATATCTTGCCAGTACTCTGAGTCAAGACAGTATCAGTAAATGTGAGATTACAAACAGAAATAATAATGCAGCAGTCTATTATAAACAGGTGAGAAATCTGTTGTGGGACCACAAAGTTCCCAGAAAGTGTAAACATACACTATTCAAAACCTATTACATCCCCATACTGAGTTATGCATTAGAAACATGTACTCTGTCCAGAGGAGACAATAGTAGACATCATGCCTCTGAAATGAAGTTTTTGCATACCATGCTTCAGAGAACACGAAAGGACAAAGTGAGGAATGAAATTAATCGTGCAGAGGCTGGTATAAACATCAGTGAGGCAAAATCCTTGCAGAGTTCTTGTCTGAGGTGTTATGGACGTGTCCAAAGGATGGAGAAAGAAAGAAGAGCAAAGACCTACTTCAATATGAACATCCAAGGTAAAAGATATGTGGGAAGGCCCAGAAAGAAATGGATAGACCAAAACAAGAAGGATATAGAAGAACATCAACTATTCATGGACAGGAAGAAGTGAAGAATGCTCGTGACCAGCAGCCGAGAGACTGGAACTGGAGAATGAAGATGATGATGACTGAGACAGCTGCTGTTTATGGAGATTACATCCTGGAACATTATATATGGCTTTATCATGGAGCATATGGAACTGGGTTCAATGAGGGGATGATAATGCCCATTCACTCAGGACTGACCAGGTGGCTGAGTACCTGCAACATGAGGGCATCAAATGTCTAGTGTGGCCAGCTCACTCAGCAAAATGCACATGAAGGATTGCATACATACCACCACCATAGACCATTGTTGACTTCCAACGGGTCCTTGTCCAGCAATAGGAAGTGTTACTGCAAGTAATGCTGGATACCTTGACCCAAATATGGGGAACTGTCATGCATCTTGTAATGGGAAGATAGGTCACACCCTGTACTGATGTTCTATATGCCACTGGCAGAGTGACACCACATACAGTCAATGCCACCCACAGTCCATATCTGGTTTTCCTGTATACCATGTATCAGTAGCACTGTGTCATGGGTCAAATTGTTGTCGGGTCACCTTTAGTGTACCCATTATCACCACGCCCTTTGTATTTATGTGTACCTCGAAGATGCTTTTACTTGTAGACATAAGTGTTCATAATATAAATTAAAAGTAAAAATAATTTAGGTAAAGAAAATAACAAAGAACAGAGAAAGTACATCAATCACTTGATGAAGATGAGGGCAGCGAATAAAGCACAAAAAAGATGAAAATAATCTTACTTGGGAACCATCAACCTGTTCAGAACGGATTTCGATCCCCCGTGTATATGTTGAAGGGTATTTATTCCATATGTCTGTATTACAATTATTTCTTCAAAATGAGCCCTAAGTATCGAGAAATTAACGCGGAAACATATGTGAATAACTTTTAAATACTATCATTTTAGTTCATTGTTTAAGAACTTCAGCGTGGTGTATGCGGTAAGGCGCCTACTTCCCATTTTGCGAACCCGGGTTCAAATCCCCATACTGCCGAATATTTTTATTTCTTTTTTTATATGTAGTAATCATTGAGCATTGATCTTATTTCATTTAAAATTCATTTACGAATTTTTATTATGCGAAATAACAGACATTATGTTTCAAATATTTACATGCACGGAAATAAGTATAAGTGTGGTAAGGGGGAAAAAACCCGACCTTCTGGCTGTAATATATTTACTTTATGATATTAACTGTTGAGATACAAATATAGAAACGATGAACATGAAATATACCTGTTTCATTAAAAAAAAAAAAAAAAAAAAAAACCCACACATAAACAGTAAACTTATCAACAATAAACAATGAAATAATGATTATCTAAAAAAAAAGTTGGAACTGTATATTCTGTAATATTTTGTTTTAAAAGTTATTTCGCATAATAAAAATTTTAAATGAAATAAAATCAATTCTCAATTATTACTGCACATAAAAAAAGAAATAAAAATATTTGGCAGTATGGGGATTTGAACCCGGGATTGCAAAATGGGAAGTAAGCGTCTTACCACATACACCATGCTGAAATTCTTGAAGAATGTACTAAAATTATAGTATTTAAGCAATATTCACATATGTTTCCGCGTTAATTTCGCGATACCTAGGGCTCATTTTGAAGAAATAATTGTAACACAGACATGAGGAGTAAATACCCTTCAACATATACTCGGGGGATCGAAATCCGTTCTGAACAGGTCTGATGGTCTCCAAGTTAGAACATTTTGATTTAATACACTGTTCATGCAAAGGGAGACGAGCCATTTAGCAAGAGAAGTGTGCAAACACTGTGACTGAATGCAAGCCTTGCTGAAGGTCACGGTGCGTGCACAACTCCCTTGCCAAACGGCTTCTCTCTCTCTGCACGAATAAAGTTTTAAACTGAAATATGTAAAATTGTGTTCATCTTTTTTTTGTGTGTTTTTTTCACTGTTCATATCTTTGGTGAGATCCCAATGCTTCCCTACTACATTTTTTAGATGAAAACATACTTACTGCAGATTCCAAATCTTCAGTTTTGCTTATTAAGTCATCCAGTTTCTCTCCTCGGTCCAGCACCTTCTGAACATTTTCAAGCATGATTTGCTTAACGTCTTCAATATGAGATTGCAGTTCAAATACTTTGTCTCCATCACCAACATTGAAGTCATACTGTTTAAAAAGAAAAAATAACCTTTAATTTCTTTTCAAATTCTCTTTTTAAAGGTACATAGCACCCTAAAAATATTTTCAACAACTACTACAAATTCCCCAGTCTGCTCATTTCTACTGACATTGAAAGCCAATGTTCTGTTATTTACCCTGCTATTACCACATGATAGTCTCTAATGGTCTCATCAAACCTGTTAATATTTTAAACTTTGCACATCTTTCCCATCTATATCAAAAATCTCACCTCAATTACCTAACATAACTGACAAGTAATTAGTTGTAACATCCACCATTCATCTTCTGGTAATATCATTCTTCAAGAACAATACTTAGTTATGTCATGTGTTGTCTACTACTACACTGCTTACTAACTCCATTAAGCTAAATGTTTATCAGACTCTAAACACTAAGGCCTGGTATTCAGTATGATGCAGGTTCAGCCCAGTGCAGCCATTTAGATTTAAGTTTATCATAGTTTCTGAGATTGTAGCGTATTAATACTATAAACAAACGTGCATTACAACGTGCTTTAATTCTTTATTAAACTCTGTGAGTAACAACGAAAGTAAGTATAAACAGATTCCACAGATAATCGTAACTGCTAGTTCAAAGATAATATAGCTCTTAATCTCCGACATCCTCCCCACCCTGGTCATCTCCAGAGGGATGAGCAGCTGGACAGGCCTGGTGATTAGGTTTCTTTCTGGCGTAGACAGGACAACAGTTCGTATGAAGCCATCTCTTCCGGTGTTCAACTGATGAATTCTTGCCCTTTTCCAAATGTGACGTGGACGTACATCTTCCTGAAGAAGGACAATATCTCCTACCTTTAATTCTGCTGATTTTCTTTCTGTGATTTCCTATTTTGTGGAAACGTTTAAAGAGCAACAGGTACTCCACATTCCACCATTTCCAAAAGTGATCTTCCAACTGCTGCTGCAATCTAAATTGCATTATAGGCGCGCGTGTTGCGATTTCTGGTCCAGAGGACAATGATGTGAGTGGCCCTCCAAATAGGAAATGAGGCGGAGTAACTACGTCTCTGGCTACTTCGTCTTGTGTCAGGGGTTTGCAGTTAAGTGCGGCTTCAATGCTGGTCAGTACCGTATGCAATCCTTCTCTGTCCATTAGGAAGCGTTCAGGCAAATTTTGCAGACAGCGTTTGGTGCAACCAACCATTCGTTCCCACAATCCTCCCCACCAAGCCGCACGTGGCGCAATAAATATCCACGTGGTTGCTTGCAGGGTGAGAGACTGGACGTCTTGTGGAGCTGCTGGATGTGATGAATACTTATTTTCGCTTTCGAACCCTGTAATATTTATTGTCGCATTAGTCCACATCTCCCAGATGCTGAAGCGGACAAGTCTGCGACTTCTTGTCACTGCCTGCGTTGACTCAAACCCAGTAACAGATAGTTCTTTGTGATCAATCACATCTAACTTGAGCTGCTCCACCAGTTTCATACTGACGAAAGTCGACTGACTTCCGGCGTCGAATATGCAGCGGGTACGCGCACAAAGTCTTGTTGGGCCAGTTATACAAACAGAAGCAGTCTGAAGATACGTGAACTGTGGTGATTCGACGTCGATTTTTCCCACTATTACCTGCTGACTGTCACTGCAGATTGAGACGTGATGTGGCTTTTTGCACTTTGCACAAGCAACTTTGTTCCTTTTGCTGCAGACCTTCATCCCGTGTCCTCGATTGAGACACAAGAAACATCTATGTGCAGACTTCAGTTTCTCTAATCGTTCATTCACGTCAGAGATTTTTCTGCAATCTTGCGCCCAGTGTCCTTGAGATTCACAAAAGACACAAACTGGCAGTACTTTCTTCGGCCTTCTTCCTCTCCTTTCCTGCTTCGTGGCTACTTGAAGGGCAGCAGCTGTGGATGAAAGAATTACTAAGTCGTGATCCCCTCTTATCTTCTGTGTCGTCATAGCTCCCTCCACCTCTTCATTTAAAAATTCCATCAGTTTAGTGATGTTGCTTTCAGGAACCTCCTGTCTTCTGGAGTAGATGATCCAGCGTCTGACAATATCCACAGGAAAGGCTCGTAAAATCTTTGGAGCCAACATTCTCCCGTAGTCATCAACCATTTCGCCCAAGGCCCGCAACGCTTGAATCCTACGATTACATTCGATATATGTCAGATTCAATGATTCGGGGGATGCAATTAATATGTCAAGATGGGCTTGAATGATTCGATTTTTGTCCCCATAGCGTGAAACAAGAATTCTCTTTGTCTCTTCATAGGCCTCTGCAGTTACTGGAATGCCTTCCACCAAGTTCTTAGGCTCTCCATCCAAGTATCCACGCAGGAAGACATGTTTGTCGACTGCAGAGACCGACGGGTTCGTGTCTATTGAGGATTGAAATTGTTCCCAGAACCTTGACCACGTCTCGAACATCACCAAAGAATGGTTCCAGTCTAATGGCCGGTAGTTTGATAGAGTTACTGAAGAAGTTGATGGTTGAGCTGGAAAAGATTGAACAGGCGTCGCAGATAAGACAGGTAATTCGTTTAGTTTTTCTCCCATCACTCGTTTTGCCTTGAAGATCGCTCTCTTAGCGAGGTCCACGTATTCTTCGCATCGTATCGCATCCTCGTCGTATTCATCGTCAGACAAATAGTTATGAATTTTGTCATCAAGCATAACAAGATCTCTCAACGCTTCTTCAAGTCTTGAAAGATTATATACACAATCATCTTGTGAAGTCTCGTCACTAATTGCAGTACTAAATTTCGTGATTAAGCTCCTTTCTGTCGCCCGTTTCCGCCTAAAAATGCGTAGCTGCTGTTCATCCTCGTCTGACATATTTAACAGCTGCCGTTCGTTAGTCAGTACTGATAGTTCTACAGTTAGCCAAGAGATGGCGCTGGTAGCGACGTTGTTTTATGCAAATTTACAAATAGCGTAAGCGTTGTATTGCTTCACAGTGTATTATCGCAGGTTACGCGTATTTTAAATAAAAGCAATTGAAGTATTCGCTGCAATTAAATTACTGAATGCTTGTAATGCGCATCTGGCACTTACGTGTCGTAGGTTCGAAGCTGTCGTTTAATTTACTTCCTGTCAAATCTTCATAGCGAAGACAGCGTATGGAAGTCGTGCTTCAATAAGCTTCTATCCCGGGTTTCGGCACCAAAATGTAGCGTATTAATATTATAAACAAACGTGCATTACAACGTGCTTTAATTCTTTATTAAACTCTGTGAGTAACAACGAAAGTAAGTATAAACAGATTCCACAGATAATCGTAACTGCTAGTTCAAAGATAATATAGCTCTTAATCTCCGACAGAGATAACACAGGTGAATGCTGGGATGGTTACTTGAGAAGGCCATGTCTGAATTTCTTTCCATTTCTGGCTTCCAGATTCTTCTAGCTCATCATCCTGTTCTAGTAACATACTTTTCCTTATTACTTTTTAACAAACATTTCTTCCCCCATTCTCATAATCTCTCTGAACAGCTCCCAATTCCTCTCCAATGCACTAGTGCTCTAAATACATCTACTGAAACTTTCTTCTAAAATATCATTTCAATACTGAAATGAGTGCCTAAATCTGGATGCCCGGATATCGATTCGAACCTGTGTCCTCCCAAATGCGAGGCCAGAGCGTCACCGCTCAGGCATCATGGTATTGATTATGTGTCATCACAACCACTATGATGGACCACATGTCTGTACATAGTATCATCTCTGCCTCCAGGTTTACTTGTGTAATGGTCTGGATTAACTGTGGTCCATCACAGTGATACAGGTTTATGTTGTGACTATTACTCCACCATGTCAAATTCAAGTCTATAACCCTCACTACAACTGACTTTATATCATGCTTCCTCCACTATCACTATCCTATCTATCAGTATCAATGCTCCTCTATTATTTTATTTTTTTTTTGTAACAGTTTAACGTCCCTTTTTAACAACGTGGTCTTTAGAGACGGGAAAGGATGGGGGCAAGGAATGGGAAGGAATTCGGCCATGGCCTTTTGAAGGAAGCATCCCGGCATTCGCCTGGAGTGATTTGGGGAAACCATGGAAAATCCAAATCTGGATGCCCGGACGGGGATTCGAACCGCCGTCCTCCCGAATGCGAGGCCAGAACGCTATCCGTTACACCACCACGCTCGGTGTCTATTATTTGATCATGCATTGCACTACATTTAAATATACTACTGACCTGGTTGATTTTACTAAGTTCATGCTGCAGATGTAGGCCTAAACCAGTCAATTGGCTAGTACCTGGTAGCTGAACATTTTCTTCCTTTCTTTTGCATTCATCTTTTAACAATATTGGCCTGCTATGCCTTAATTACTCTTACAACTGTATGAGGCTCATCCCTCCTCAAGTCTGGTAACAGGTCAAACCTATTTCTTCCCACTGTTATTAAACTATTCATTACCCTCATTTGGTCCACCATATTTGTTATTTGGCCTGTTGGCACCCTTCTCTGCAAAATCATTCCCACTGCCCTAGCTTCTGAAGATCATCTTGAACCACAAATACTCTCTTTGGAATCTGTCAAATCACTACACAGATCCTTCCAATGCAACACACCTCACTGCAAAACTTGCAACAGGAAATCTTTCCCATTATTGGATATGCTACAGGCACCACTATTCACCTTGCATACCAACTTACCTGCCTCCACTGCGTTAGTTCTTACGTAGGCCTCACCTTCAACCAGCTTTCAGTCGGCATGAAGCCACAGGCAAACAGTATATACCTCCCAACTACACCATTCAGGGGCAGCCCATCCAGGTTCTGATAATTATCTCAGTCTCAACAACTGTTTTACAGTAAGAGTTTTCTTGGAAAATGATACTGTTTCTGAACTATGCAGATGCTTAAAAATATATTCTGGCCACCAGGCATCCAACTGGCCTCAACATACAAAAAGATCCTACCTATAAATCCATTACTTATTTACTCTCTGTCTCTTCCCTTTTTATTATTAGTAATTAACTTGAAATATTTGGATCTATTTGTGAGTTCTGCCTCCACCAGCAATATTTTTTTTTTTTCCATGGTTCTCTTCATGCTCGTACCTCTCTACATGAATAAGATGTTGAAATGAAATATTGTACAATTGTGCTCTTCATGTGTTTTGTGTGTTTATCTCAACCCTTGCACCTTCAACTTTGATGAGTGATGGTGGATTAATTTCCCCCATCCATTGTTAGTTACATATTTTAACTCCTCTCCGTGGTTACTTTTTAAAATACTTTCTTTGTATCAAGTACATTTCAGATGAGTGTATGTTTTATTGAAACCATACACATTCAGCCATTTTCATTTAATGCATTTCATATTGGGATAAATATTTCTTTGCACTTTAAAGTGTCCAATCTTTGTTTTGCATTAAATTCTAATACTACTGGCAATTCATAGCTTAAATTGCAATTACTTTCTGCTAAAGTTTTCAAAGGGCTGTTTTAATGAATACATTAGATTTTCCATCTATTCATGGTGTGTTGTGTACTTTCTGCCAATTTACATTGTGCAAATATTAAACTGCTTATCAAGTTCTTTAAATAGCTAAAATCTTTAAAACATATACTTAATAAATGTTACAATCCCATATAGCATTCCTCCATTGTGGTTTAGGTCTCAGAAGCCTAGTATTAAATTACTCTATGGAGTTCAGCACTCTGTGATCTTTCGTCTTATTTCCACGAGTGTAGAATATGTTTAGAAGTGCTCATCCACATTAAAAATAAGAATGGTGCTGTTTATAATTGTATTAAATTGCTCCATTCTTCAAACTTTATCAACAACATGCTGCTGAACTACAGTATTATAAATTCAACTTTTCCATTGGAGTCAAGTATGTTCAGAAGGTATTTGTCAGCCTGGTTTGTTGTTGAACTTTGTACAAACAAACCAATTTAACAAACCAGTTTAATATTTCTGGTATATAATTTATCATCTTTGTCCTTAATATTTGGTAGCAAGATTTGCCACATAAATGCCCATCCCCTAATATCATAAACAGGGACAGTGCTCACATCCACTTTTGAGCCTGTTAACAGCACTATGTTTAGCCCTGTGACAGTAAACCTGAAAACTGTGTAACTGATCTATGCACTCAGAAACTCCAAGTTCAGTTTATGCACCTGGGTTACACTAAATCATAACTTTCATTCTTTGCTTTACTGTATGTTAATGTACACACTTTGACAATAAATTTGGCCAGTATTGCATTACTGTTTCTTAGAATGACATTGCTGTCAGATTGTGCAAAATAAGAGTGATAGAATTTTTCAGCGGCGGCCAAATTTATTGTCAAAGTGTGTACCTATCACTACACAATCTATTTTTTGTTAAGTTCTTGTAATGTTCTCTATAAGTTTAGCTACACCAAGCATTTTCCTCAAGCAGCTAATGACTTGGTACTCCACCTAACTTGTTTTGAATGTTCTGTGACTGTCACCTAACATCAAAACTTCCTTCTCAATTTTGTATACAATATGTAATATCAGAAACTGTCAGCTATTTACCTCTATTTTCTACACATGCAGTAGATATCTACATGCAGCTCCTCAGCTACTATTGTTATTAATTATCTATTACCAGCACCTGTCTTCTCTATCCCTCCCCATCCCCACTATTATTTACACATTAATATCACAAGAAGTGAGCAATTTTTTTTCTCTCCTGTTATATGATCTTTTGTCACTTACATATAGCCTAAAAATCATGAGAGAAGATAATCTATTTTCGGGTCTACTGGAGATCGCAATTCCGCTACAACAAAATTCAGTAATATCGTTGGAATACTGCTGTAGTCAGTCGCAAGACATATTATTATAAAGTAGTAATTCCGTTATAATACAGCCTGGACCATTATTTTCAAGCAGAAATTAGTTTGTAATACAGCCTGGACCAGCATGAAACCGTTAAATGTATTTTGGAAAGAATTTCTAGTGGAGACTTGCGTTTGAACACTCTAGTATAATGATGACAACAACTGACGGAATCGCGATCTCCAGTAATCCCCTATTTTCCACCCACTTCCCTGTAACAAACTCTGCTAGAAACCACCTCCTGCACTCCTCATAAAATCTGAACTTACTAATATACAGAAAAATTTATAGCTATTATTCTCATGACAACTATTAAAGTTACTATCTGCAATTATGTATCACAGCTAATGTAAATACATAAAATCAAATTGACCTACATATAATTCAAAACACAAATGAAATGATAAATGAAAGAAACAAAATAACCTGCATATACAATTACTAGAGCAAGACTTACTAATGTTCTAAGAAATAATTTTAGTGAGTAGATTATTTTTGGAAATAACCGTGGCTCCTTTTTTTTTCATTAATGCTTTACACTTTGTCAACGTTGAGGGCATTAGAGATGGGAAAGTATGTGGGGCTAGGAACAGGAAGGAGTTTGGCCATGGCCTTTATTAAAGGAAGTATCCCAGAATCTGCCTGGACTTATTTGGGGAAACCATGGAAAACCCAAATCTTGATGCCTGGACAGGGATTCGAACCCGCATCCTCTCGAGGCCAGAGCGTTACTGCTCACCCACCATGCTCAGTCAAAGCTCATGTTGTCAGCCCACCCACGTGTCAATTCATTTACAACTGATATAGCAAAATTAATTTTCTAGACGTTCTGAGAAGGTGAAAGATGGAGATTTACTACATTATAAGAAACTTGTGAATGATACACAACTTATAATATTGTTCAATAAGAAAAGTTGAAAAATAGGATATACTGTAAGTGACAGATAAAAGAAGTTGAAAAATTGCAGCTTATAGTAGACATCTGAGCATTCTGGTAGCTCAGTGCCTAAGCGCTTGCTTTCAAAACTTTCGCTGCTCCTGCCCCGGGCACGAATCCCGGCAGGCGCAGGAATTTTGAGAGTTGTGTTTAATCATATGAGCTATGCCAGGACGCTCCGTGGTTCAGATTCCACGTTAAACTGTAGGTCCCAGAGGAAAGGAACTGGCCGTCCTACCTCTGACACAATGGCTTAGTATGCCTCCTTCTGGAGGATCCAACCAACCTTCGGGTTGTGGACTAAGTTAAGTTAGTAGATATCTACATATTTAGGATAAGATGAAATAAACTATTATCTAAGCACTTAGAAAAGGTAGGAATTTTACCATAACAGATGCCAAAACTGGAGCAAAATCTCCGTCAAATTCATCTTCTACTGCTCCTAATGACCTGTTAATGAGACTTGGAGCACTACAAAACTTCTGTTTCACAGTTTCCAAAAATTTGAATGGAATGTAGTGTTGCTGTGTTCTCTTTGTAACACAAGCATAACAAAAATCTTCATCGAGCAGCACATGAATCTGAAAACTAAAATCAGATTTTACACATCAAATGCCAAAAAAACTGCCACTTGACATGCAAACGATGTGTCCAATAAGCAAATACAATTTCTAAAGTTGTACATAGATAAGTTAAACCAGATTCTATTATTTATAGTCACTTATCACACTAACATTATAATAATACAACGTGATATTTTTTCACCAACTTCAATAATTCATCTATACAACAGAAGTTGCTACACACCAACAAATTGATATTACAATTTTGTCAAGTCTTTACATAAATCAGCAAGACAATTTGAAATACAATTTTTTTATGAGCTAGCATTGGCCACTAATGAGAAATGTAAATTTCATTCCTTGTATTTTATATATGAACATCAGTACACAATTAACAGATCTCACAGTATGAACTTCATTTATAAAAAGTAATACACTAAGGCCCTGATACTGCAATAAAACTTCTATCTCTTTGAAAAGCTATCAAGCTAACAGTTCTATGATTGACACACAAGTTACTAAAGCCTCTGTATGATGGATACTTTGGAAAATTCACAAAAAACTGCTATTGATACAAGAAGTAAAATAATAAAGTCTTCTAATTTTAACATTATCACAGCCGTAGATTACAACAATTTAAAAACTGATGAGACCAAATAATATAAAAGTTCTGAGTTATGTGCATACAATTTATAGTAAGATCCAGAAACTTTCAACAATGTTATTTTATTTGATCTATTTGTGCTGAACTAAACACATATGTGTAAAAACAAAATGAAAAGCAATTTATTATTGATATTTTTTTTCGGAAAAAAATATCATTCTTCTTTCTCATGTCAAATTTTTGCCACTGAGTTTATTAGCAATCAGGAAGTAAAGGAATTAGGTTACAAAACTTTGGTCAGACCATTGCTCAGATATGGTAGTGTAGTATGGGACCCACATTTTGAGTACCAAATACAGGAGTTGGAGAAGGTGCAAAGAAGGGCTGCTAGATTTGTTTCTGGAAATTATCGCAGAATGCAATCAGTGACAGATATGATAAAGGAGCTGGAATGGGATTCATTGCAAGACAGGAGGAGGATGAGGAGGGTAATGGGAGTGTACAGGGCGTATACTGGCGATGAGGCATGGAAAGATATTGCAGTAGGTATGAAAAGTAGTTCATGGAGGGGAAAAGATGACCATGACCCAAACTGGCACTCGATTTCAGGCACAAGGGTGTGGGAAGATTTTCTTTTTTAGGTAAGGGTGTCAGGGATTGGAATAAATTACCGAGGGAATGATGAATAACTTGCCGAAAACGTTAAAAGAATTTAAAGTTAAAATTTGTAGAGGGCAAATGCAGGTGGGTGCAGGAAAGGGGGAAGTTGGGTGTGTAGGGAAATTGCCACTGGAGCGTGTTCTCCATTGCAATTAAATTAAATTCAAGTAGAGTTTTCCACAGAAATTACATGTCGTGTGGTTAGAGGTTAGTTCAATTTTCAAAGTCTTAGATCTTTGTTGACAATGTAACAGGTTAATTACATCTCATTAATCTTGGTAAGTTACAGATTCATTTTATGAGTTAAAAGTAGATATCACAGTTTAATAATTGTATTTGCATAGGAAACAATGTCATTCATATAAGTGAAAATGGGAATGTTACTAGTACTAATTATCGTAAACTGTGATGGAGCTAATGGCCTGGTGGACATTTTCCAAGTCTACTGGAATTCGCAATTCCCCTACAGTAATATTCCTCCATGCTGACTAATGGTGTAACAATACTGCATTAGTTCATCAAAAGATGTTTTATTTTCAAGCAGTAATTAAGTTTTAATACACACTGTGGCATTATTTTCAAGCAGTAATTTGGTTGTAATACACCAAGGACCAGCATGACACTACTAAAATTACTTCAGAAAGTAATTTTAGCAGTGTCTTGCATTTGACT
Source organism: Vandiemenella viatica (assembly GCA_031002005.1). Taxonomy (NCBI): domain Eukaryota; kingdom Metazoa; phylum Arthropoda; class Insecta; order Orthoptera; family Morabidae; genus Vandiemenella; species Vandiemenella viatica. Next base: position 155,789,558 of record JARYHS010008074.1, read on the forward strand.
GCTGCAGTATTGAAATGCCAATTCTTCATGAAATTGAGTTCTCCAGTAATTCCAAATTCCATACATACCTAATTACAAATTTTACATATTTTTAATTTAAATTGACTCTTACTCTGAGCCATATTGCTCATCTCCTTACATATTTTCTTGCAGTCCCTCACTTTCCTGCCTACAAATAGAATATTTACTGATATTTATCAAAGCCTCATCAGATCAGCATATGCTTTGCATATGTTCATAAGTCTCTCCACTTGCCTTCTATTGTGTAGTGATTCCCAACCCAAATATTTTATCATATCAGTTACATAGAGCATCTTTTGGTAATGCCCACAGACAAATCTAGCTGCCTTCCTCTTTACCCCAGCATTTGATATCCATAATGTGGGAATATTGGGAATGGTTTACATCACAATGCATGTCGTCACTAACACGGTGCTTATGAATGGAAATAATTTATTTCTAATAATAACTAAATTCCTCCTGCCTTATTCTGTAACAAGAACATTTTGTTCCAGGTTGTATTTCATCCTAACTGATAGCTACACTATGATGTTACAAATCAAAGAATACGGACACATCTTAACACATGTAATGCATCACGACTATATTTCGAGTGGTAGCTACATTTTATATATCAGGATTCATAACTAACATAGAATAAATGGGTGTACTGGAGATCGCGATTCCGGTACAATAACATTGTGTCTGCGCGGAGGAATTCGATCTGAGATTTTCGATATATATTGGATGTCGATACATATTGTGGGTATTTATAGGCGGTCAGTGTTTGGTCGGATTGCGGATGTGTTTATGTTATGATGGAGTGTTGTGTCGTGACTTGTGTTGGGTGGTAGAATTGTGAATCGATGGTATTGGTGTTGAAGATTTTGCAAATGGGTTTCCGTTATGTGATTGAAGAGACATTGTGTGTGTATTTAGGATGAATGTAGTGAAAGTGTATGTTTGTAGTTGATTCTTTATAGTTATTGGTGTGTTTTCGGTCTTGTGTTTGTGGGAAGTTTTAGTGGTGGATTGTGGGGTATTTTATGTTGGTGAATGTTTTGATATAAGTGTCGGTGGTTAATGAGACATTGTGGGTTATGTGTTGTAGTTGCTTTTTTGTTTTTTAATTAGTAAGGTTAGTTGGCTACTGATACGGTAAGTGTTCATGTGTTTGTAAAAGTTAATACGTTTTTTTGTTTAGTGAATTGGTAATTTTTTTCTCGTTCGTTTCTTGCGACAACGTTTTCGCGAATTTTTAATTTTTCTGGCGGAAGAAAGTTTGGTATTATTGGACATCTTAATTGTTCTAGTATTTGGCATTATTATTTTATAATGGTCTAACGGAAGATTTATTTAGTAATTATTTACGAAGTAGATTTATCTGTTTTGTATTGGTGTACATTTTATTCGTGCGTAATTTTGCAGTCGGAAAAAATGGTTTAGGCTTTATTATAAAGTAATTATTCTTTGATGATAATTCGTGTGTAGAAGTATTACAAGTATGTTATTTAATGTTTATGTAGCGGAATCGCGTTTCCAATGGAACGGATGGTTTGAAAGTGCTTAGGATATCATGATTTTGGTGTAAAATTTTATTAGATTGCATGGGTTCTAATTTAGTTTTCAAGTGATGTTTGATTTCAAGGTTGTGGTATCGTGTTATACAGTTGGGCGGGTGGGGGTTTATTGGAGATGACGATACCATTTTTTGGTTTTTACCCTTTATATGGGTTAATATTTTGACTGTTTTTGTTCCCCGCCCAGATAACCCCCTAGTTCCCGTGCTGTCCCGTTAGTTACATTTGTTGCTGCGTTGGATGGTGTTTACGTCATAGACGCCATGTTGTGACGTCATTGTTTTGCGCGGCGGAAAGTAGTTCTACCGGTATCGCGTTCTCCAGTAATCCCGAATAAATTATCACAATTAATTTCATTACACACCTTCAGTATGAATACGCAGCAGGACTAAAGCAAGCACAATCACAGTCACTATATTGCGATGAAAAATTGACCCCAATACATCTCACAATAGCCTAGCCAGGGCCTCATTCATTTCTCTTAGTTCCCTGGTACATCTTCTACGACGTTCCCTGAACAGTTTAGCTTATTATCAATCCATATTACAAGGTATTTCCATCTTATTCCTTTAACAAGCAATTACCCTTCCAGTGAATAATTACGAAACCTTCATTTTCCTACCTGTATACATAATAAGTTGAATATTCTTGGCATTTTTCTTCATTCCATGCCTATCCATCCAACTCTATATCCTGCCTAGATCCTTTTGCATTTGATCATAATCCTTTCTCCATGCTATCCTATTAAACAGCATTATGTCATCTGCAAAGAGCTTAAGCTCTGTCTGACTGTATTTCGTTACAAGTTGACAATAAGCACTTTAAAACAATTTGTACAAAAGAGAGAAATTACCCTGTTCATATATGAATAATTAAGTTACCTTTCCACCGGGAACGTCAATTTTGTGACACCTTGGTCATGCAATGTTTCTAATACAGTGTGGATCATTGGAGAATACTCCTCGGATTCAACCTGGTGAGAAGCTAAAATAACTTGTCCGTAACAAACACAACTGTAGCGAATAGGACATCGTTGTTGAGCACTCATTTCGCACGTTTGCAAGCTGCAAGTTTTCACAATGACATTGGCTTAAAGCTCTACGACACATTCCTATCTCCGTGACACATATTTCAAGACTACTTTCTTCCACTTGTGGAGTGACCAACTGATTATCCGATTATCATATGTCAACAAAACACAATCTGATTTAGCAAACAAAAGACAGCTTGCCAAAACCACGTGACGCCCATGGAGGAAATTCCTTCCTCCATGGTGACGCCAAGGGTTACGCTTTTGTTTCCCGCACAGTACAATGTTACCAACATAAAGTACAATAATTAAACAGCTGTCAATTATGACAGCTGTCCCTGTTGTCAGTTCCCCTTGTTATTTTAAACGATGCTAAAAGAAGAGTTACTTAGCGCTCATGAAATTTTAAGTAACATTCTCTAATTATTAATTTGCTTAAGAAACAAATAAATCCTTATTAAGTGTTCACAAAAATTGCGAATATTTCCGGCAGGTTTTAGAAAATAATTACGCAGCTAAATTCCAACATATTTCGAGATTTATCTCATTGTTAGTGACATTTATGAATTATAGATTCCGGCATCGTTAGTGAATTTTACAAAATGAACGTAGTTAAGATTATTCATTTTGGTCAAGAATTCTTCGGAAATTAACGTAAGTGGAGAAGTCTTCACGTGAGTACCGCCGGATTGTGCTACACCCGTGAAGACAAGCATACGCCGGGAAAGTCTCCATTCTTACAACATGAGTGGAATTTAAAATTGATTTCTACTAATTAAAATTTGTGAGAGCGAAGTAACTACTAAAATGAAGTGCCTTCGGTAAATCTGTATGATCTAAACTCGATGGATACCAACTACCATCAACAGTCGCGAGCGTCGTTCAACAATAAATATCTCATCTAACTATGGTTGCCAGATACAAGCTTTTAATTTCCGGAACATTTCTGGGATTAAAAAGTATTAGTGCAATGTTTAATGAGAGAACAAAAATGCAAATTTATAAAAAAAATTTGTATTTTAGTTAAAAACTACGCTATCTGAAATATATATAGCACCTGTTTTTCGTTTATTAATTAAACTTTGGTTGAAAATCAATATCAGGCATTTATGAATCAAAAGGAAAAATACTAAACTTAAAACAAAAAACGAGCATCTCTTTTATGCTTTGGTAGAAAACCTCAAAAACCTCAAAACCTCAAAAATACTACACTTAAAGAAAAATTGATCACTTCTGTTAGGCTTATTAATTAAACTTATGTAGAAAATTGACATCAGATGTTATCAGCAAATTAACAAAAATTGAACATCTATTTTTCGTTAATTCAAAATCAAAATAAATCTTAAGCAATTTCGTTTTAAATCTTTATCACTAGATTTTGCCATTTTCACAAGTTTTTCTCCGTCACTACTTTGCAAAAGTCATAAAATTTCTGAACAAGGCTCTTCAAAATTAATTGAGTTTGCAGTTCAGCCTTTATCAAATCCATAGATATACCGTTTCGTTTGTTAGTCCATAAATTATTCAACGGGCTAAAACCTCTTTCGCAAAAGACGTTACTTGTTGGAACTGACAAAAACAAAACCAACATTTTTCTTTATATTTACAAAATCGTTAGAAACCTGTGTTCTAAGGAAATTGGCCCAGATTTTGTCGTTTGGCAAGTCATTTGGAAGGACCTCAAAAACAGCTTTTGTACATGTGAACTCTGTATAAAGGGAATCAATGTTAATTACATCTATATTTTTCATGATGCAGGAAATTCGAAGAGTATTTTCCATGCCAATTTCAACTCCTTAGATTTAAGGGACAAAAGTAAAAACTTATTGTAAATTCCATCCTCCCGCTGCGAGCACAGAAACTTGTCTTGGCCTCTTGACCACCGTGGTGAATTGAGTTTGAGAAAAAAACTAGACTAGGGGAAATCCGGGACACTTACCAATAATTACTGGACACGAGACCAGAAACAAAATTCCCGGATTTCCCACCCATCTGGCAACCCTACGTCTAAAGAAAAGTTAATTGAAAGCCATAATTAAGAAGAGAAAGATTAATAGGAAAAAGAAGGGGGAAGAAAAAGATGGGAATGTGTGCTAAAATAAGCGCAGGAGAAATGGTGAATTGTAAATGAGACGAGAAAAGTTCGAAAATTAAATAATGTATATAGACTAGCATAAGACAAAGCAATGGAGAAAGAGGGCTGTACCTCGAAGGAACCAGTCATTAGGCAGAACGACAAGTTTGATAGATTCGATTGATTCATTTCGAAAAACAGCCATGAAAAAAAGTTACATTCGTTGTAATACTAACCAAACTCAGTAAATATACTATTGCTTTCCTTAAGACAAATGTAGTTTATTAAGTTCATTTGATTTTATTACTTTTGCATAAACAATTTGCATTTACAATTTACCACTTCTCAAACAAGAATCAACTTTCATTGCGGAATAACATTTGGTTTCACGAAATTAAAAGTATCGAAACTGTATTAAAATAAAGTGGCCGATGTAATTCCTTGGCGTTGGGTGATATGCCTTATGCTTTATTATAAATAAACTATCTTTTGAACTGTCTGTAATGAAATAGTCACATTTTGCGAATCCATTAACATTCCAAAGGCCAATTTACCTACAAAGCAGATCAGAAATGCGGTGAAAGTGAACAGCATCCTGGATTACCGGCGTTGAACCGATGCAGGTCCTACGTCACTATGATCGACCACATTTAAATCCACTAACCAAACTATGAAGCAGGCAAACCTAGACGCCAAGTCTGAACAAGGAGAAGGAGTGTTAGGCGGAGTTAACCGGAGCATTCACAGTGCATTTAGGAACTTGTAGGACATGAATGGGATGAGCAACTACAAGTAGGATATGTTGGAAGTTGAAAGATTTCCAGTCCAGTTTACACAGGGACCTCTCTTCGTATGTCCAACCGCGCAGATGGGTGAGGAGGCAATTGTCCTTCAGTGTCTCATACAGAGTGTTGACCTATTGTTTTTTCTTTCATTCGGTGCTAAATTTATCATTTTAATATTTCTGTCAGGAATGATGAAACAGATTAATAAGACATAAACGGACGCCAACATAATAAAAGAATACTGTGCTTAATTCCATTTTCTGGTAATATGTTTGCATTCAGGGGCGTAGCTATCGGAGGGCTTTCTACAGGGCGTTCGCCGGGAAACGCAACCCTCCCAGTCTGTTGCCGTCGGCAACTTGCTCGGTCAGCGTGGCCAGCGGTTCCCGCCACACGATACCGTGAATCACCGCACTGTTTAACACCTCCGCTGCCCCAACAGTGCAGTGGCACAGTATAATGGGACCCTTAAATGGTTAAGAACGGTTTCTTTGCATTGTAGCTAGTTTGTGACTTCAGTCTCTTATTAATCAGTGTTGTGAATAAACGTTTCTTTGCGGTTTGGCTGGTTTAGGGCTTCATACTCTTACTAATCTGTACCGTGTTTGAGTGTGAGTAAAATTATGGTACGTTACAGTTTGCAACAAAGAATATTTCTCTACGATACATATGTGAAGAAGAAGTCGTTTAAAAAGTGTCGCAGTAAATTTCGTCGCGAATATCCTGGCGCTTTACTGCCAGCTAAATCAACAATTCTGCGTCTGGTTAAAAAAGTAAGAGAAACGGGTTCATTTTTTAACAAAAAGAGACTGTCGGTCAACCGTATTCTCACAAAGGAGAAAATTGACGATATCGCTTTTCGACTAGAACAGTCACCCAAAAAATCATAAGTCAGTTAGGGCAGCAGGCAGGCGTATCTAAGACGTCAGCTTGGAAAGTAACAAAGCTAGTTCACTTAAAGCCGTACAAAACAATTGTGGTGCATAAAATTACAGAAATAGACCAGGGGCCTAGGATTAGATTTTGCAACTGGTACCTGCAGGGTGTCCACGATGGCACTGTTGATCCGCAACTGACGTTTTTCTCTGATGAGGCCTGGTTTCATCTGAGTGGTTATGTTAACGCTCAAAACAGTCGACACTGGAGTTCAGAAAAACCAAATACTCTACTCCAACTGCCATTGCATGACTTAAAAGTGGGTGTTTGGTGTGCGATTAGTGCTTCGAGAATCATAGGTCCAATTTTCTTCCGTGAAACTCTTACTTCCGCAAGATATATCGAAAATATTGTGAAACCGTTTTTCGAGAAACTTACTGAAGAAGAAAAATTGTACGGCTATTTTCAACAGGATGGGGCGACAGCTCACACCGCTAGAAATTCGCTTGCTGCACTTGACGAAGTGTTTTATGATCGTGTAATCAGCCGTGGGTTGTGGCCCGCCAGATCACCGGATTTAAACCCTTGTGACTTCTACCTTTGGGGTAAACTTAAGGGTAAGGTGTACGAAGGAAATCCTCACACATTGGAAGAACTTGAGGAAAAAATCTATCAAGTAATAATGTCCATTGACAAAGGTGAAATCCAGCGTGTGTCTCGAAATATGTTCAGAAGATGTGAAATGTGTATTACACAAGAGGGTCAACACTTCCAGCATCTTTTATAAGGTAAGCTAATGAATTACGACACATTTAAATGCTTAGCACATACAAGTTTATGAAGCGTAATTATTGTGAAATAGTCCGCGGCCGACGGTCGAACAATGCCGGAAGCTGATCGCTCGCTCGCCGGGAGCAGTTTCTTCCTTGTAGCGCTAACAGTGGGTTGCGTTTCCCGGCGAACGCCCTGTATTAATGGTATTAATGGTATCTCTGGTTGCTGTTTTGCGAGCGAAGGCTGACACGTGACATCGTTCTTCAGCCAATAGCCAAAGAGATGAGTGCATGAGTGACCTTACGAATTTATATAGTAGATATTTTTAAATTATACCCCCCAGTTATATATTTATCGAGTAAAGTCGTTGTTTGATACAAGTTATTATCCATGAAATACGTGTTATTATGTGTTGATGTTTATCGCAAATGTTTCTTAGGCTTTATTCTTTGAAAAAAATTGAATTTCGTATTTGTATGGCATGTAGATAAGCTGTAACGGCACAATATAGATTCAATAATAAGTAGTACTGAACGGCGACATGTTACACTGCCTGAGATGTTAAAACGTTCTGTAATGTGAAGCGAACTATAAATTTGTGAATGCCAATGTATCAGCGGTAGTTGCGGTTAGGATGAAATGCAGGCTGGACCAGAAGGAAAACTGATGCAGCATAAAGCACGAGAAATTTTGGTTTTATTAATGATTCGAATTGATTTGTATTTCAGATACTAAAATATCAGCGGTAATTGCAGTTAGGGTTAAATCAGTGTAACAATGTCTTTGGTTCGACATGTCGCCAGTGGCGTAACAATAAGGTGGCAGGACAGGCAAAATGCCACGGGGCCCCTGCCACAGGGAGCCAACGGGCCGAGGTCTCTTCAAAACAGACCGTGGTCGGGTACCCCTGTTTGCACCCCCCTCCCCCCACTACATGTCGCCGTTCAGTGTAGTTTGTTGATAAATGTCTCGTTTGCAGTTACCAATCCTCTGTATTCCATACAGATACGAAATGCATTTTTTCTCGAAGAATTAAACCTAAGTAACATTTGCGATAAGCTTCAACAGGTAATAATACGTATTTCATTGATAATAAGTTAACTTCTATCGAACTGCCCACGTTTCAAACATATTCACTCGATAAGTATAAGTCTGGTGGCTATATTGTACAATTTTCCTTAAATAACGTCACCATAGTAACTTATGCACAAATTTTCATATTACTAAAACTATCTTTTACGATGGGTCGCATTACGGGACCAACATTTCCAGATTTTTGTCTGTTGGAATGTTGATATACATCTTTCCTATATCAAAGGACTGTAGTGTTGCTCAATTGGCTTTCTGTCTTCGATATTTTCTTTTATAAATGTGGTCTTTTTAACTGATATGTCATTGAGAGAAAACTTTCTGCATTTGTTTGATCGAGTAATATGTATTTAATGAAATTTATCATTGGTCTTGCTGATATTCCACTTTTGCGAATTATGAGCTGAATTCGTCTTAAATCATTATCACTAAGTAACATATGTTATTTCTTTTTGTAGGAGAGGGTGGGGTGAAACATCTCTGACATCTATTCGTGGGATTTTTTGAACTGACTAATGCCGTGGTTCTTTAGAAAATTCCTCTGCTTTTACAATATAGTGTAGTTTTTCTGGTATTACTGTTGTGTTACCTTCGTCAGCTGTAATGACCTTTTTTTTTTTTTACGAAAATTCTGTTTGTTTCTGTGTACTTGTTTATGTGATGTTTTACTTTTTTTCTGTTATGTTATTTCTTTAAGCTTGTCAGTTACTAATCCTCCTGTTAAGAGTTATGTTGATTTCACTGTTTAATATTTTTTCTTCTTCTTTTTATTATAAATTCTACTACTGCTATAATGTTTTTGATAAATTTTTCCTTTTAATTTTTTAAATTTTATTTTAAGTAATTTTCTAAGGGATTTGAGCTGTTAGGTTTACAACTCTCGGATGGAATCCTTTTTTTGTGGTATTTAACATGTCTTCAATTTGTGCTATTTGCTTGATTTACCTAAATTTTAATAGGTCTGATTGTTGTGCACCTTAAGAAAGGGTTCTTCAGTGAAATGTACAATCTTCCTTATTACTTTGTATAATATCGCTGGACTAATAAGTTTCGACAAGTGTATTATGTATTTTCTACATATCTATAATTCATTGATCACCTCACTATAAAGGCTTATGATTCTGTTTTGATCACTGGTTATCAGCTGCTTGTTTTGTTTTTACCCCAGTTGCTGAGTTTAATATTAGAGAATTAACGAGTGTTTGATTTTGTGCGTCTTGTATCGACTTTTCTTCCGCTTCGAGTGCTGGCATCTTACTGGAAGCCGTACGAGCCAGTGCTTGGTTGTTAACGAACAACGTCCATTCGCTGCATACTGCCGCTCGAGCAAATTCTGCCTGTGATCACCATTCTTGTCCTTGCTATGCGACTAAAGCTTTTTGTATTGTTAGAGAGATCTACTAAAGTGCTTGTTTTACTGTTAGGCAGTGTCAGGGGCGAATCCAGGATTTTGGTTTCGGAGGGGCTTGAGCGGATTTTGGTTTGGGGGGCTTAAGTGGACTTTGGTTTGCGGGGGGGGGGGAGGGAGGGAGCATGAGTCGGGTAAGGAGAGTCCCCTCCGAGTGCTGCCCCCTTACTGTAAATAATTTGGAGAGCTATAAAAAAAAAAAAAAAAAAAAAAAAATCTAAAAAATTACGATGGAAACTTTTTTTTTTTGGGGGGGGGGGGGGTAGAGGCTATGTTGGCATCCCCCATAGTAAACTTAATTCTTACATACATATAATATGCTTTAAACTATTGATTTCAAAGTTGTTGTTTTTTGTTTATTGTTTTAAGCAATATTATATGCATGCCAAATCTACATTTATAAATGGGTGTTGTGGGCCATATTACTCAGTTGCAATTAATAAATTCTAAATGTATAATATATCTTATTATTATACAGTATAATAAATGTAATTGATTTTCTCCATTCACATTAGAATGTTCCCACTTCTACACTGTACTGATTTTCTCTTTCCACGTACCGAGCCTTTCTCCAAAATGACTAATCAGTTCTGCAATCCCTTTCATTTTTAACTAATGATTTACCCTGTCGTTTCCATTAGAACTGTGTTGTGATCACTTGTTACTTCTTTACGTGCGAGCCCATGTAATTAACACCAGGATTCAGTAGATGATGATGATTAGGGAGGTATCCAATATATTTTGTTT
>JARYHS010008074.1:155800920-155818919 GCA_031002005.1 Vandiemenella viatica
CTACAACCTGAACCCGAGCACCAAACACAGTAAAACAAACTTTACATTTGGTAATAAGGAACACGACTGACAGTGAACAAGTTTAAAATAAAGGTAATTATTACAGATATGAGAATAACCACCACCTCCGTCAACTGAAGACAGGACAGCATTGAAGCACGGACAGACACATACATACATTAAACATGATTATTTTTTTTTTTTTGTTTTTTTTTTTTGGGTTTATGGCTCTATATGAGGTAGCTGCACGATTGCCGGCATAATGGAAGCTTGCAACTAACTGATGGCTGGCACCACAAAGTAAGGGCAAATTTAAGATGCAGCGGAGTAGGGGTTGAAGACCATAAACTTGTGTATTTTAAAATTTGAAATTATACTGATGGAGTATGTCACTAGCAGGCAGAATGAGATGCCAGCATATATTGTGTTGTAAAAATTTTCTGTATCAGTACAATGAATATCAAAAAACTTTAAGAATTTGAAATAAAGGAACAGAAACTCAGACATCAAACACCAATTCAAACAAAAGGTATGGTGAGCAGTGGTTGTACAAGTCAACCCATCACTTACCACAGACGAAAGTGATTGACAAACATGAACCCACTTTACAATATTTTGGTATAAACCTCAATCATGATTAGAGGACATTGGATGTGTACAAACATTATTTTCATTGACACTATTATTGAAATATATATGTATAATCATGTCCATATACAGGATGTCCAGGAATGAAAGGATAATCCTGCAACCGCCGATAGGTCACATCATGTCCTACTAGAATATATGACAAAATTTTATTTTAGTAAAAGTCTCATCATTTTCAAGATATTGATTTTTCCGAAACATCTGACTTTGTTCAGTTTATTCCATGCCATTTCTTCAAATTAAGACTTTCAGAATACTATTTTTTTAAATTTACTCAATGATGTTTGAGTCATCTAAAACAATGTTTTTTTTCCCTTAAAATATAAAAAAAACTTTAAAAATCTTATGTAAAAAGTGTATACAAATTTATTCAAATAGCTGACTTTGACTGCCTGTGGTATATATATATATATATATATATATGTGCTATGCAGATTGTGCCAATTACATTAAAAAATTGCTTCATTATTGCCAGTTTTAAAATGGTATTATTGTTTAACATTCCTTTTAAAATAATGTTTTTATGGCAATTCTAAAGCATGAAGGTTGGTACTTTGGACTTTATTAAAATAAAAGTTTATCAAATTGATTTTACCATGCAAGTATTTTTTCATTGTTTGGGACATTTGGACATAGAAATCTATCATGTTGTTGATATGGTTACCTGGGTGCCAGTGCATTATCTACTTTTTTTTTTTTTTTTTTTTAAAGGATAGATAGATAGTTCACATATGATAGTACAGTGGTAGAGAAAGAGACGGAGAGCTGTTTGGGGGCATCCATAAATCACATGAGGTGTTTTTCTAGAATCCCCCCCCCCCTCTGGTGAGATCTGGTTTGTCAGACCCCCCCCCCCCTATAAATTGCCCTCGAGACTTTTTTTTTTTGGTGTCTCACCCTTCCAAAGCCTGTTACACCCCCACTTTTTGCTGAAATACCCCCTAAAAATTGACTTTCACGTCATTTGTAGACATTATTTTTTTTTTTTTAGCTCTAAAGTCAAAAAACAAATTTCCGTTGAACCCCCCTCCCCTATTTCATCCCACGTAATTTATGGTCACCCCCTTTGTACATATGATATCTGGCAAAGGAATGTGTGCGAAGGATTTCAGTGTCCTGTTAGAATTAATATCTCAAAATTGGTGAGACTTTCACCAAAATAAAATTTTGTCATATATTAGGAAATGATGTGACCTGTCTGCAGTTGCGGGATAATCCTTTCATTCTTGGACACCCTGTATTAAGAGATTTTCAAGATTCACGGGTAATCATTGTGTCATGGCAATAATATGTGAACTAAATTGTAGCTGCACAACACACAATCATGTGATAAAATGTGGAAGCTCAGTAGTGAGACTGCTTAGTATGTCAGAAACAGTTCGTGTGGGCAGAGGTCTTGGGTACAGGGGTTTCGACTGTATGTTGTGTGAATTTGGTAAACAGTATTCAGATTGTAGGGAAGCAGGATGGCAAGAAACCCACTTATGGATGACATTAGGTGTGGTCAGATCATCAGCATATTAAGAGGCCAGCCACAAACAGAAGTAGGAGTTGCATGTTGCCTGTGGAGAAGATTCCAGGAGAGAGGAAACATTAAATGGCAGTAGGAGCAAAGTCAAAAACACGCTAAAAAAGGCATCAGGATTTTTATTTTGCCTTATGTGCCTGAAACTGTCCAACTAGTATAGTTCTTGCTGTGACTAGAGGACTTGCAGCAGCCCATGGACTGAAAATCATCCAGACACTGATCATGGCAACATGTACAGAGACTTCTAATGTGAATATTTACTTAAACAATCAACAGCTAACTAAATGTTAACCAATTCAGATATGTTGCCAGTACTCTGAGTCAAGACAGCATCAGTAAATATGAGATTACAAACAGAAATAATAATGCAGCAGTCTATTATAAACAGGTGAGAAATCTGTTGTGGGACAACAAAGTTCCTGGAAAGTGTAACATACACTATTCAAAACCTATTACATCCCCATACTGAGTTATGCATTAGAAACATGTACTCTGTCCAGAGGAGACAATAGTAGACATCATGCCTCTGAAATGAAGTTTTTGCATACCATGCTTCAGAGAACACGAAAGGACAAAGTAAGGAATGAAATTAATCGTGCTGAGGCTGGTATAAACATCAGTGGGGCAAAATCCTTGCAGAGTTCTTGTCTGAGGTGTTATGGACATGTCCAAAGGATGGAGAAAGAAAGAAGAGCAAAGGCCTACTTCAATATGAACATCCACGGTAAAAGATATGTGGGAACACCCAGAAAGAAATGGATAGACCAAAACAAGAAGGATATAGAAGAACATCAACTATACATGAACAGGAAGAAGTGAAGAATGCTTGTGACCAGCAGCCGAGAGACTGGAACTGGAGAATGAAGATGATGATGACTGAGACAGCTGCTGTTTATGGAGATTACACCCTGTAACATTATACATGGCTTTATCATGGAGCATATGGAACTGGGTTCAATGAGGGGATGATAATGCCCATTCACTCAGGACTGACCAGGTGGCTGAGTACCTGCAACGTGAGGGCATCAAATGTCTAGTGTGGCCAGCTCACTCAGCAAAATGCACATGAAGGATTGCATACATACCACCACCATAGACCATTGTTGACCTCCAATGGGTCCTTGTCCAGCAATAGGAAGTGTGACTGCAAGTAATGCTGGATACCTTGACCCAAAATATGGGGAACTGTCATGCATCTTGTAATGGGAAGAAAGGTCACACCCTGGACTGATGTTCTATATGCCACTGGCAGAGTGACACCACATACGGTCAATGCCATCCACAGTCCATATCTGGTTTTCCTGTATACCATGTAACAGTAGCACTGTGTCATGAGTCAAATTGTTGTCGGGGCACCTTTAGTGTACCCATTATCACCACGCCCTTTGTATTTATGTGTACCTCAAAGATGCTTTTACTTGTAGACATAAGTATACATAATATAAATCAAAAATTAAAAATAATTTAGGTAAAGAAAATAACAAAGAACAGAGAAAGTACATCAATCACTTGATGAAGATGAGGGCAGCGAATAAAGCACAAAAAAAGATGAAAATAATCTTAGAACATTTTGATTTAATACACTGTTCATGCAATGGGTGACGAGCCATTTGGCAAGAGAAGTGTGCATACACTGTGACTGAATGCAAGCCTTGCTGTAGGTCACGGTGCGTGCACAACTCCCTTGCCAAACGGCCTCTCTCTCTCTATGCACGAATAAAGTTTTAAACTGAAATATCGTAAATTGTGTTCATCTTTTTTTTGTGTGTGTTTTTCACTGTTCATATCTTTCGTGAGATCCCAATGCTTTACTACATTTTAAGATATAGATGAAAACATACTTACTGCAGATTCCAAATCTTCAGTTTTGCTTATTAAGTCATCCAGTTTCTCTCCTCGGTCCAGCACCTTCTGAACATTTTCAAGCATGATTTGCTTTACGTCTTCAATATGAGATTGCAGTTCAAATACTTTGTCTCCATCACCAACATTGAAGTCATACTGTTTAAAAAGAAAAAATAACCTTTAATTTCTTTCAAATTCTCTTTTTAAAGGTACATAGCACCCTAAAAATATTTTCAATAACTACTACAAATTCCCCAGTCTGCTCATTTCTACTGACATTGAAAAGCCAATGTTCTGTTATTTACCCTGCTATTACCACAATAATCTCTAATGGTCTCATCAAACCTGTTAATATTTTAAACTTTGCACATCTTCCCCATCTATATCAACAATCTCACCTCAATTACCTAACATAACTGACAAGTAATTAGTTGTAACATCCACCATTCATCTCCTGGTGGTATCATTCTTCAAGAACAATACTTAGTTATGTCATGTGTTGTCTACTACTACACTGCTTACTAACTCCGTTAAGCTAAATGTTTATCAGACTCTAAACACTAAGGCCTGGTATTCAGTATGATGCAGGTTCAGCCCAGTGCAGCCATTTAGATTTAAGTTTTTCATAGTTTCTGAGATCACACAGGTGAATACTGGGATCGTTACTTGAGAAGGCCATGCCTGAATTTCTTTCCATTTCTGGCTTCCAGATTCTTCTGGCTCATCGTCCTGTTCTAGTAACATACTTTTCCTTATTACTTTTTAACAAACATTTCTTCCCCCATTCTCATAATCTCTCTGAACAGCACCCAATTCCTCTCCAATGCACTAGTGCTCTAAATACATCTACTGAAACTTTCTTCTAAAATATCATTTCAATACTGAAATGAGTGCCTAAATCTGGAAGCCCGGACGTGGATTCGAACCTGTGTCCTCCCAAATGCGAAGCCAGAGCGTCACCGCTTAGGCATCATGTTTGGTATTGATTATGTGTCATCACAACCACTATGATGTACCACATGTCTGTACATAGTATCATCTCTGCCTCCAGGTTTACTTGTGTAATGGTCTGGATTAACTGTGGTCCATCACAGTGATACAGGTTTATGTTGTGACTATTACTCCACCATGTCAAATTCAAGTCTATAACCCTCACTACAACTGACATTATATCATGCTTCCTCCACTATCACTATCCTATCTATCAGTATCAATGCTCCTCTATTATTTGATCATGCATTGCACTACATTTAAATATACTACTGACCTGGTTGATTTTACTAAGTTCATGCTGCAGATGTAGGCCTAAACCATTCAATTGGCTAGTACCTGGTAGCTGAACATTTTCTCCCTTTCTTTTGCATTCATCTTTTAACAATATTGGCCTGCTATGCCTTAATTACTCTTACAACTGTAGGAGGCTCATCCCTCCTCAAGTCTGGTAACAGGTCTTGTAATTAAACTACTCATTACCCTCATTCGGTCCACCATATTTGTTATTTGGCCTGTTGGCACCCTTCTCTGCAAAATCATACCCACTGCCCTTGCTTCTAAAGATCATCTTGAACCACAAATAATCTCTTTGGAATCTGTCAAATCACTACACAGATCCTTCCAATGCAACACACCTCACTGCAAAACTTGCAACAGGAAATCTTTCCCATTATTGGATATGCTACATGCACCACTATTCACCTTGCATACCAACTTACCTGCCTCCACTGCGTTAGTTCTTATGTAGGCCTCACCTTTAACCAGCTTTCAGTCGGCATGAAGCCACAGGCAAACAGTATATACCTTCCAACTACACCATTCAGGGGCAGCCCATCCAGGTTCTGATAATTATCTCAGTCTCAACAACTGTTTTACAGTAAGAGTTTTATTGGAAAATGCTACTGTTTCTGAACTATGCAGATGCTTAAAAATATATTCTGGCCACCAGGCATCCAACTGGCCTCAACATACAAAAAGATCCTACCTATAAATCCATTACTTATTGCTTATTTACTCTCTGTCTCTTCCCTTTTTATTATTAGTAATTAACTTGAAATATTTGGATCTATTTGTGAGTTCTGCCTCCACCAGCAATATTTTTTTTTTTTCCATGGTTCTCTTCATCCTCGTACCTCTCTACATGAATAAGATGTTGAAATGAAATATTGTACAATTGTGCTCTTCATGTGTTTTGTGTGTTTATCTCAACACTTGCACCTTCAACTTTGATGAGTGATGGTGGATTAATTTCCCCCATCCATTGTTAGTTACATATTTTAACTCCTCTCCGTGGTTACTTTTTAAAATACTTTCTTTGTATCAAGCACATTTCAGATGAGTGTATGTTTTATTGAAACCATACACATTCAGCCATTTTCATTTAATGTATTTCATGTTGGGATAAATATTTCTTTGTACTTTAAAGTGTCCAATCTTTGTTTTGCATTAAATTCTAATACTATTGGCAATTCATAGCTTAAATTGCAATTACTTTCTGTTTATAGTCTTTGCTGAAGTTTTCAAAAGGCTGTTTTAGTGAATACATTAGATTTTCCATCTATTCATGGTGTGTTGTGTACTTTCTGCCAATTTACATTGTGCAAATATTAAACTGCTTATCAAGTTCTTTAAATAGCTAAAATCTTTAAAACATGTACTTAATAAATGTTACAATCCCATATAGCATTCCTCCATTGTGGTTTAGGTCTCAGAAGCCTAGTATTAAATTACTCTATGGAGTTCAGCACTCTGTGATCTTTCGTCTTATTTCCACGAGTGTAGAATATGTTTAGAAGTGCTCATCCACATTAAAAATAAGAATGGTGCTGTTTATAATTGTATTAAATTGCTCCATTCTTCAAACTTTATCAACAACATGCTGCTGAACTACAGTATTATAAATTCAACTTTTCCATTGGAGTCAAGTATGTTCAGAAGGTATTTGTCAGCCTGGTTTGTTGTTTGAACTTTGTACAAACAAACCAATTTAACAAACCAGTTTAATATTTCTGGTATATAATTTATCATCTTTGTCCTTAATATTTGGTAGCAAGATTTGCCTCATAAATGCCCATCCCCTAATATCATAAACAGGGACAGTGCTCACATCCACTTTTGAGCCTGTTAACAGCACTATGTTTAGCCCTGTGACAGTAAACCTGAAAACTGTGTAACTGATCTATGCACTCAGAAACTCCAAGTTCAGTTTATGCACCTGGGTTACACTAAATCATAACTTTCATTCTTTGCTTTACTGTATGTTAATGTACACACTTCGACAATAAATTTGGCCAGTATTGCATTACTGTTTCTTAGAATGACATTGCTGTCAGATTGTGCAAAATAAGAGTGATAGAATTTTTCAGCGGCGGCCAAAATTATTGTCAAAGTGTGTACCTATAACTACATAATCTATTTTTTGTTAAGTTCTTGTAATGTTCTCTATAAGTTTAGCTACACCAAGCATTTTACTCAAACAGTTAATGACTTGGTACTCCACCTAACTTGTTTTGAATGTTCTGTGACTGTCACCTAACATCAAAACTTCCTTCTCAATTTTGTATACAATATGTAATATCAGAAACTGTCAGCTATTTACCTCTATTTCCTACACATGCAGTAGATATCTACATGCAGCTCCTCAGCTACTATTGTTATTAATTATCTATTACCAGCACCTGTCTTCTCTATCCCTCCCCATCCCCACTGTTATTTACACATCTAATATCACAAGAAGTGAGCAATTTTTTTTTTCTCCTGTTATATGATCTTTTGTCACTTACATATAGCCTAAAAATCATGAGAGAAGATAATCTATTTTCGGGTCTACTGGAGATCACGATTCCGCTACAACAAAATTCAGTAATATTGTTGGAATACTGCTGTAGTCAGTCGCAAGACATATTATTATAAAGCAGTAATTCCGTTATAATACAGCCTGGACCATTATTTTCAAGCAGAAATTAGTTTGTAATACAGCCTGGACCAGCATGAAACTGTTAAATGTATTTCAAAAAGAATTTCTAGTGGAGTCTTGCGTTTGAACACTCTACTATAATGATGACAACTGACGGAATCGCGATCTCCAGTAATCCCCTATTTTCCCACCCACTTCCCTGTAACAAACTCTGCTAGAAACCACCTCCTGCACTCCTCATAAAATCTGAACTTACTAATATACAGAAAAATTTATAGCTATTATTCTCATGACAACTATTAAAGTTACTATTTGCAATTATGTATCACAGCTAATGTAAATACATAAAATCAAATTGACCTACATATAATTCAAAACACAAATGAAATGATAAATGAAAGAAACAAAATAACCTGCATACACAATTACTAGAGCAAGACTTACTAATGTTCTAAGAAATAATTTTAGTGAGTAGATTATTTTTGGAAATAACCGTAGCTCATTTTTTTTTTCATTAATGCTTTACACTTTGTCAACATTGAGGGCATTAGAGATGGGAAAGTATGTGGGGCAAGGAACAGGAAGGAGTTTGGCCATGGCCTTTATTAAAGGAAGTATCCCAGAATCTGCCTGGACTTATTTGGGGAAATCATGGAAAACCCAAATCTTGATGCCTGGATGGGGATTCGAACCCGCATCCTCTCGAGGCCAGAGCGTTACTGCTCACCCACCATGCTCAGTCAAAGCTCATGTTGTCAGCCCACCCACGTGTCAATTCATTTACAACTGATATAGCAAATTTAATTTTCTAGACGTTCTGAGAAGGTGAAAGATGAAGATTTACTACATTATAAGAAACTTGTGAATGATACACAACTTATAATATTGTTCAATAAGAAAAGTTGAAAAATAGGATATACTGTAAGTGACACATAAAAGAAGATGAAAAATTGCAGCTTATAGTAGATATCTGAGCGTTCTGGTAGCTCAGTGTCTAAGTGCTTGCTTTCAAAACTTTCGCTGCTCCTGCCGCGGGCACGAATCCCGGCAGGCGCAGGAATTTTGAGAGTTGTGTTTAATCATATGAGCTATGCCAGGACGCTCCGTGGTTCGGATTCCATGTTAAACTGTAGGTCCCAGAGGAAAGGAACTGGCCGTCCTACCTCTGACACAATGGCTCAGTATGCCTCCTTCTGGAGGATCCAACCAACCTTCGGGTTGTGGACTAAGTTAAGTTAGTAGATATCTACGTATTTAGGATAAGATGAAATAAATTATTATCTAAGCACTTAGAAAAGGTAGGAATTTTACCATAACAGATGCCAAAACTGGAGCAAAATCTCCGTCAAATTCATCTTCTACTGCTCCTAATGACCTGTTAATGAGACTTGGGCACTACAAAACTTCTGTTTCACAGTTTCCAAAAATTTGAATGGAATGTAGTGTTGCTGTGTTCTCTTTGTAACACAAGCATAACAAAAATCTTCATCGAGCAGCACATGAATCTGAAAACTAAAATCAGATTTTACACATCAAATGCGAAAAAAACTGTCACTTGACATGCAAACGATGTGTCCAATAAGCAAATACAATTTCTAAACTTGTCTTTACATAAATCAGCAAGACAATTTGAAATACAATCTTTTTATGAGCTAGCATTGGCCACTAATGAGAAATGTAAATTTCATTCCTTGTATTTTATATATGAACATCAGTACACAATTAACAGATCTCACAGTATGAACTTCATTTATAAAAAGTAATACACTAAGGCCCCGATACTGCAATAAAACTTCTATCTCTTTGAAAAGCTATCAAGCTAACAGTTCTATGATTGACACTCAAGTTACTATAGCCTCTGTATGATGGATACTTTGGAAAATTCACAAAAAACTGCTATTGATACAAGAAGTAAAATAATAAAGTCTTCTAATTTTAACATTATCACAGCCGTAGATTACAACAATTTAAAAAATTATGAGACCAAATAATATAAAAGTTCTGAGTTATGTGCATACAATTTATAGCAAGATCCAGAAACTTTCAACAATATTATTTTATTTGATCTATTTGTGCTGAACTAAACACATGTGTAAAAACAAAATGAAAAGTAATTTATTATTGATATTTTTTTTCAGAAAAAATTCATTCTTCTTTCTCATGTCAAATTTTTGCCACTGAGTTTATTAGCAATCAGGAAATAAAGGAATTGGGTTACAAAACTTTGGGCAGACCATTGCTCAAATATGGTAGTGTAGTATGGGACCCACATTTTGAGTAGCAAATACAGGAGTTTGAGAGGGTGCAAAGAAGGGCTGCTAGATTTGTTTCTGGAAATTATCGCAGAATGCAATCAGTGACAGATATGATAAAGGAGCTGGAATGGGATTCATTGCAAGACAGGAGGAGGATGAGGAGGGTAATGGGAGTGTACAGGGCGTATACTGGCGATGAGGCATGGAAAGATATTGCAGTAGGTATGAAAAGTAGTTCATGGAGGGGAAAAGATGACCATGACCCAAACTGGCACTCGATTTCAGGCACAAGGGTGTGAGAAGATTTTCTTTTTTAGGTAAGGGTGTCAGGGATTGGAATGAATTACCGAGGGGAATGATGAATAACTTACCGAAAATGTTAAAAGAATTTAAAGTTAAAATTTGTAGAGGGCAAATGCAGGTGAGTGCAGGATAGGGGGAAGTTGGGTGTGTAGGGAAATTGCCACCGGATCGTGTGCTCCATTGCAATTAAATTAAATTCAAGTAGAGGTTTCCACAGACATTACATGTCGTGTGGTTAGAGGTTAGCTCAATTTTCAAAGTCTTAGATCTTTGTTGACAACATAATAGGTTAATTACATCTCATTAATCTTGGTAAGTTACAGATTCATTTTATGAGTTAAAAGTAGATATCACAATTTAATAATTGTATTTGCATAGGAAACAATGTCATTCATATAAGTGAAAATGGGAATGTTACTAGTACTAATTATCGTAAACTGTGATGGAGCTAATGGCCTGGTGGACATTTTCCAAGTCTACTGGAATTCGCAATTCCCCTACAGTAATATTCCTCCATGCTGACTAATGGTGTAACAATACTGCATTAGTTCATCAAAAGATGTTTTATTTTCAAGCAGTAATTAAGTTTTAATACACACTGTGGCATTATTTTCAAGCAGTAATTTGGTTGTAATACACCAAGGACCAGCATGACACTACTAAAATTACTTCAGAAAGTCTTGCATTTGACTGCTTGCATTTGACGGGATTAGTGGAGATCGCGATTCCGCCTGATGTTGGCATTATAATACTGCAGTGGTCAAACGCAAGACTCCGCTAGAAATTCTTTCCGAAGTACATTTAACTGTTTCATGCTGGTCCAGGCTGCATTAAAACCTAATTTCTGGTTGAAAATTATTATCCTGACTGTATCACAACGGAATTATTGCTTGCAAATCATACGTTTTGCTACTGACTGCAGCAATATTACAACGATATTATTTAATGTTGTTGTTACGGAATTGTGATCTCCAATAGACCCCATTTGACTGCTGCAGTATTGAAATGCCAATTCTTCATGAAATTGAGTTCTCCAGTAATTCCAAATTCCTTACATACCTAATTACAAATTTTACATATTTTTAATTTAAATTGACTCTTACTCTGAGCCATATTGCTGGTCTCCTTATAATTTTCTTGCAGTCCCTCACTCCCCTGCCTACAAATAGAATATTTACTGATATTTATCCAAGCCTCATCAGATCAGTATATGCTTTGCATATGTTCATAAGTTTCTCCACTTGCCTTCTATCGTGTAGTGATTCCCAACCCAAATATTTTATCATATCAGTTACATAGAGCATCTTTTGGTAATGCCCACAGACAAATCTAGCTGCCTTCCTCTTTACCCCAGCATTTGATATCCATAATGTGGGAATATTGGGAATGGTTTACATCACAATGCATGTCGTCACTAACACGGTGCTTATGAATGGAAATAATTTATTTCTAATAATAACTAAATTCCTCCTGCCTTATTCTGTAAGAACATTTTGTTCCAGGTTGCATTTCATCCTAACTGATAGCTACACTAACACTGATGTTACAAATCAAAGAATACGGACAAATCTTAACACATGTAATGTGTCGCGACTATATTTCGAGTGGTAGCTACATTTTCTATATCAGGATTCATAACTAACATAGAATAAATTATCCCAATTAATTTCATTACACACTTTCAGTATGAATATGCAGCAGGACTAAAGCAAGCACAATCACACAGTCACTATATTGCGATGAAAAATTGACCCCAATACATCTCACAATAGCCTAGCCAGGGCCTCATTCATTAGTCTTACATCCCTCATACATCTTCTAGGACGTTCCCTGAACAGTTTAGCTTATTATCAATCCATATTACAAGGTATTTCCATTTTATTCCTTCAACAAGCAATTACCCTTCCAGTGAATAATTACATAACGTTTATTTTCCTACCTGTATACATAATAAGTTGAATATTCTTGGCATTTTTCTTCATTCCATGCTTATCCATCCAACTCTATATCCTGCCTAGATCCTTTTGCATTTGCTCATAATCCTTTCTCCATGCTATCCTATTAAACAGCATTATGTCATCTGCAAAGAGCTTAAGCTCTGTCTGACTGTATTTAGTTACAAGTTGACAATAAGCACTTTAAAACAATTTGTACAAAAGAGAGAAATTACCCTGTTCATATATGAATAATTAAGTTACCTTTCCACCGGGAACGTCAATTTTGTGACACCTTGGTCATGCAATGTTTCTAATACAGTGTGGATCATTGGAGAATACTCCTCGGATTCAACCTGGTGAGAAGCTAAAATAACTTGTCCGTAACAAACACAACTGTAGCGAATAGGACATCGTTGTTGAGCACTCATTTCGAACGTTTGCAAGCTGCAAATTTTCACAATGACATTGGCTTAAAGCTCTACGACACATTCCTATCTCCGTGACACATATTTCAAGACTAATTTCTTCCACTTGTGGAGTGACCAACTGATTATCCGATTATCATATGTCAACAAAACACAATCTGATTTAGCAAACAAAAGACAGCTTGCCAAAACCACGTGACGCCAAGGGTTACGCTTTTGTTTCCCGCACAGTACAATGTTACCAACATAAAGTACAATAATTAGACAGCTGTCAATTATGACAGCTGTCTCTGTTGTCAGTTCTCCTTGTTATTTTAAACGATGCTAAAAGAAGAGTCACTTAGCGCTCATGAAATTTTAAGTAACATTCTCTAATTATTAATTTGCTTAAGAAACAAATAAATCCTTATTAAGTGTTTACAAAAATTGCGAATATTTCCGGCAGGTTTTAGAAAATAATTACGCAGCTAAATTCCAACATATTTCGACATTTATCTCATTGTTAATGGCATTTATGAATTATAGATTCCGGCATCGTTAGTGAATTTTACAAAATGAACGTAGTTAAGATTATTCATTTTGGTCAAGAATTCTTCGGAAATTAACGTAAGTGGAGAAGTCTTCACGAGAGTACCGCCGGATTGTGCTACACCAACACCATCTTAATCCTAGGTGGTATTAGCTACACCCGTGAAGACAAGCATACGCCGGGAAAGTCTCCATTCTTACAATATGAGTGGAATTTAAAATTGATTTCTACTAATTAAAATTTGTGAGAGCGAAGTAACTACTAAAATGAAGTGCCTTCGTTAAATCTGTATGATCTAAACTCGATGGATACCAACTACCATCAACAGTCGCGAGCGTAGTTCAACAATAAATATCTCATCTAACTATGGTTGCCAGATACAGGCTTTTAATTTCCGGAACATTTCTGGGATTAAAAAGTATTAGTGCAATGTTTAATGAGAGAACAAAAATGCAAATTTATATAAAAAAATTTATTTTAGTTAAAAACTACGCTATCTGAAATATATATAACACCTGTTTTAGGTTTATTAATTAAACTTTGGTTGAAAATCAATATCAGGCATTTATGAATCGAAAAATACTAAACTTAAAACAAAAATCGAGCATCTCTTTTATGCTTTGGTAGAAAACCAACATCGGGTATCATCAATCAAAACCTCAAAAATACTACACTTAAAGAAAAATTGATCACTTCTGTTAGGCTTATTAATTAAACTTACGTAGAAAATTGACATCAGATATTATCAGCAAATTAACAAAAATTGAACATCTATCTTTCGTTAAATCAAAATCAAAATAAATCTTAATCAATTTCGTTTTAAATCTTTATCACTAGATTTTGCCATTTTCACAAGTTTTTCTCCGTCACTACTTTGCAAAAGTCATAAAATTTCTGAACAAGGCTCTGAACAAATTGATTGAGTTTGCAGTTCAGCCTTTATCAAATCCATAGATATACCGTTTCGTTTGTTAGTCCATAAATTATTCAACGCGCTAAAACCTCTTGCGCAAAAGACGTTACTTGTTGGAACTGACAAAAACAAAACCAACATTTTTCTTTATATTTACAAAATCGTTAGAAACCTGTGTTCTAAGGAAATTGGGCCAGATTTTGTCGTTTGGCAAGTCATTTGGATTGACCTCAAAAACAGCTTTTGTACATGTGAACTCTGTATAAAGGGAATCAATGTTAATTACATCTATATTTTTCATGATGCGGGAAATTCGAAGAGTATTTTCCATGCCAATTTCAACTCCTTAGATTTAAGGGACAAAAGTAAAAACTTCTTGTAAATTCCATCCTCCCGCTGCGAGCACAGAAACTTGTCTTGGCCTCTTGGCCACCGTGGTGAACTGAGTTTGAGAAAAAAACTAGACTACGGGAAATCCGGGACACTTACGAATAATTACTGGACACGAGACCAGAAACAAAATTCCCGGATTTCCCACCCATCTGGCAATCCTACGTCTAAAGAAAAGTTAATTGAAAGCCATAATTAAGAAGAGAAAGATTAATAGGAAAAAGAAGGGGGAAGAAAAAGATGGGAATGTGTGCTAAAATAAGCGCAGGAGAAATAGTGAATTGTAAATGAGACGAGAAAAGTTCGAAAATTAAATAATGTATTTAGACTATCATAAGATAAAGCAATGGAGAAAGAGGGCTGCACCTCGAAGGAACCAGTCATTAGGCAGAACGACAAGTTTGATAGATTCGATTTATTCATTTCGAAATACAGCCATGAAAAAAAGTTACATTCGTTGTAATACTAACCAAACTCAGTAAATATACTATTGCTTTCCTTAAGACAAATGTAGTTTATTAAGTTCATTTGATTTTATTACTTTTGCATAAACAATTTGCATTTACAATTTGCCACTTCTCAAACAAGAATCAGCTTTCATTGCGGAACAACATTTGGTTTCACGAAATTAAAATTATCGAAACTGTATTAAAATAAAGTGGCCAATGTGATTCCTTGGCGTTGGGTGATATGCCTTATGCTTTATTATAAATCAACTATCTTTTGAACTGTTTGTAATGAAATAGTCATATTTTGCGAATCCATTAATATTCCAAAGACCAATTTACCTACAAAGCAGATCAGAAATGTGGTGTAAAGTGAACAGCATACTGCATTACCGGCGTTGAACCGATGCAGGTCCTACGTAGCCATGATCGACCACATTTAAATCCAATAACCAAACTATGAAGCAGGCAAACCTAGACGCCAAGTCTGAACAAGGAGAAGGAGTGGTAGGCGGAGTTAACCGGAGCATTCACAGTGCATTTAGGAATTTGTAGGACATGTATGGGATAAGCAACTACACGTAGGATATGTCGGATGTTGAAAGATTACCAGTCCAGTTTACACAGGGATCTCTCTTCGTATGTCCAACCGCGCAGATTGGTGAGGAGGCAATTGTCCTTCAGTGTCTCATACAGAGTGTTGACCTCGTGTTTTTTGTTTCATTAGGTGCTAAATTTATCATTTTAATATCTCTGTCAGGAATGATGTAATAGATTAACAAGACATAAAGGGACGCCAACATAATAAAAGAATACTGTGCTTAATTCCATTTTCTGGTAATACAAGATGTTTGCATTCAGGGGCGTAGCTATCGGAGGGCTAGGCGGGCCCGTGCACCCGGGCCCCCAAACTCAGGGGGCCCCAAGTGCAGCTCAGAGAGCCCCAGAAAGCTCAGGGAGTCCCAGCCAGCAAACCTCACAAGACTTCGTAGAGCTTTTTTTTATTTATTTAAAAAAGAAAAAAAAAGGTTGCCCATTTGGCCTGAGGGTCCAAAATACTTTTTTACACCGGGGCCCTTGTTAACCTAGCTACGCCACTGTTTGCATTAAGACTACTTGCAAACGATTTCAGATAATTTCGATTAGTATTTAAAATTATTTTAGTGCTATTTCTATCAGTCTTTGCAATTCTAGATTGTCAATAAACAAGTCTTATTGTTTGGTTTGAAATCAGACTAACTGCAGTCTTATGCATCCATAAATTCATTCATTTTATTTACTCCCACATATCATTTACATGCAATAAATTGTGTTATGACTTCGGGAAAGTCAAAGGTACATTGGGTTCTTTAGTACTATGTAGATTCCATTTTTCTTAACTGTTTAATGCCTAAGTTAACTATAAGTGAAAGTGCCCAAAACAAGGCCCCCATTTTGATTTTATTTTTAAGAAATATAAATTTTAATCAAATCTGCTTTTAAAGCATGAAATAATTACTTCAAAATATTATGCGACATTTAAATTCTGATTTAAAAAGTAAATCATTACCAAATTAAAAAAAAAAAATCCCTAAAGTTTGGCGATATGAAAAATAGTTGCCTAACCGGATTCCTCATTAAATTAACGACATAACACTAATCCACTAATCAAAATTGCGTATCGTTACTGGTCAAGAATAGTTCCAGTTTCTAGGATGAAACATTATGACAGGTTGACCTGATTTGACCAAATATAAACTTGACCAATGTTTCAGGGTGAATAAAATCTCTTGAGCCTGAAGAACTCAGAAGCATTAATAGAGGTAGGTATTAAACACGAACAGGGACAATAGCGCAATCGTTTAATTGCTTAAATAGAAACTTACTTGTATTTGACCCTTAAAGTTCACTCTGCAAAATTTAAAAAAATCCTATTTGCTTCAAAAGCATCACGTTATTTTTTTATTGAGACTGGGCGAACACTCATAATGTAATCATTAGTCATAGTATCTGTAAAGGCCAGAGAACTTAAAACACATCCCATATTATTATTGCAAGGAAAGGGAAAATGACTCATCACTCACCAAAGTTGAAGGCAGCGACGAGAGAAGAACATATATTACGAACACACAAATAAACTCAATATTTCGGTTATTATATGTTCTTCTCTCGTCACTGCCTTCAACTTTGGTGAGTGATGAGTCATTTTCCGGTTCCTTACAATTATATTGCCGAAAGCAGTTTCCTTTTTCCTTAGTTTAATTATTCCATATTATTAAACACTTGAGCAACTCCGAAGAAATGAATTTCCGCAATATTCGATTCGGTAACACATTTGGTCTGATATCCACTTAAAATAACCTAATAACTCACGTATAGCAAACATGAACAAAAGCCATTAACGAAAGTGGTCAATAAAATCCATTAAAAGCAAATAAACCGTAATACATAAACTTTTGTCAAGCAACAACATTGGTGAAAATTTTAATTAGATTAAAACTTTCCAAACCGGAATGACAATTGGCATTCATGGTTATAGTAGAGACCATGAGTAGTTTAATTTTTTAAAAGTTTTTTTTTTTTTTAAGTTGCTTTCATTAGCAATATGTTATTGAAAAGTAGATCAACGTTTTTTCAGCCTCGAAATTTATCAGTATTTTTTAAACTATAAAACGCTACGAAAAGGAAACTTAATGAATGTATTATTGCAATTAATTTGGTAGTAGTTGCTTAGCTATTAAATTGTGAACATAACTACGGATTTCTATTAATGGTATCTCTGGTTGCTGTTTTGTGAGCGAAGGTTGACACGTGACATCGTTCTTCAGCCAATAGCTATCGAGGTGAGTGCATGAGTGACCTTACGAAATTATATAGTAGATATTTTTAAA
>JARYHS010008074.1:155819919-155841920 GCA_031002005.1 Vandiemenella viatica
ACGGGTTCACTGAATTGTGATGGACAAGGATGAGACGATGGAGACTAACCGGATAGGAGATGCGGTATCAGGGTGACGTAAATGAGAATAGCTGAACCACAGCAGGTATAGTTTGTTCTCTCCGTGACCAACGTTGTATTATATGATTGCAACACATAACTATTTTGTGCAGTTAAAGGCGTACATTGACAGGATAATAATTTGGGTGGTCATGATGGAATGTATGAAAATCCCAAAAAGAGTCAGCTTGTCAGGAACACAAAGAGAAAAATGAAGTTTCTGTTTGAATGTACAATGGAGAACGGCGTTGTTGGATGAAACCATGGGATGTAAATATCTTGCCATATTATTTTATAACGATATCAGAAAGGCGGAATTCACTGACGAGATGGCAGGAGATAGGTTTCAAAGATTGTATCAATTGAAAAGATTAATAAAGATATGTAGTAGGGAAGTAAGGGAATTAAATTTAGGAATCACAATCAGGTCCTTGTATTAGTTTGATGCCAAAGTATGGAATACACTACGGGTATCAAATGCAGGAAGTAGCGTGGATGGAAAGAAAAGCAGCATTTTGCCACAGTAAACATTCATTACATGATGTAATAAACGAGCTGGGCTGGCAGTCAATGTAAAATAAGACGCGGGAACGTGGACTGCTGGACATGTTAAGTCATACGTTGGAGATGAAGTCATTTGTACAGTACATTTGGTATAGAATTAAGAACATTTCCTGCATACGAAGACAGAAAATGACAAAAAATCAGCTCTTAATTTCAGACATAAAATAGTGGCATTTTTTAACAAATTTCTGCGAAGAGGAGTCTTAAGCTTGTATAACTTATCGAGAGATACGTGGAAGACTTTACTTTTTAGTGAAAGAATTTAAATTAAAATTCACCTAAAGTATAAGTAGGTGAGTAAGGACATTATCACCAATGCGAACTTAATAATAAAAATATTAGCTTAGCCAAGGTGTAATATTCAGCAAGACGGCTGGATGAGCGGTCAACACTCAGGGTGGTCTTTCGGAAGAACACGGATTCGATTCAAGATCCTGCAATCTCTATTTAGATTTCCCTCGTTTTTTTCACTTTTTACATTAAACATTATGTAATAAGCTTGTAAACTAAATGTAAATTTCAACACAGATTCGTCGCTGATGATGCCTCGATGTGAGGCGAAACGCGTGCTGCGTTAAATCAAATAAAATCAGTTCCTCTGACGTTCTTTATATAACTTAAACATGATTACTTGAAGATTTAACTTCGTACTGGAATAATGTAGTAACTATGAAATTGTCAAAAAAGAAGTGCTGCACATTAAATCAGTATTCACTTCGTCCGACAGTTGCTCGCGCGCAGGAACATCATACTTATTTCAGAGCTCTGAACGATGACGGAACACATGTGTGCAGCACTCTGGCATTCCTCTGCTCGTTATGCAGAATTGTCTGCTCTAATGGTTTACATGCATTGCAATGAAACTAAAGTTCGCGTCAGTTGTACCAAAACTTTCGTCATCTTTTTTTAAATGTATTAGATGTACATCGCTTATTAGTGACTTAGAATGTTTAGCTTAAAAAAAAAAAGAACATTTTTATTTCTCTTCTAAGTTATTCCCCAAATAAATCAGGGAGTACGATTAATTTATCACGTCTGGAAGGTTATCACTGTAATATGTTAACCATATTAAAAAAAAAAAAAAAAAGCTCTACAAGTTCATGATACACATACATTAGTTTAAATTACATAGCTGCAGACAAAATTTAATCTTTGAATCATAAAGCTCTTCATTCATTTTGCTGTTACTCTGTTTGGCTATGACACTTGACCTGGAAACGTTTCCGATCAAAATTATTAACATTATCTAGATAGTTACAAGGGTTTTTTAAAAAGATCTTTCGATAACGCAGATATGATTTTCAGCTTCTTGTACTTCTTTCTACTTAGCTCAGTTAGCTTCTCGAATATCTAAGGTCTCTGTTGCCTTTTAGTTAATTCTTGTGAATTAAGATTAGTATTTTATCATTCAGCATTCCATTTTTATAACTGTTTATATTCCTAAGTTTTTTACGTTTATGTTGCAATATTAAATTCTAGGGTCTGTCTTAATTTCATCCATCCTTGTGCTACCTGTAATTTTCCTCAGTTTTCTGCTATTTATAGTTTATTTCCTATGCTCCTCTGGTAAGCAAGGACTCACTACCCAAACTTGAACAGTCGTTATTTTATGAAATTTTATTCGATTTTTTTTTAGTTGCCATAGTCAATGTCTGATTTACTATAGATTGTCTTCATCTCATTTGAAAGTGATTATAGCCTACATAATCGAAATTTGATACTTAAACCTTTAGAATATTTTTACACTGAAGAGCCAAAAAGACCTGCCTAATATCGTGTAGGGCCCACGCGAGCACGCAGAAGTGCCGCAACACGACGTGGCATGGACCCGACTAATGTCTGAAGTAATGCTGTAGGGAATTGACACCATACATCCTGCAGGGCTGTCCATAAATCCGTAAGAGTACGGGGGGGTGGAGATCTCTTCTGAACGGCACGTTGCAAGGCATCGCAGATATGCTCAATAATGTTCATGTCTTGGGAGTTTGGTGGCCAGCGGAGGTATTTAAACTCAGAAGAGTGTTCCTGGAACTACTCCGAGCAATTCTGAACGTGTGGGGTGTCGCACTGTCCTACTGGAATTGCCCAAGTCCGTCGGGATGCACAATGGACATGAACCGATACAGGTGATCAGCCAGGATGCGTATGTACGTGTCACCTGTCAGGGTCGTATCAGGGGTCCCATGTCACTCCAACTGCACGCCCCCCATACCATTACAGAGCCTCCACCAGCTTGAACATTCTCCTGCTGACATGCAGGGTCCATGAAGTCATGAAGTTGTCTCTATACCCGTAATCGTCCATCCGCTCGACACAAATGGAAACGAGACTCGTCAGACCAGGCAACATGTTTCCAATCAACAACAATCCAATGTCGGTGTTGACGGGCCCAGGCGAGGCGTAAAGCTCTGTGTCGTGCACTCAGCAAGAGTACACAAGTGGGCCTTCGGCTCCGAAAACCCATATCACCACTTGTTGATGGCCCAGCATTGAAATCCGCAGCAATTTGCGGAAGGGTTGCACTTCTGTCACGTTGAACGATTCTCTTCAGTCGTCGTTGGTCCCATTCTTGCAGGATCTTTTTCCGGGGGCAGCGATGTCGGAGATTTGATGTTTTACGGGATTCACGATATTCACGGTGCACTAATGAAATGGTCGTACGGGAAAATCCCCACCTCATCGCTACCTCGCAGATGGTGTGTCATCTCTCTCGTGCGCCGGCTTTAACACCACGTTCAAACTCACTTACATCGTGATAACCTGCTATTTTTGTAGCAGTAACCGATCTAACGCCTGCGCTAGACACCTGTTGTCTTATATAGGGGTTGCCGACCGCAGCACCGTATTCTGAGTGTTTACATATCTCTGTGTTTGCATGCGCATGCCTATACCAGTATCTTTGGCTCTTCAGTGTATGATTACCATAGTGAACCAGATGCATTTTTAAATTATATTGTTGTATTATCAACTTGTATAATATATAATAGAAATCATCTTGAATTAACCTTGTCAAATTATTCGATACTATTGTTAAACATGGGTGTTATATAAATTTAATACTTTATTCAAATAAAGTTATAGTTAAATATGAAGATATAATTTTTTTTTAAAAATCCCTTTACAATGTCTAAATTTACTAAGGTAAGTTTAAAATTAACGCTAAGACACTTGCTCGGATAGGTTTTTGGTTACTATTTCATGGCTCGTCAAAGAAAAGGCCATTAAAGTTGGGAGAGGCTCAGGAACAAAGAACGGGAAAAAATTCGGTGAAGGACGTTTAAAGGAGTCATCCCAAGTTTCCTATAGTGACGACATGCAAAACCAGATCTGGATTACCAGATCGGGAATCTGTCCGAACGCTAACGGATAACGCACAACGCTCGGTGCATGGATAAATCATTGCATTAAAACATGTGTTATAATTATAACTAAAAACAACTGCACTTTGCCTGATTAAATCGTACACCGGTTATTCTTAGCACGTTAAGTAAATATGAAGCACAGCAGAAAATTATCAGTCTTCTGAGCGAGAGAAATTAATCAGTTGAAGAAAATGATAACTACTTGGGATCTCCAATCGCGTCATGTGAGGCCATATTATAAACCTGAATAATATTAGATGAGGGAATCGTTGTCCTTGACTTCATTACTAAGTTTAACTT
The DNA here is from genome assembly GCA_031002005.1 of Vandiemenella viatica. Taxonomy (NCBI): domain Eukaryota; kingdom Metazoa; phylum Arthropoda; class Insecta; order Orthoptera; family Morabidae; genus Vandiemenella; species Vandiemenella viatica. The sequence continues at coordinate 155,824,205 of JARYHS010008074.1, forward strand.
TCGTATCAACCCCGCTAAACAAATTGGGTAAGTTTTATAATTGCGGTGAGTAAAAAGAAAAGCGTCTGCTTATTTACTTTACGAAAATCTGAACTTTAAAACTAGAGTCTCATTAAATGAGAGGACAGAAATTCACTTTAAATAATATCGTTGTTGGTAGAGTACAAGAGACTTTCGCTAACTTTTACTTCTTAATTTATATTAAGAACTTGTTTTAGAGCTATGTTTTTATTACGACCCCGTAGTCAGAATTAATTGGATTGTCTATGTTCATAACGAAGGCTTCTCAAAACGATTCTACAAGCAGAAGTGAAAACATTTTCTCCTGCAGCGGCTTCAATATTACTGAGTCAGCGCTTAATTCAGATTTGCGTATAACAGTGAAATAGAATGATCATTATTACGACATTAAATTCGATTTAATATGTTAAAATACAATGTTGGCATTTCTTTTCTCTCAAATCATTCTTTAAAACCATAAAATCTCTCCTCAAATTCTCTTGAATATGAAAAATCTGTTAATTTAACAGCCTACATTTCCGCACACATCACTAATATGTTTCTTCACGATTAAATGTAAATGTTGGGTTAAAGAATGGTACTAAATTTCAATTTTTAGAGTCTGTTTCTTATGTTACCTAATGCTTCTGAATATCATCTGAAACAATTTTATTTGAGTGTTAATTTCACCTCTAGTTAGTTGGCAAAAAACTAACATGAATGGTAGATGCGCTCCCATAGGAATTATTATTTCATACTGCAACATGAAAACTTCTGATGTGATGATAAAATTAGGTAACCAACTTTTTCAGATAATCTTTTCGATGTTTCCCTCGGTAATTTATTGTAATACCCGACCACCTTCCGTTCCTACAAAACACTCCCTTACTCCTAAGATCAAGTGTTAGTTTGTGGTCATTTCATATCTTCACTCTTAAGTCTTCTTTTTAAAAAAAAAAAAAAAAAAAAAAAAAAAAAAAAAAAAAAAAAAAAAAAAAAAAAGTGACTACTGTGTAACATGCGACAGGTTCATAAAATACTGATAACTGAGGTAAAAAATGTGACTTTGTAGGGTCGAAAAATTCTTAAGAGGTATGAAACATATACCTATGTTACAAAACTGCCTACAAAAGAAGTGAAAGTGAAATCTGGTTTGCTACAGGGTAGCGTGTTGGAACTACTGCTGCTCATTATTCTAATTGATTATTGTGCTAATGGTTGACTCTGAGAGGTTGGCTGTCTGCGGATGTCATAATGTTATACATTGTAGTAGCATTAACACCCGAGAGGATTGTCAACAGCTACAGGGGGATCTTGACAGAATATCTAAATGGGTAGGTCAACATGGTATAAATGTCAAAAAGGATAATACCACATTATGAGTATTAAATACAGGAGTTGTAAAAGGTAGTACAAAAGAGTGCTGCTAGATTTGTTTATGAATGTTCCCATAGATAGCAGTCAGTAAATAATGATAAACGAATATGGTTAAGAGAGTGCTTGGAGTGAATAAGGGATTTATTGGGGGCGAGGTTTCTATTTATCTTGGTAGAAGAATTAGGAGCAGAACGTGGAAGGTAAGGGGTGACCACTAACACATGATTTCAGGAATTTTCTTTTGTATGTTAGCGAAATAAATTACGGAGCGATATGGTGAAGATTGACACTGAAATAATTTAAAGTAAAACTTCGTGAAATACAAAAGTAGATGTGCCGAGAGAATGCTCCAATTTCAAAATCCTGTAACCTTCATATCTAGTAACAATTCCTGACATTTAAAATAAAACATCCTTTCACAGGGATTAATTTTAATTTTTCATTTGTTTGATTAAACACTTACTTTGTCCTTTGTGTTACATGGCCCAAGAAATAAGGTATCGATAAATTTTTTCCACAGTGAAATTAAATACGTTTTGTTTATAATTTTATTAATAGTAATCACTAGAATTCCAATAATCCGTCGTAGTTGCCTTCGATCCCATGACATATTTGAATTTTCCTGAACAAAATTAATATTCTCGGATTTCACCTGGGCCAACATAAATAATTTGAGAGAACAGTCCATTAATAATCTTCAGGCTTTGCTGGCAGATGGAAATTTAAATTCTGAACTGAGAATATCTATGTAGTAATACCAGAGGTTTTACTTGAGTAAATTATACACTTGTTTGGGGTTGGGATAGAGGACAGACGAGCGAGCAAAATTAAGCAACATTACGAGAGCCACAACCTGCAAGTAGAGCACGAGTCAGCGATTCGGCAATTGTCAGGCGCCGAAAAGAGAACGCAAGCTGGCATTATGACCGAATGCAGTTAGGTGATGTCAGAGTTTGCCCTCTCCAAAGAGCTGGAGTGGAGTGGGGGTTATCTTAGTAAAACCCTGAGCACAGCTAGCTAGGTCTGTCTATCCGTTGGTCGAGTTGATCGTCGTATTGTGCAGCAGCCGGGAGACGACGAAAGAAGTTACCGGGCTCCGGCCTCGGAGCGGAGCCACGGCAGCCCAAGAGATGTTCTACAGCAACGCAGAAGGTAGGCTCTACTGAGATTATTTGGATATGAGACGGATAGGTTCAGTTAGGCAGAAGTTCAATGTATTTCAATAGTCCTGTCGTGTTTGAGTTAGAGGTACCCATGTTGTAAGCTCGCTCTGTCTCTCCTCGTTCCCATAATGTTGGTGGGGGTTAGCAAGGCGCCACTGCACCAGTTTATCAGTTTCAGAAAGTAATATTGATAGTAAATGTTATTCACAGCTAAATTCCATGTATGTGTAAATATGTGTACAGAACCTTCAAAACCTGGTGTAAATAAATATGTAAATATTCATCAGTGATTAGCCCTGATTTCCAAGTAATAATCCTATCACAAGACTCATATCCGAACATTTCGTCGATTCCTATGTAGACACTTATCCAGGCCTCCCTATGGCAATCTGTCCTTGTCTCACCGCTCGGCTGGACAGAGTGACTCTGAGGGTCATCCCAAACGGGTGGCAGCCAAGTCACTACATCTATTCCGCTACCGTAATAGGAATATCCCGTCTTCATTTAACAATATCGTTACAAGAATCGACTTCCGAATTCTACCAGGCGTTTGTCCACATATACGATTTCAGAATATTCCTTTTGCGTCCTAGGATTGAAACTAGAAGATTTATTTTCAGTAATGCTGTCCTGTATTTGAGATAACTGTTTACAGTGATCGTCAGTCGAAACTTTAATTCCAAAATAACAGAACTTTTACATATGTCACTTTCGATTCCATTTTTATATTCACTTTACTGCGACACTTCAAGAATTTTATCTTGCTTATGTTTATATTTAGACTAAATACTTCTGCAGATATTTTCTTCATATCATTCAGTAATTTTTCAGAAATCACGATAATATCATGAGAAAATCTGAGCATACTGATAACTGAGCTCAGATCTATCTTTCCGTGTCTGATCGACAAAGATTTTTAATTTAAAATGTTAAGATGTAGTACGAAAACAGTAGGAAAAAACTGAAATCATAATTTTTTATCACGAATTATGATCTAGAGTAGCTTGTCGCGTATGAATGATATGAGTGGTTTGGTGCTATTTATCTTCAGACAACTAGTGAACCGAACTGTATGAATTAAACGTAAGCTTTCTTTATGATTCGCAATTACTTTTTACTGTGCTTGTGTATAGACTTGCAAGTAGCAACCAGTGCACTGAAGCGCCGCACACTGGATTGGAGATGTACAACGGACCAGGCACGAGCTCAGGTCCTTGCGTACCGGCTGCACTGACTAAGGTTTCTAGGCAGTATTCCGCAGCCATCAAGGTTCCCACTCTTAGCCTCATTAACTACACATTTAACAAAGAAAAAATACACTTGTAATGCGCTGAACATAGTTACACATTTCTTTTTTCTTTTCTTTTTTACTTATGGCTTTACGCCTTGTCGACATCGAGGTCATTAGAGGCGGGATGGGACTAGGGACAAGGAACGGGAAGGACTTCGGCCATGCCCTTTTGAACGAAGCATCCCGGCATTCGCCTGGAGTGATTTGGGGAAACCATGGAAAACCCAAATCTGGATGCCCGGACGGGGATTCGAACCCGCGTCCTCCCGAATGCGAGGCCAGAACGCTAACCGCTCAACCACCAGGCTCGGTACACATTTCATAGAAAGATGACAATTCACTTCCTCCATTAGTAGGCCTACTTAGTACGACGTGGCAGTAGGTATAAAATGCAGGCGACCCAATAATATTGGAAAAACGTGGTGAAGAATAATAAGAATAAGAAGACTTGGCGTATCTGTTGGCTCATAACTTCGAACTAATTGATTTCTGTGTGGACTCAACTGCAGTGATGAAGAATACGTGCGTGTAATAAAACCTTGAGGACACACACAATAATCAACAACACACAGTTTTGTGGGTAACTTTGCATGAATAACTAACCACGATTTTTTTTTTTTTAGATTAGTAGTTTTTAATCCACCAAAAGATAATGGTTGTGGAAAAGTAGGTGAGTGTTAACTAATTTAGCATGTAAATCCGAGTTCGCTACAGATCGCCATCTCTGTGGCTGGTTTTGATACCACGCTAACTTGGGCAAGATAATTCAGGTTTAGTAATCCCATTCTGTATAAAAGTGATGAATACCTCCAGTGTTGGGAATGCAGGCTTATTGTATGGACGCGAGAATAGTCCATTACTGAATAACTTGACAACAATGAACCAATCAGAATCCTCGATGTAAATTATAAACAGAGTACATGAATTGATGTTCGTCATAACAAACATTACGTGATATCACAAAACATTCAGTATTTGGCAATTAAATCAATGTTCAGGGGTCCCAAATAGTACTGATGATGTATAACATCGAAGATAATTAACGAGAAGTATTTTTATACGGGAAAGAGCACTGTAACGTTGCAGGATAGTGAGCTCAATTTACGCATATCACACAAACATATCACAGCACTTGGTCTATCACTCCTCGTTACTTCTCATTTGAGCCTTTACTTACTGTTCCTTTCCTGTGTCCTTACAGCCTTCTTGCAACTACAGTCTGTTGGTATACTTCATAGGATGACTTTAACATGGGGAACATATCGCATATGTCTTTATACTGTTTGTTTGAATGCATTGGGGTGGTTTATTAGCCGCGCCATGCAGCCGAATAATACGAATCAGCACGCGCCAAAGGCTAAACCCTCGCCAACTCGCAGCCACCCCCGCTCCACGTTACCTAATGTCGTTTCAGCTACCCGGGCGCTTGATGTTTACTGACTGAGTAACGGATAGAGGCGCCTCATCCCTGCCAGCAGAGGCGGCTCACTTCCCACGACCCGCTGTTGATAGCTGGACCGGCGCGGCTGGCAAATGCAGGAGTCGTGGGAAGCCACCTTTGGATGAGTCACGATTCCAGTTGCTAAGAGCTGACGGCAGGGTACGAATTTAGCGCAGACCCCGAGATCACGGACCCATGGTCCGATCTAAGAGAACTCACGCCATTTGTTCAGTTTTCAAACTACGTGGGAGACGTCCGAATATCGTGTGGGACCCAGTTTTGTCCGGCGGAGTACAGTAATCCAGGTGGCATTGACTCAACAAATCTTCGGAAAACCTCTGAAGAAATATTCAGCCACACTTCCCCTCCTGCCATCCATAATTGGAAAAGTGTCGCTGTGGCAACTTTGCCTGCCACGACCAGCTTTCTCGGTTTAAGTCATTCCTATAAACTTAACTTAGTCCACAAACCTAAGGTTGGTTGGATCCTCCCGAAGGAGTCATACTAAGCCATTGTGTCAGAAGTAGGACGGCCAGTTCCTTTCCTCTGGGACCTACAGTATAACGTGGAATCCGAACCACAGAAAGTCATTCCTATATTTGGCATAAACCGGATCGATCTGTTCCAGACTACTAATTATTATTGAAGTGCGCCTCTATTTGAGAATGCATTATTCGTTGTTTGCTATTTTTTTTTTTTTTTTTTTTTGTAACTGCTTTACGTCTTTTTTTAACATCGAGGTCTTTAGAGACGGGAAAGGATGGGGGGCAAGGATGGGGGCAAGGAATGGGAAGGAATTCGACCATGGCCTTTTGAAGGAAGCATCCCGGCATTTGCCTGGAGTGATTTGGGGAAACCATGGAAAACCCAAATCTGGATGCCCGGACGGGGATTCGAACCGCCGTCCTCCAGAATGCGAGGCCAGAACGCTAACCATTACACCGCCCCGCTCGGTTTGTTTGCTATACATTTCCTTTCTTTACTGCCACCATTACATTAGACACGAAAGTTCAGGAAAGCTATTTTCGCTCTTTCTCTTGCAGGAGAATGAACTTGCGGTTTCTAATTTGTCCAGATTCGCCCTCACTGAGATGATTACAGGGCAACCTCGGTCCACTCAGAAAGTGAATAGGGGTGAACGGCCTGTTCTCCCACGTCAGCTACACTGAGTTTTCTACTTCACTACTAACGATTCCACAATCGGATACCGTTTACAAAAATGCTCTGCTACAGCAATTCACAACCGAGGAAATCAAATGTTCTCAAGCATATACAGGGTGTGCAGGAATAAAAGGATAATCCTGCAACCGCAGATAGGTCACATAATGTCCCACTATATGACAAAATTTTATTTTTGTAAAAGTCTCACCACTTTCGAGATATTAAGGTTTTTTTTATTTAAAACAAAAAAAAAAAAACAAAAAAAAAAAAAAAAAAAAAAAAAAAAAAAAAAAAAAACATGTGACTTTGTTCAGTTTATTCCATGCTATTTCTACAAATTAAGACTTTTAGAACCATGATTTTTTTTTTTAAAAAAAAATGCTCGAGGATGTTTGAGTTCTCTAAGACAATTTTTTTGTTAAAAGGTTAAAAAAAAAAAACCTTTTAAAAATATCAATTGCACCCATATCATGTGCAGAGGGTGCAAACTCTGCCTACCACCCGCGAAGTGTAGAGTTCTGTCAGAAAATACTGAGAAAAATTAGTGAAGATAGTTCATTTTTGGAGAAGATACTGTAACGATACCATCGAACTAACACAGATCGAGAGGAGTATCTGTGAGTGGGGATATCTTTGACGGAGTATAAACAATATGGCGACAGTCGACAGTACGCTGCAATACCATGTGGACCTAATGGCGGGAGTTGCCGACTGTTGAGGACAATACCGCGGGAACGATAACCTAAAAGTGTTTGTAACGGTGCAGTGCAACTAACGTGTACTGTAATTACAAGTATTATGCGGAGTGTTCAGTGTACACGGACGAGGACAGTGCTCCGAACTTTCTAATTATCGTGATAGCGGCACGACATACTATTTTCTCCTACTCGGTTCGAATCCTGCAAACTTTGGTGATAGAAGATCGATTACACGGGTCACTGTAACTGGTGGATACTTCGGCGGTGTATTTTTCGTGTTTCTCCAGATAATAAAGTTCTGTGTTGAATGCAAACTTATTTGATTTGTGTGGTAGTAATTCCTACCCATTTTAGTAGTATAGTTGCCATCACGAGCTGCTTCAAGTGATTAGTTTTATGAATAACTTTAATTCTTAGAATTAGTTGTGGAATCCCCACTGGCGACCGGACGAAATTTAACCTGTAGTAATAGGAACATTTAATCACGAACTTAAACACGCCGCATTGAATCGTTCCACCAGAACTAAGAATTATCGCTAATATGCGAGGTGCCTTGCAATACTGTGTAGTGTCGAGTCTTCGTGCAGGAAAGACGGCTACTTGAACTTGCACACAATCTGCATAGCTGGCAACTAGAAAACCATCACGCTCTCAAACACAATTAAAAATCGAAATTTGGACTGGGATATTAAACGGGCAAGTGATAGTCCCACGTGATCTGCCATAAACTTTAACAGGAGAAATCTTTCTCGCCTTTTTTACAAAATCAGCTGTCGAGTGTTTTTGAGAATGAGCCGCTCGCAACAAGGGAAGAAAAGTGGTTGCATAACGATGGCTGCCCAGCACACTATGCCCGAGCTGTCCGAGACCACCTTAATGAAAGGTGGATCGGGCGCCTCGGCCATATCTTATGGCCACCAAGATCGCCGGACCTGAATCCCTTGGATTTTTTAAATTGGGGCTGCCTAAAAGATTTAGTTTACTCGACGAACGTAACTTCGATTACAGCTGCGTGAGAAAATAAAAACAGCTGCAGAACACATTAACGACAAAGGTTATGGTCGCCGAATAAAAAGCTCATGTATCAAAAGATTTAGGGCGTGCATAACAGCAAATGGCAGAAATTTTGAACAAATTTTATAATTAATGAAATAAAAAATATTACTCGCATTTATTCTATCTATTATTTGTATGCACACCATGGCAAAAACTTTTTTTCAAATCATTATCATTTTTTGAATACATGTTTAAAATGCACAATGGTCTCTTTAGCACTACCATAAAACAAACGTTTTAAAAGAGGTATAAAATAATTATACCATTTGAGATTTTTATAACGTTTTTTTGGCGTTATAAGAAACAAAGAACATTGTTCTAGATGACTCAAATATCTTTGAGTAAATATTTTTTAAAAGAACGGGGTTCAAAAAGTCTTGATATGTAGAAATTGCATGAACAAAGTCACATGTTTCGAAAAAATATTTAAAAATCATTATCTCGAAAATGGTGAGACTTTTACTAAAATTTTGTATTTTCCTTTCATTCCTTTCATTCCTGTACACCCTGTATGCTAGAGCAATATCATCCAAGTTTCTGCTCAAACCTCCATAAAAATAATAATTTTTAAGCATAAAAGTTATTTTTTGTCTTTGTAACATATAATTTTTTCACTATGATTGTTATTCATATTGTATATATGTGTATTAACCATGACATGTTTCACATCCTAGAGGTCCGTCCTCAGCAGAATCCATGGAGAGAGATTAATAAATAAACATCATTAGTGGACTATTTCAAACAGGTCATTGTAAAACGGAGATTATTAGGAAAGCAGAACGTTAGATAACTTATTGTAATGAAGCATATTGCCACAGGTAATTTTCATACACACCTAGTTTATGTTTAAATTATTTCAATCTTTCAGGTAAATAATTCACCATTTCCCTGTGTAATTTATTCCAATCTATGACTCGCTTACCAACTACCTTATGATTTAAATCTAATGCTCATAGGCATCACATCCCGTCCACCTTCTACTTCTAATTCTTCTACTAATATCCACCTAGCACTCGTCGACAAAATTAAGCACTGTGTCAGGTCGGTTTAAAGCGGGAGGCCGATTGATAGAACCCATCTGGAATTTTAGGTGCTAAAGGACCTAACAGTAATCGAGTCAGTTGTCAAGTTATTCAGGGAAAGCAGAATTTTCATTTAAGCCCAAACCATTTTAAATTTATATCTGTTATACCTTGTAGTCAGTTATCTCTAAACTGCCGATAAACTGATGGATGACACTAAAAACAAAAAAGTTTTTGGACGTTGATTGCATCATTGTAGGGATCCATGAATACCTTAATTATAGACAACCATTGAATTGAATACAGCGTTGCCATAACACATTGCTGAAGTTCCTGCCTTTAAAATTGTTAATCCGTGTTTCGATTACTGGCAAAACCTCTATCTATGTGGTCTGATGGTATTACCACGCAGCACGGGTTTCTTCTCATCTAAACGAATGGAGAGAGCTGAATGCTGAACGTGACATCGGAGTGTTCAGAAGAGAACCGGGCGTCCTTTCTGCCGGATGTTTTTTTCTAGTGCTTTTCGACTCGTCGACGTTGATTTCATTAGTGTTGGCAAATCATTTATGGTCCTGAATGGGAAAGCACGTTGAAGAAACCATCTGAATTATCCTGGAATGATTTCGGATGGTCGGTACGCAAATCGAACCAGCTACCTTCCGAATAACCTGGACCGAGTGTTAACCGTTTACCCACGAAGCTAAAATAGGTACCTGGATTGTCGTACTCTCATAGAAAAAACTACGTCTAATACAATATTTTCAAGCGCCCAATACTCTCAAGTCGCCTTCGAGGAGACAGCCCAATTGTTTCAGTGTGGCAGCTAGCCGATAACAATTTCTCCTTCTAGCCGGACAAAGAACGAATGAGGCTGTCAATCACAGACAAAGCGACTGGACTCACAACGTTGCCGAACGTCGACAACAGCAACACATACGCACTCACTGAAGAAGAGAGGTTTAAATTACCTTCAAAGGTCGTCTCAGCCGGGATATTTCAGAAAGGACGGTTCAGATAGTTAAATTTTCATTACGTTGCAGATTGAGCCATAAGTTTGACGCCAATGGAATATCTCACTTAGGTAGGAATCTTAATTTATTAATTTTTTTAGTATTATAATAGTATTGTGATAGTATTATAATAGCATTATGATGGTATTATGTAGTATTATAATAGAATTCTGCTAGCGTTGCTAAGGAGACGTCACAAACCGAGTTATTTTTAATAATAAAGTGAACTCATGGGATGTTATTTCAGAGAAAAAAAAGGAAAATCTAAACGCGTCTGGACTGCCGAAGAAAAGAAACCCGTCAGTGAAAGAATAAAAAAATACTGGTCTGACAAAAATAACATTCCAAAGAGGAACTGAAAACATCCAGTCAGGTTTGCTTATCTTTCTCCGTTATGGAGATATACGAAAATATTAATAATAATAGCATTAATTGATTCATGATTGCACAGTCAAGAAAGACTGAGGTAATAAATAAAACTGGTTGATGAATACATCCCTTAAACTATCTACTACAAACACTTTATAATAGATATTACATATTTTGCACTTCAAATGCTGCAACTACATAACCCCAGAATCATTAATACTAATATATGAGATGCCACTTCTCATAAATGAAACTGGAACAAATGATTACCAGCATGCATACAAAGATTAAAGAGTTAAATCATTAAATACTAAAATCTTTTAGAGTAATATTAATCTGGTGATAGGCCATATTTCCGCAGTTTTTGACCAATAAGTTTATAAATAATATCCTACACCACAAGGGCGATACGCGTCTGGGGAATCAAATAAAAACACAATTCACCAAAACAGTTGTTTTTTACGAAATTATTTATAAAAATCTTTTAGAGTGAGTTTCCTTTTGCAAGATTCTATAAATGATAGACATAATACGTGGTTTCAATTAAGTGTTGTGTTCGTGTTGTGCTGTCTTCAATGTAGTATCCGCGGAATCGCGATCAAATCCTGATACAATAGTTTGAACAATTTAAATAAATTGTTGTTGGCTACATGGTCGTAAAGACCAAAGGCCATTTCTTTAATAAGAAAAAAGTAGGTATACTAAGCCAGTGCATGAAAGGTAGGAGAGTCACGGTTTAGGGTCTAATACAAACCACTGAGCGAAAGGATTCCACTTCACATGTACCAGACGGTAAGGGTGTCGAAAGCTGTTATAATATTCCGACCTGTTTTAGGAATCGTAACCGCAGCTTCCACTTTAAAACGAGCTCTGTCTTTCACTGAACTGCTAAGCAGCTCTGAATTACATTCTTTGTGAGTAAGTCTGTCTTTTGGCCGGCCCTGGCAGTGTAGTGGCTAGCGCGCTGGCCTCGCATTGCAAGGGCCGCCGGTTCGAGTCCGGCCTCGGGCATGGGTGGTTTTAATTAAGTGTTGTGTTCGTCTTGTGCTGTCCTCATTATAGTGTCAACAATACATAATGAAATCCTGATACAGCAGTTGGAACATAAACAAATTGTAGCTGGCTAAAATGGTCGCAACGACCGAAGGCCATTAAAAAAAAAAAAAAAAAAAAAAAAAGTCTGTCTTCTGAAGTATTAAATACGTCTGAGGCAATTTACTTGGTAGCAAATAGCTAAAATTTTCTTTGGTACCGTTCACAACCGAAGCATTAATATTATAGAAGATTGTGCAGTGACGACAGTAACACCTTGGTGTCATTGTAAACGACGGACCTTAAAAGAAGGAGAAGCATCTATGTGTAAAATTTTTGTTATTAAGTTTCAGAAGATCCATTAGTTTAGTTTCGCGTTCGCATGGTGCTTTAAATTATAGGAAAGCAAGAATAGCGAATCTGCAATATTAATGCGTCTGGCTAATGTTACTGATCTAAAGTGGGAAATTAATATTACTTGGAAAAAAAATGTAGGCGAACAGATGGTAAATATTACCACCAAAACAATTTTTTTTTACGTTAAGATAAAGTATTGCTAACCAGAACTACTACCTTCAGCGTTATTTCTTTTTTAAGTAAATGGTATCATAGGATCGCTGGGAACGAAAATGAAACAATTAGGCTGTAGCTTACAGCACAGGTAAGGGAGCGTCCATAAATTACGTAGCTCCATTTTGACCTCCTCTGAACACCCCTCCCCCTCCCCTCACGTAGCCCGATGTGGCTTTTACCTCTCCCCTCCCCCCCCCCCCCAGTTGATACGTAGCTTTCTTTTTCCTGTTGATTCCAGAAGATAATTTTTACTGTTTTCTCCTGTCAGACAATCGTAAATTTCACATGGGGATATTTAAATGACAGATATAAATATCCACATGCTGTTGTGTATTCCGTACTTTATTTTAACTGTGACAAATAATATGAATGAAACCTACGTGGCCTGGCTCGGAACGCTTCACCCCCCCTTTTTATCCTAGACCAAGCCACGTAGTTTATGTACGCTCCCTGTAATAATCAATCAATACTGATTTCCCCTTATGTTTAAAGGAAATCGTCTAACTTAAATCTGGATGGCCGGATTAGCATTTGGAAAGGTGAGTGTTGATCACAAACGACAATGCAGAATCCATTATTCTATCGAGAAAATTTATAATGTTAAAGAACTAAGATTATTTGACCTGTCACTTCCAATGACTGACGTCACTTGAAATTGTTCGAAAACAAAGAAAATTTTATTTAAATGAAAAAGGCCTCAAGATCTATTTTCGTGTTCAAGAATGTTTTAACTATAAAGGAAATAAAAATCTTTTTCAAAAAGTTGCTACGGGAAGTTGTTACTAATAGTTTAATTTAATTTAATTTAATTTATCCATGGTGCAGTGACAGTTTAATCATCAGTTCATCTGAAAAACAACTTAAAGCAGTTAGTGCAAACGAAATTGCTCTATTCGTCTGTTTCACCAACATTTTTACTAATATCTCCTTTCATTTTCATGGGCTACTCTATATTTATAAACTAGACGACCCGTGCGAAAATTTCGCGAATAAAATACGACGAATAGTGAGGTTCAATGCTTGTAATATAATGAATAGTAGAACCGTAGTTTTGTAGCAAATATTTCTTTTAGTGTAATAGGTACACAGCAAAATACTCACAACATATTATGAAACAGTTAGGAAAATTTAAAATACACTTTATTTATGACAAACTGTCACTGACCTTGGTAGAATAAAACCAACCTTAACAAACTGCACACAACATATCAACATCTCTGTGATATTTGTTGCTGAGCGAATAAAATGATTACATTGGAATTGTATAGCAAAACGACAGAGTGTTTCCGTAAAAGAAAAAAATATATACGAAAAACTACTTATTGAATAAAAAAAGTGGGACTTGGCTCTGAACAGTCTCATACGCGCTACCACTTTTAGGACCAAATTCTGAACATTTTTTTTTTTTTAATTTATGATTTTACATAGCTGGAGACCTTAATTTTTAAAATGATATGTCATTTATCAATTTCAGCTAGGTATCGAAGAAGATAAATGGCATATAATAAAAACAAAAATTTAAAAAATCAACACGTTCTGTAAGTAATATTGATACTTTTGCCCTTTAATGGTCGAATTACAAAAAATTTCTTTTATAAAATATGGTGTGACCAAAGCAGCCACCTTGGTCTTTAAAATGATACCTCATTTATCGATTTCGGTTAGTTATCAAGCAAGGTAAAAAAAAAGTTTTGAGAAATTATGTTATTTTTGCCCCTTAAGGGTGTAATTTGGAGAAAGTTTTTTCTTAAAATATGATGTGACGATAGTGGATAATTTAATATTTAAATCGATACGTCATTTATTGATTTCGATTAGGTATCAAGGGAAATAAATAGCTCATGACAGAAAAATGCGTTGTAAAAATATTAATACTTTTGCACTCTAAGGTGAGAATTTTTAAAAATTTCTTTCTTAAAATGTGGTAACGGAACCGAAGACATTACGAAGACCTTAATCTTTTAAATGATACCTCGTTTATCAATTTTGTTTAATTGTCAACGTAGGTAAATGACTTGAGACACAAAAAACGCATTTTAGAAATACTGATATTTATGCCCTTTAAGGGTCGAATAACGAAAAATTCTTTCTTAAAATATAATGTGACTATGGTGGAGACCTTAATCTTTACTATGATACCTCATTTATCTATATCGGTTATATATCAAGGGAGATAAATGGCTCGTGACACAAAAATGCATTATAGAAAAATTTATACTTTTCCCTTTAATGGTTGAATTCCAAAAACATTCTTTCTTAAAATATGATGTCACAAAGCTGAGACATTACTCCTCATAACCCTACTTGATTTATGGATTTTGGTTAGATATCCAGGGAGATAAATAGCTCAAGACATAAAAAACGAATTTTAGATAAATTTACATTTTTGCCCTTTAAGGGTCCAATAACGAACAATTCCTTTCTTAAAATATAATGTTACCACGGCAGAAACCTTATTCGTTAATATGATACCTCATTTATCTATATCGGTTAGATATTAAGGAAGATAAATTGCTCGTGACACAAAAATACGTTATTGAAAAATTTAAACTTTTCCCTTTTAAGGGTTGAATTCCAAAAAACATTCTTTCTTAAAATATTATCACAAAGCTGAGACATTACTCCTCATAATCCTACTTCATTTTTCGATTTTGGTTAGATATCCAGGGAGATAAATGGCTTGAGATACAAAAAAAGAATTTTAGAAAAATTGCCATTTTGGCCCTTTAAGGGTCGAAAAACGAAAAATTCCTTTCTTAGAATATAATGTTACATCGTCGGAGACCTTATTCTTTAATTTGATATCTCATTTATCTATATCGGTTAGAAATCAAGGGAGATAAATGGCTCGTGACACAAAAATGCATTATAGAAAAATTTATATTTTTTCCCTTTAAGGGTTGAATTCCAAAAACATTCTTTCTTAAAATATGATGTCACAAAGCTGAGACATTACTCCTCATAATCCTACTTCATTTATCGATTTTGGTTACATATCCAGGGAGATAAATGGCTCGAGATACAAAAAACTCATTTTAGAAAAATTGTGATTTTTGCCCTTTAAGGGTCGAATTACGAAAAATTCCTTACTTAAAATAAAATGTTACAACGGCGAAGACCTTATTCTTTAATATGATACCTCATTTATATATATCAGTTAGATATTAAGAGAGATAAATCGCTCGTGACACAATTACGCATTGCAAAAATATTGATACTTTTGCTCGTTAAGGGTCGAATTCCGAAAAATATCTGCCTTAATATATGACGTCACTACAGCGGAGATCTTAATCTTTAAAATGATACTACATTAAACGATTTCATATACGTATCCAGGGAGATAAATGACTCGTAACACAGAAAACAGCATTTTAGTAAGATTGACATTTTTGCCCTTTAAGGGTTGAATTCCGAAAACTTCATTTCTTAAAATATGATGTGACCAAAGTGGAGACCATAAGCTTTAAAATGACACCTCATTCATTGATTTCGGTTAAGTATGAAAGAAGATACAGGCTTCTGACAAAAAAATACCTTATAGAAATAATATATATGATAATGAAGAGAGATACAGGGGTAAAAAAAAAACTACTGTACCCAGAAATGTTAAAAATACGGGTGGAGTTATTAGTGTTGGAAAGGGGCTTGTTATCTTTGAAAACAGGAGAGAGTTCCATAAATCATTGTGAAGGAAACGAATGTTGTCAGGATCGAGAAAGCGCTGCGCTAGCTGATCAGGCCTCCCCCTCCCCCTCCCCCTCTGGCTGTGACGGATGGTGAGGTTGTGCAGGAGGAGCCGTTTGCGGCCGCCAAACAAGAAGAATGTTTTGTTTGTGTTGTGTCCGCCACACGTCTCCATTACCTCCCAGCTGCCTTATATTGCTCCTTGGTCGAGGTCAGATCTCATTTCGCAGGCAGCGACAGATCTCACAATGAGGGGACAGGTAACACAGGAGAACAGCATCGTGTTTGCCCTGTATCGCACTTGTTTCCAGCGAACCTCAGGGGTTGTTTCGCTTATTATATTCACTTCATCCAAAATGATCAATGCTTCGTCGACGGATGATGAAATCAATTTAATAATTTACACATGGTGTAGCCAAATGCTTAACTGGCGCCGATTTTTTTTTTTTTTTTGGCGTTATTTTTTATTGAAATGTGTAAGTCATTCGCACGGTCATTTATGTCTGTGATTTATCACAGAAGAGCGTTACTCTTTTCCGTTTTTTGTCCGCTCTTATTAGCTGTTCGTACAGACCCACAGTCCAACTATTAGTATCATCAAACCGAGCGTGGTGTGTGAACGCATTCGGGAGGACGCGGGTTCGAATCCTCGTCCGGGCATCCAGATATGGGTTTTCCATGGTTTCCCAAAATCACTCCAGGCGTATGCCGGGATGCTTCTTTGAAAAGACCATGGCCAAATTCTTTTCCATTCGCTATTCCGCCTCTAATTCTCTCGGTGAGGAGTTAAGCCGTATGTTAATTTTTTTTAGAAATATTACGAAGCCTCATTCACCAGTTCAAAGTACAGAATAATCATACAAAAGTACCGGTACTTCAATTGTACCGGAAATCTGATGCAACGACGTTCCCACCTAAGGCTGACAATTTAATTAATAGATAGAATGATCTCGATATTAATGGTCTGCGTTATCTGAGCTTTCTTATTGAATGCAGGTATACACTGTTAACTTAAGCTTTTCATTTCGCAACTATTATTGATAAAGGAAGTGATTATAAATCGCGACAATGTTTATAATTAATATTTCAACAAAATTACCTCTTACAGAAAACAGTGGATACGGGAATGTTAATATATAAACCAAGCGAAATAAGACTGTACAGATAACTAAGAATAAAGTAAGGGTTACATCTAACTTATACAGGAGTTGGAGAGGGTGCGAAAAAGGGCTGCTAGATTTGTTTCTGGAAATTACCGCAGAATGCAATCAGTGACGGATATGATAAAGAAGCTGAAATGGGATTCATTTCAAAACAGGAGGAGGATGAGGAGGGTTATGGGAGTGTACAGGGCGTATACTGGCGATGAGGTATGGGAAGATATTGGAGTATGTATGAAAAGTAGTGCATGGAAAGGAAAAGATGACCATGACCACAAGCTGGCACTCGATTTCAGTCACAAGGGTGTGGGAAGACTCTTTTTTTAGGTAAGGGTGTCAGGGATTGGAATGGGTTACCAAGAGAAATGATGAATAATTTACCGAAAACGTTGAAAGAATTTAAAGATAAAATTTGTAGAGGGCAAATGTAGGTGGGTGCAGGATAGGGGGAAGATGGGGGGTATAAGGAAATTGCCACCGGAGCCTGTGCTCCATTACAATTAAATTAAATTTAAAAAAAAACTTGTAAGAAACTATTAACAGGGATGCACACAACAAATAAAACGCACGTAAACATATTTTTAAAATAATAATAATAATAAAGAAAACGTGCAAAACAGCAGGTAAACAACAGAAGCTTCAGAACCTGAAGACGTATGAGCGATGCAAAACGCGG
>JARYHS010008074.1:155842920-155868920 GCA_031002005.1 Vandiemenella viatica
GGATTCAGTAATTCATCTTGTAAATTTAGCAGTTAGTCACAAGTAGATACATTCAGTACAACAAAAATATTATTACACATTAAGACAATGTAAAGTAATAAGTATTTATCTGGAGACTACCACATACATTTATACTACGACACATAGTTTTTTAAAAAGTATTCTATGTCACATCGATATATCAATAAAGTAATTTACTAAAGCTGATCAAACGAAGTAATCTACTAAAATATACTAAGCAACTTATATATTTAAAACTATAACGAGGAGAAATGTTTAAAAAATTAAATGCTTATAATGAGTTCAACTGAACTAAGTACTGAATTAAGTAAAGGTTTCTTTCTCAAGATTTTTTAATGTCTGGTGGCGAACAAGGCAACAAGCCTTAAAATCAATTTGAAGTACAAAATTTCGTATTTGAAGATGTTCATTTGGTGAGTTGCGGCTTCAGATCACACGTCAAGTAATTACAGTATTTCCATCAAATATTTAATAATTACTTCATAAATGTGTGTAATAAATAGTCATTATAATTGTAGAAAGAGTTCCTAATAGCCTAGGTAACACGCCAGACATAAGGAAAGTGAACTTTCTGACTAGATTGAACGTGAGTATTAATGGTTTCTCACCAGTTTCTAGGCAAGCATAATATTGTGTGACACTTATTTTGATTCTGAATGGACAAATCAATGTCTCAAAACTATAACATTGCTACAATGCACTCTGCATTGCATGTGACTGTTTCTTTTTCTTTCTATGACCATTAAAAAATTAAAACAGCTTGTTACGAAATAATAATATGATAGTTTTTGCAGAAGTTCGACGTGGATATGACTAGATTAAGGTTCGTTATAGTGAACACATTTTAAGAATAATGCTGATCTTTTCTCAGCCTGTCGCTCCGGTATCGTTAAAAACTTCGAGGTAGATCAATGATGTTTATTATGCAAATTAGCCTGCAAAAATAGTTTCATATTTTTTTATCCTGCATACAGATACCGTTATTAGAATCACATGAATGTGATAGCGAAATCATAAGTGAGTGTAGTGGGAAGAGCAAAGACTAGTGCGATCTCTGAACACTATTGTACTTTTTCGCTCACAATGAGTTAATAAACACAAAACAACTCCATAATGAGGGTTCGAATCTGTAGATGCTTATAATAAAGACAAATATAGTAATTTTGTTTGATTTTTTTTTTAAGCTATCACGTTGTCTGTATTTTAAAAAATTATTTCTTTCCATGTATATATAAAGGATGATTCAGGAGGAATGGTAAATATTGGAGAAGGTGCTAGTGTGAACAATACTGAGTCAAAAAGTTTATGTAAACATGTGTCCGATGTCCATTCGTTTTGGCGATACTGGTGCTAGAATGTTATGCCAGGCTTTACCCTTTTAGATTTTTGTGTGTAGGGATGTTTGAAAAACGAAATGTAAAAAGAAAAAGTAAACACAAGAGACGAATTACTCTCTTATTGTAAACACTGCTAGCCTCATACAAGTACACCAAGACGTACTCAGGAGAGCTGCACGTACTGTTGCGAAGAGAGCTGCAAAGTGCATTGAAGTCGATTGTGGAATTTTCTAACATTTAATTTAAACTTTTGTAAAATATGCGTATGTTTTTGCATGACTAAAGTACTTCAATAAGTTATTTGTATGCTCGTGAACATTTTCTGAGGTTTATTTTACGCATAAAATTCCAGCATCTGTATCTCCAAAATGAATGGAAATCGGACAAATGTTTATATGAACTTTTTTACTTAATATTGTTCATATATATATGTTGATGCCTGAATATACTGCATTGAGAAGCGGATAACAATTAGTGGAAATGGATTTATATTCATGGAGCCAGAAAACATTTAAATTCGAATGGGGATTAAGACACAATGTTATTGATGTCTATTATTTTTTTCAGCTGTGTAAACTCCACTGAATACTTCCATTATATGTAAAAGTGTAAATGGGCTTGGTGGAGGAGTGACAGTGTTCGGACATGACATTCGGTAGAACTACAGGTTCGATTGCCTGGCACATACTCCACATGTCGATTTTCCATGGTTCTGTTCGCTGAATAGTGCGTGGCTTGGTTGTTGCATTAAACACATGCCCAAGTTTCTTCTTGCCTTCATTCCTCGCTCCACTTCTTGTTCGACGAGTCGTGAAGGACCATTGAAAAAATCTAGGCTTTCACTTCATTCGATACACAATTAAAAAAAAAATACTGCCTAGTCCATATACTCCAAGATTAATCACACTTCTCAGTTGGTATTAATGTGGAATCGTCTTCTTGCCTTCCTCATCCTTATACTAGCTACAAACGGTTTTATTTATTTTAAAAGCCTTAACAGCATCGATTACCAATGCACATACACCCTTCCTTTTTCAGATTGAAGAAAGAAATACGCAGCTCAGTAAACATTTTTGTGTTTTAATTTGGTACAGGTTAGCTAACTTAGTTGATGAGTTTCCATAACTTCTCAGCAACCTTTCTGATTTCATTGATTGTATCACTTTTGGAGAAAACATTTTAAGACTGCATAAATATTTGATGAGAAACACGTTTATCTGGGATATCTTCCAGTTAAACCGCCTGGACTGTCCGATTTCCGTTTTCCATGGTTTGCCGAAATCAACTCACGCGAATGCGGTATGGTTACTTCAAAATCCCATGTCGAATTCCTTCCTGTTCCTTGCTACTATTCCTTCCTCTCCTCTAACGACCTTGACGTCGACGGGTCGTTTCCCGAAATCACTGTAAGTGAATACTGGGATGGTTCCCTCAAAATGTCATGGTCGAATTCCATCCAGTTCCTTGCCCATAATCCTTTTCCTCGTCTAATGACCTTGACATTGACGAGGCGAGAAGCAATAAGCACAAAAAGGGACCAACCCCAAACTTTGGTCATCGAGTTGATCAGAGCAGTTCTGCAGACTGGTCGTTGTAGTGATGTCTACCTGACTAGACCCTGCTCGTTGAGCTCTCCCATGTAGTGTGCCAGCTCTGAGCTGTCGTACTCCATCTCGTCCAGGTCCTGCAGACTGGAGTTGCTGATGGTGCTCTTGCCGCTGTCGACGCTGAGGTGCAGCGCGTGTCTCTTGATCGGCTCCGCGGCGGCGGGGTCCCTCCTGAAGATGGTCATGGTGCCGTCGCGGATCCTCTTGGCCAGGCTGCTGATGGAGCGGTCGGCGTCCGCCACCTCGCTGGCCTCGTTGCTGGTCTTGGAGCAGTGCTCGCTGATGAGGTCGAGCTTGTTGTTGTGGCAGCAGAGGCCGAAGCCGTTGGAGTCGTGGCCGCCGTCCTCGCTGAGGCTGATCTTGCCGAGGGAGGTGGTGAGCGTGGTCTGGCTGGAGTTGGAGGCTCCTCGCAGTCTGTGCCCCACCATTGTCGGAGCGGACTTCCTGGTGAGCAGCGCCGAGTCAGAGCCCTGGCGGAGGTGCGCGCCGGGCCTGGCGCCGACTCCTCCCGCCGACGTCGCGGCGCCCAGCGGCGCCCTGCCGTCCCTCGCCGCCAGGGGCAGCGTCTGCGTGTGCTGCAGCACCTTGTTGCCGGGAGACACCGCGCTGTATGCCCGACGCGAGCGCCGCTTCGTCCGCCCGCGGAACTTCCAGCAAAGCTCAGACAGCGTCTCCTGCAACACCAAGCACGATACCGAATATCAACTCACGAGGAACTCTACTTCCTTTGTTTAATAATAGCTTACAAAAGAATGGTCTACCCCAAGGAAGTTGCAACACATTTATGTGGTGGGGCTTTATTTAAAACTAGCTGGTACCCACGACTTCGTTCGTGTTTGTAAAGAATTTGGATTGACAGTTACCAACATCTAACCACCATAGTACACGATAGGAGACACGAAACCACTACCACACACAAACACCATTGGTCTAGGCTATGTAGTTGTGGCAGCAGAGTGACATAGCCTATATGGAGACACATGTCTTTGGTCAAAACACGAAAATATCCTCGATCGGTCACTTTCAACCACCAAATCTCTCACACTCCTACAGTTACCGAAATTCGGCCAACGTTGTGATCGATGGGTGACTCTGTGTTAATACCACACACAAACGCCAATGATCTGTGATTGACAGTTTCCGCTTAAAAGTGATACACCATGACACATGCGTCTTTGGCAGAAATATGAATTTGCCGCAGGTCGACCACTTTCAACCCCCATATCTCCCACACCCCCATACCTACCGACATCTAACAACCATAGTGCACGACAGGAGACACGATTCTACTGCCACACACAAACACCAATGGTCTATGCTATGTAGTTGTGGCAGGAAAGAGAAGTATAAGAAGACACAAATTTTTGGTCGAAATATGAAAACGCCCTGCACTGGCCAACCATATCATCTCCCACATCCCCACAGCTATCGACATTCGGCCAACTTTGTGCACGACAGGAAACTCCATGCTACTTCCACGCACAAAGACCAGTGATGTGTGTTTGGTTGTGGTGGCTGGAAAGTAAAATATATGAAAACACACGTCTATTTTTATATATATATATATATATAAAGATTAATGTTTCATATTGTAACAGCCCTCAAACCTGAAATTAAATGGAATGGTATTTTACGAAGCACTTATAGTAAGCTAGAGTTTGGTTGAATATGATTCTGTATGTTTGTTTTTCAATTAACTGTAAATCAATGTAAATAGACTTAGTTTTTTATGATGATATTATTTAAATACCATTTAATATGTTCAAGGTCAAAATTATCGAAGAGAATTGCTTAAATGTTTGTAATTCCAAGTATTAAGGCAAGTTAAGATATCTAAAGAATAATTTGCTACAGTTTAAAATGATTTCTGTGAATAATTTTGTGATTAAGTATCTTTAATTTCCATTTCTGACCATTTTGTATTGTAAATGATTTTGTGTAAGTAATGTTAATATTCGAGAAATATCTGGAAGCTTTTGAAGTGTTCTAGAAATTTCGATGAAGCATATACGAAGCAAACATCCGAGACAGAGAAACAGTTTCTACCGACTCAATTTACGACGGCCAAGGACTATATTATCTGTGGAAGAAGTGTTGTATACAGTCGCTGGATTGTATGTATGCATGTAAACAATATCTTTGACGTCGTGTTTATGAAAATAAAAGCATGTTTAAGGTGAACTGTATGGTGGACTGGTTATTTATCATATTAATTAAACCACGAAGAATCTAATAATATGCTGTTACGTGCTAATACAGCACTAGTATTTCTTTACCATTTACATATTCTATTGACACGGTCGCCAGTCCAGTGGTCTATGAAAGTTTGAATAAGTCATACTCAGGCACTACTACATGCTACAATCGAAAGTCGACATACACATATAGTAAATCAGGGATCACAAAAGTTTTATTAAACTTAACATACATTCGCTAGCGCTAGCCACCAGACAATTTTGAAACTTCTTCATCGGAGCTGCTAGGTTCGTGAAAAGGATTGATGAAAGTGAGTCGTAATAAAAGTTCACATAAACAGACATTAAAGCCAGTTCTGTTTCACACTCTGGACGATCTAACAATACCGCCAATCGAAACTTATCTTCACTCGCGATTCAGTCCTAGCTCTCTCTATTAACACTGTTTCTATTAAACGTCTCGGTCATTACGCGACGATGCTCGTGGATTATAGTTCACTTTAAACGTGTGTACTACGGTGTCATCTTGACACGTCCGATCCGTGTGTACTCACGCGACCAACTCCCGATACAATGATCGAGACTCCTGCCCTCAACTCCTGCGATATTGTTCATCGCCCCTGCGATATCATACACTCAGAAGCGTACAGATCATATATATTATTTCTATAAGGTATTTTTCTGTCACAAGCCTGTATCTTCTTTGATACTTAACCGAAATCAATGAATGAGGTGTCATTTTAAAGCTTATGGTCTTCACTTTGGTCACATCATATTTTAAGAAATGAAGTTTTCGGAATTCGACCCTTAAAATGGCGAAAATGTCAATATTTCTAAAATGCTGTTTTCTGTGTTATGAGTCATTTAACTCCCTGGATACCTATTTGAAATCGTTTAATGAAGTATCATTTTAAAGATTAAGATCTCCACTTTTGTGGCGTCATATATTAACAAAGAACTTTTTCGTAATTCTACCCTTAAAGGGCAAAAGTATCAATATTTTTGCAATTAGTTTTTGTGTCACGAGCGATTTATCTCCCTTAATATCTAACCGATATAGATAAATGAGTTATCATATTAAACAATAAAGTCTCCGCCGTGGTAACATTATATTTTAAGAAAGGAATTTTTCGTAATTCGACCCTTAAAGGGCAAAAATGTCAATTTGTCTAAAATGCGTTTTTTGTATCTCGAGTCACTTATCTCCTTGGATATCTATCCGAAATCGATAAATCAAGTAAGATTATGAGGAATAATGTCTCAGCTTTGGTGACATAATATTTTAAGAAAGAAGTTTTTGGAATTCAACCCTTAAAGGGAAAAAGTAAAAATGGTTCTACAACGCATTTTTGTGTCACGAGCAATTTATCTCCCTTGATATCTAACCGATATAGATAAATAAAATGTCATATTAAAGACTAAGGTTTTCGCCGTGGTAACATTATATTCTAAGAAAGGAATTTTGCGTAATTCGACCCTTAAAGGGCAAAAATGTCAATATTTCTAAAATACGTTTTTTGTGTTTCGAGCCATTTATCTCCCTGGATTTCTAACCAAAATCGACATCATATTCAGCCTCACTATTCATCGCATTTTATTCGCGAAATTTTTGCACGGGTCGTCTAGTATATATATAATTCGCAATGTGGCGTTACAAAGTATGCTAATCCCAGTTCTGTTTAATATACGAGGGTAATTTTAAAATTGTATGTACTATGCACATACAGAAGCCATCTGTATCATTTTTCGATATAGTCTCCTCCATGCTCAATTCATGTCAGCCAACGCTTCCGAAGTGCCTGAAGTCCCTCACAAAAAAATTCTTTTGGGAGGCGACACAACCACTCGTGACCTCATCATTGGATTGAACCATGGCTTATGTCTAAAGCTGTCGCTATATCATCCAATGCCACTTGGTGGTTTTCCAATAGGATGGCTTTAATTGCAGCTGTGGTGTCGGGAGTCACGACACGATGACCTTTTCTCAGATCTTAATCTTGAGGAGCTCGTCACTGAACCAACGCGGTGCCACAACGATAACGAAAACATTTTAGAAATTCTCGCTACGAATAGGTCTGAATTATTCACGGACATTTCTACCACCATGGGAATAAATAATCATAAAGCTGTAATTGCTACAGTAAAATTAATAGCCGCGCGCAAAAAGAAAAAAAAAAAGAAAGGGTCATTTACAGGTTCGAAAAGGCCACGAAGGAGAGTTTTTGAGGGATAATTACATTACCTTTATAGAAGGAAGAGGCTCGGTTGCAGAGACGTGGCTTCGATTCATGCATATAGTCAGGGAAGGTATGGACTTATATATACCGAAAAGGACAATCAGGGATGGAAACGATCCCCCGTGGTATACACGTGAAGTTAAACAGTTTCTTAAAAAACAAAGGAAGATACATGCACGCTCAAGGAGGACGATGTATAGGAGTGATTTAGAAAAGTTAGCTGAGACAAGAGAACATGTTAAGAATGCGATGCGCGAGGAATTTAATGACTTTAAATGCAACTCACTTTCCAAGAGTCTCAACGAAAACTCAAAGAAATTTTGGTCGTATGTAAAAAAACTTAGTGGTAGTGACAAAAATATGTCAGTTCTACTACAAGACGGTCGGGAAGTTGATGACAGCCGCGACAAGGCTACAATATTTAACATCGAATTTAAAAATTCTTTCATTGACGAAAACATGGAAATCGTTCCCGCTTTTGCACGGCGTGTAGAATTTGAGATGGATTCAGTTCAAATTGATAGTGAAGGTATCATAAAGCAATTAAAGGTCCTGAATAGGGGGAAGGCGCCGGGTTCCGATGGTATACCAGCAAGAGTATTTTCGGAATACGCGGAAGAAATAGAACCATTTCTGTCAGATATATTTCGTAAATATTTAGAAGAAAGTAAAGTACCTTCTGACTGGAAAATAGCGCAGGTGATTCCCGTTTTCAAGAAAGGAGATCGGAGAGATCCTAGGAATTCTCCATCCATATCTCTAACATCTGTTTGCAGTAGAATTCTGGAGCATGTCATATGCTCTAATGTTATGAAGTTCCTAGATGGAAACTAGTTACTTACAGTGTAACGAACGCGTCTTGTGACCGCTAGTTACATTAATAAACTATATGTTTATTATTTAAAATGTGGAATATTTTAGTGGGCGTTTGGGCGCAGTGTACATTGTACGAGTGTGGAGCGGCAGATCTGAGGAATGCCAGCAGGCCGGTTCCTAGAATTAGCGAGGGGAGAATAGTGAGTGCCTAATGGAGGGGAGATTTGTGCTTGCCAGGTAGACAAACAGGGTGATCGGCGAAAGTTTTCTGTTTTGCATGTGGCACGACGGACGAGTGATGGAATATTCGATGCCGGCCGGCCAGCACGTTCGGACGATGTGAGTTCTGGACTGTCTATTCGTGAGTGGGATTGTTGCTGCTGCCTGGATCCGGACACCCGCTATTTTGTTTGAGCAGATGAGCTCAGGCAAAGGACGACATCTAAGGAACTGTGCTATACTGGTCCATAGCAGAGAAGACCGTCATCCAATGTGTGGCGGCAGACATGTACATTCGGTAATTATACATCGCCAATGAAGGACACTGTGCTAGCTAGACTTTCAAGTTCATAGCATTGCCCAGCTACGACCCTGCAGATAAGAACTCTCAAAGCCCGGAGCAAACATCTCTTTCAGAAGTGAAGTCAAAATGTTGGCTTCGTTTACTGTTTAATTTTGTGTATTTTATATAAAATACCCTGGCGCCCACAAAAGGACAACTGATTATTTTTAACTAATTTTGTTATATATGTCACGTGATTAATTGAAGTAAAACCATTGTGATTTCTCGTATAAAGTATTCACGCAAGTTCTACCTTTCATGATAATAAATAAAATAATAAAATTAATTATAATTTTAAATCACGTAATGAGGTCAGAACGTTACAATGGCACCAACGTGGGGCTTTTCGATTATTAATTGCAAAAATTAATTATGCTATGAACGAAAGACAGCACTATGTCCTTGGCAACTTTCTTATTTTGTAGATAGAAAGTAGTTTGTTAGTTTCGTAGTTAATGCATGTATAAATTGATGTTTGTTGATCTTAGATGGTTGGTTTGCAATAAGATCAGATAAATTTATTTTGTGTGCATTGCGTGTGTTAAATATAATTATCTTGTGTGACATGGGAATGTGCAATGGGTTTTGTCCAAACGCACTCAAATTCTGTTGTATTACGGCGTTGATAATTGTTGTGCTTTCTTTATGGCAATTGCAAGTAGTTGTCGAAATATTTGTGTGGATTTCGAGCCATATGTCCAGGGTAACGATATCCTTTCATATTTAAACCATTTTTCCGCGAAGGTATTTGATGAGTAAATTCTTCTTGTAATTTTTCATTGAAATTATACAGAATGGTTGTGGAATGTTCTTTGGGTTTGATTTTATTGTGCAATCGCGGATTTTATTGAGGCATTTTATTTGCAGATTAGTGTAAAGTCTTTCTGATGGTGTGTTCTGCAATCCTTATTTCTTTTCCTTGTTGTTGTGTATTGGAATATTCTTTGTGTGTCAACGAAATAGTTGAAAATAGCGTGAAGTTTTAAAGTAATGCGCTTGAGATCCAGTACCATTATTAACATGTCGAAAGAAATCATGGAAGGGTCAAATTTATCACATGAGCCAGCACCCACTAATTCAAATAGGGATCATATCGGGGAAGACAATAATCCTGCAGAAATAGTATTCCATCAATCACCCGTGAATTAGGGCAGGAGAATTTGGATAATTTTCAGACTACCTCCAACATGAGTGCGAAAAACGTCTCGGTGATTCCTGCATTGCAGACTCAGCAACACCAGATGAACGATATAGCGGCTTTATTAATGGAGAAATTTTCACAATTATCTGCTCAATTTACAACACAATTTCAAGAATCCAATGAAAAATTGTCTGAACTCTCAGTGCAAATGTCTAGTAAAATCGAGAGTCTTGAAAGAAAACAAGAAATGGCTCACAAAAGAATTGAAGAGCAATTTGCTACTTTTCGCGGAGAAATTGGCCGAGAAATAAATGATTTTAAAAAGGAAATTAGCTCTGAGATCACTCTTTTAAGCAAAGTCCAGACGGAGTTAAAGTCTTCTTGCAATGTACTTGAGACGACCAATGAAATTTGCCGTAAAGTAGAAGCGAATAAAAGTTCAATTGAACAAATGCGCACAGAAAACAGTGAAAATTTAGGTCAGATTTCTGAGTTTGCTCATTCAATAAAAGATGGTGTTGATGAAAATTTAGGTAAAATAAGATCCGAAGTTGGAGACCTTAAGAATTCCGTGGGAGAAATGGAGGAAAGTCAAAAGAATCTAGAAACATCACAGCGTAACCTTGCTGCCGAAACGGAGGTAAAATTACGTAATTTGGAACGTAAAAACCGAAAGGAATAACTCTGCTAGCAACAATGACAATGTCAAGCTAGTTGTGCTCAGCTGTTTTCGGGAAATATCGAGTTAAAGCTGCCTAGATTTGGTTCCAAGGGGGGTAAACCCGAAAGCTTACCTCGAAGACCTTGAAAGATACTTTCAAATTAAAGCTGTTCCGGAGTCGGCAAAACTTTTAATCATTAGCCAGTCATTTTTTGAAGAAGATCGTTCATGGTTACAAGTAGCGTGTACTCCAGATATGTCGTACGCACAGTTAAGGAATTGTTTTTGAATACTTTCTGGTCAGCAAAAATTCAAAACCAAGCTAGGATGCGATTTTACCAAGGAAAGTACGTGCCTAAGCCTGGTGATTCAATGGAAAGGTATGTGGAACGGTTAGTCGTAAAAAGTCGTTATTTTGACACAGTGATGCCGGACGCGGTTCATTGATGTAATAAGCTCACATTTCAGCCCGGGGGTTCAAGAACACATCTCGCCTGTATATGTAAAGAATATCACTGATTTATTAGAAACACTGCGGAATCTAGATGCCATAGGAGCGAGCCGTGAACAGTGCGCGGAAAATGTGCAGGACAATCGCTTTAATTCTCATGGCTACTTCCGGCCAAATAATCAGAATAACGGACGAAGTTTCAATAACAGTAGTAACCCTAAGGGAGGTAAAAAATTGGAAGCAAGGCCAAATCTGGCGATAAGAAACCGTGGAAGACTGATGGTCAGCGGGATGGTCACGGGCAAAAACGCGGGGGTTCGCCGGAGGTGAATGCTATTCTAACCGTCGATCCCGACAATAACATTCAGAACGAAAGTGAATATGAAATTGAGAGTTGGTGCCGCACGCGAAAACATCGCAGGGTGACCAATTAAAACAATGAGGTTTCGCCTGGGATGCTGACGGCTCTCCACAGTTTTGCCTTATTAATTAAACATACTGGCGAAATGGCGGTGTGGAGAACGAGGAGAATGATGCGGATATAGCAAGACCAAAGCATAAGCAAACTTTCACTGTAGGGCAACGAGTATTATTACGCACCATTCCACAATCATACACCAATAAGAGCTTTTGCAAAGTTTATTATAATATATATATTACCATGCATGGTGAAAAGGATATCTCAGTTAACAGTCACTTATTCACTAGTGGAACCAATGACTTTAACCCCATAATTCACGAAACTTTAAAGAGTATTCTGATGATCAAAAAGTTTTGTATAGTCGCGCGAGAATCATTTGGTGCAACTTGTTTCTCTTGATAGTGACGATGGGCATATATGTGCCGGAAAAGGATAAAAAACTTGCCGAGATAATATGTTGGGAGTTGATTTCTGGCAGACAGAAGGATTCCAATACGTTGGGGTACATTTAAAGATAAATTTGTGGAACTTCACAGATGTTGTGTGGCATATCAAATCACCAAGTAGCCAAGGGAAAAGGATCTTCGAGGTACTAGGTAGATAATATTTTATTTTTGTTTTGTTCATAAGGAATTACGCGAATCAGCATTTCATGACCAAAATTCTTTTATGCCATGGAGCAAATGTACTTATAACGTTGTCTTGGGAATCGGGAAGTATACTGGGACGGCATCCGCGTACACTTGATCGAGATCATGTTAATTTAAAAATCACGCGAGGTCTGTAACAAGCGGAGATAAAAGAGGATGTAATTGTCATTTTTATACTAATAGGATGGTAGCGGAAATCCATTACAAATACTTTGCTTCGCGGTGACATAGTAAGAAAATATTTAGAACAATCTTGCATTGCTTTGGACAACCCTGCACTTCATTCATAGATGACTTCACTGCTTAAAAGTTTTTATTATTATTATTCAGATAGGATATGTTCTCTACCAGTTTTATTCATTCATTATATGTTAAGATTGTGTTATCCTATGTGTTGAATATCTATGATGATCACAAATTATGATGTATTGCGCTATATTTACTAAGAATGGTGTCTAAGTTAAATTTTCAATTTGATATAAAATGTTATTGTGTTAGAACATCTATATCACTACAATAATTTGTTACTTATAAGGTTACATTTGAAATGGTTATATTATGTATTTAAGGCTTGCACAAATCTACCCACAATCAGGGATGGGAGTAAGAAAAGTCTATGTACAAAGTAGCCAAGGGACATATGTTCGGTTGAATATTCATGTCGGTGGAACTTGTGATGGAATAGGTTAGAATAGATTACCAGATTTATAATTACTGCTAAATTAATGGACGAGGAAGGAAAATTTGTATATTTCTTATTGTGAAAATCTAATAAAACCAGTTTATTTAAATTTGCCGAACCAGGGGGAATATGTAACGAACGCGTCTTGTGACCGCTAGTTACATTAATAAACTATATGTTTATTATTTAAAATGTGGAATATTTTAGTGGGCGTTTGGGCGCAGTGTACATTGTACGAGTGTGGAGCGGCAGATCTGAGGAATGCCAGCAGGCCGGTTCCTAGAATTAGCGAGGGGAGAATAGTGAGTGCCTAATGGAGGGGAGATTTGTGCTTGCCAGGTAGACAAACAGGGTGATCGGCGAAAGTTTTCTGTTTTGCATGTGGCACGACGGACGAGTGATGGAATATTCGATGCCGGCCGGCCAGCACGTTCGGACGATGTGAGTTCTGGACTGGCTATTCGTGAGTGGGACTGTTACTGCTGCCTGGATCCGGACACCCGCTATTTTGTTTGAGCAGATGAGCTCAGGCAAAGGACGACATCTAAGGAACTGTGCTATACTGGTCCATAGCAGAGAAGACCGTCATCCAATGTGTGGCGGCAGACATGTACATTCGGTAATTATACATCGCCAATGAAGGACACTGTGCTAGCTAGACTTTCAAGTTCATAGCATTGCCCAGCTACGACCCTGCAGATAAGAACTCTCATAGCCCGGAGCAAACATCTCTTTCAGAAGTGAAGTCAAAATGTTGGCTTCGTTTACTGTTTAATTTTTGTGTATTTTATATAAAATACCCTGGCGCCCACAAAAGGACAACTGATTATTTTTATCTAATTTGTTATATATGTCACGTGATTAATTGAAATAAAACCATTTGTGATTTCTCGTATAAAGTATTCACGCAAGTTCTACCTTTCATGATAATAAAATAAAATAATAAAATTAATTATAATTTTAAATCACGTAATGAGGTCAGAACGTTACAACAGCAAACCAACACGGATTTCGTAACAACCGATCGTGTGAAACGCAACTGGCTCTATTTTCGCATGACGTAATGAAGGTTATCGATGCAGGATCACAAGTTGATGCTATTTTCCTGGATTTCCAGAAAGTTTTTGACTGTGCCACATAATCGGCTTTTGGCGAAGATTCAAGCGTACGGTATATCTGATCAGATTTGCGAATGGATATGCGATTTTCTAACAGGCCGGTCACAGTATGTCGTTGTTGACGGGGAAGCCTCTTCAAAGTTGGATGTTACTTCAGGGGTTCCTCAAGGAAGTGTAATAGTACCACTTCTTTTCTTAATTTTTATAAACGATCTCGGTGACAATGTTAATTGCAGGATAAGTTTTTTGCTGATGATGCACTCATTTACAGGGAAGTGAGGTGCTCTGACGATTGCTTAGAAATTCAGCGCGATCTGGATGTTATTTCGGAATGGTGCGGTAAATGGCAGCTTACACTTAACTGCGAAAAGTGCAAGGCAATGCAAATAAGCATTAAAAAGACCCCGTTTACTCACGAGTACAACGTTAACAATTCAGTTGTTGACACGGTTAATTCCCTGAAGTATCTAGGCGTAACAGTACAAAGCAACATGAAATGGGACTTGCACATAACTTCCGTCGTAGGCAAAGCTAATTCTAAACTATGTTTTATAGGTCGTATTTTGAGAAGTTTTAAATGCTCATACAAAACACTAGTGCGTCCACATTTGGAATATTGTTGTGGAATTTGGGATCCGTATCGCAAGGGATTGATCAACACGTTAGAGAAAGTACAGAGGAGAGCCGCTCGATTCGTGATCGCTAGTTACAGTCCTTATGTGTCACAGAGCTGATACGTGGGTTGGGCTGGGATTGTTTGGCGGACAGACGTCGTCGTTTTCGTTTGAATTTGTTGGAGAATATGCGAAAATCTTTAATTTACGAGTGCAACGAAATACTTCTTCCGCCAACCTATTTAGGTCGCAATGACAGTAGGGATAAGATTCGAGAAATAAGATGCCGTACTGATACATTTATGTATTCTTTCTTTCCTCGTTCTGTTCGGGATTGGAATGCACTGAATTAGGTTTGGTGCTTAGCACCCTCTGCCAATTATGAATTGCACAGTATAGATGTAGATGTGCCTGGCCCGGGAGCGGAGCTTCAGCTACAAACGTCACACCATTGTGAACTTCCTACACCATTCATACATTTGCTGCTGTGACAAAAAGGCATCCCCGTACTGTACCTTCATTCTGCGATAAATGTCTTTAGGTTTTACATCTTCACTTTGCAAAAATCTAATCACCGAACGCTGTTCTTCTCTGGTGCACGTTACTAGTGGGGCGGCAATCTTTATACTGCTGTTGCGCTGGTGTTTGCACATCTTCACTGTGCTGCCACCTGTGGGGACATCCGGCACAGTATTTCAAACAGATGTACTAACTTACAGACGACTGGCGCGCACTTTAGATTTTATATTACATTAAAGGTTTTCATTATTTCGGGGTTCCACAAAAGAGTATGATAAGGCTCCTGTTGTTTCTCATATACTTTAATGATTTGTGTGACGTAATAAGGGGAACAAAAAAGCCTATTGTCGATGATGCTAGTATTTATCGTGAAATAAAAACCAAGGTCGATTGCGCCTTGTTACAAGCCGATGTTATGAAAATAATCGCTTGGTGTAAGCATTGTCAGCTGGAGTTAAACGCTAAAAAATGGTAATTCATGCATATAAGTAAAAAAGTGACACCATTTAGCTTTGAATTTACAAATAATTGCACTGCCTTAGACAGTAGATTCCGCTAAATACCTTGGGGTAACAATTCGTAATAATTTGTTGTGGAATGAACATATTGAGAAGGTAATTGGGAAAGAAAATCATATGATACATTTTTTCGTCGTAATTTAAAACAGTGTGCACCGGAGGATAGATCGATTGCATACAAAACACTGACGAGTCTTCTTTTTTTATCTGCTTAACGTCTCTCTAACAGCGAGGTCTTTAGAGACGGGAAAGGATGGGGGGCAAGGAATGGGAAAGAATTCGGCCATGGCCTTTTTAAAGGAAGCATCCCGGTATTTGCCTGGAGTGATGGAAAACGCAAATCTGGATGCCCGGACGGGGATTCTAACCGTCTTCCTCCCGACTGCGAGGCCAGAACGCTAACCATTACACCACCATTCTCGGTGCGAGTCTTCACTTGGAATATTGTTGTTCTGTATGGGTATCCCATAAAAAGGGGTTAATGGAGGCATTGGAGAAGGTACAACGAAGAGCCGCCCAATATGTGCCAGATATACTCGTATTTAGCCGGGGGGAAAACGTAAGTGCAATGGTGAAGGAATTAGGTTCGGAACATCTGGTACATCGAAGGTGTTGTTCTCGGCAGATGCTAAATGAAAAGTTCACTACTCACCTACTTCATGAAGACAGCAAACACATACTCCTATTACTACCAGCAACATTCAAATGTAGGAATGACCGAGAAAATAAGAGAGATCAGGGCCAGAACCGATTCATTTCTAAACACATTTTTTTACGAGCCTTTAGGGATTGAATTAGGAAGGATTTATCGAGCGAGAAAACTTAGACTCCGATAGGAGTAGATCTCGATAAACTGATCCGGCCATCCTGATCTGTGTTTTCCATGGTTTTCACAGATCGTTCCGGGTGAATGTTGGGATGCATCCTCAAAATAGCCCTTGGGCGCCTCCTGCCATTTCCCGTATTCACCTTCAGGCAACCACTTCCAGTGAATTTAGGAGAAATAATAATAGTAACAGATCAGCCTATAGCCCCCAACAGCAGGAGTTTCCTGTATGCTGATGATATTGCTCTGGTCACACAGGGCAAAGATTTGAATCAGTGGAGAGCACCTTCACTAACGCTCTTGAAGCTTTGTCAAGATACAATAGCACAAACTCCCTTACTATGTATATATGTTTTTGACTTATGGTGTTACGTCTCGTCGACGTCGAAGTCATTAGAGGCGGAATGAGACTGGGGAAAAGGAACGGGAAGGAATTCGGCCATGGCCTTTTGAAGGAAGCTGGAGTGATTTGGGGAAACCATAGAAAACCCAAATCTGGATGCCGCTCACCCACCCCTCTCGGTGCTTCAACCAAATCCCTGGAAGACGCAAGTATGTGGTTTTCATTTAAAGAATAGGGAAGCCAGACGTAGGTTAAAGGTAACATGATCTGGGATTGAACTGTAAAACAGCGACACTCAAAAATATATAGGAGTAACCATTGACCAGATCTCTTACATTCTGATTCTTACATCTACAGAATCATAACAGACTGTTTAAAATACACTCCACTCGAATGGCTCCACCGCCTCGCAGGAATTGCACCACCAAAGAGGATTTTGAAAGAACTCATCCATTACCTGGACATCAATTACATTCTCAAAGACTTAAGTCCATGAAAAGTTTCCTAAGAACATCAAATGAACTTACGACTACAACGAGAAAGCGAAGTTACATTTCAAGGAAACCAAGGCTCTTTCTCCCTTTGGTATGGGGATAGGTGTCTGAAACTTTAACACGTGGCTGCGATAAGGGATGGCTGATACGGAATTATCTGAATAGGTTATCAGGAGAGGGCAGTTAAGCTGGCAAGATGGGGTTGTATTGAGGTAGATAACATCATGCGCAACAGCGGAGAAGATCATACTGTTCAGCACATGCTCCAGTGTCGACTATGTCCAATATACAGCACGAAAGTTGACTCATATGAGGCATCGGAAAATGAACAGGAAGTGGCTAAGTTTTGGTCCAGAACAATTTGATTTGTGTTAATATCTATGTTTCTGATACGAAATAAATAAATAAACTCACGTAGGACTTTTTACTTCCTTCATTTAATCACTTTCATTGGTATTAATTAAACATTTCGGAATAACATTCAGAAGAACTCCCATCTATCCACACATCGAGACAAACAAAACACCAGTGCTTGAAATCAAGGAAACCGCCATTACGCAAAGTAATTAACCTTATAAGGTCTTCTTTCAATCTTGATAAGCTAAGGTTAACTCTATGGGAGTAGTCATTGGTAGTCAGTAAACATCTAGCTGAAAACCCTTCCATGCGGATACAAGTATTCGGTCTCAAAGGAAAATCATCAACCGGATTTTAATGGGACAAGGCAGATGCGGCTACCTACTACACAAATGGGACTGGGCTAGTTCTGCAACCTGTGACTGTGGAGTCACCTCACAGACAAGCCGTCATATCATATCTGACTGTAAAGGAACAATAATTGACATTCACCACGCATCGGTTAGAGGAATTGAATGGATCAAAGCAATAGATTTGGAGGTATAAGGTTATACGAGCTTGTGTTATTTTTGTACTCGTATATTTTCTCAAATATTTATACTCATCATACAATAAATAAATAAATTAATCATTTGTAAAGATAAAAACTACCTAGCAATGTTAAGTGATTAAGTTATTTTTATTGTGTACTTTACGTTAAATTTACAGTAGTTACGGAGTGACTCATTTGGGATTGATTATTATCAGCCGCATCTTTCACTCACCATTGAACTGTTTATTCGTTTATGCAAATAGAACATCCTGGAGTGAGCCGAACGCAACTGCGGAATACCTAAACAAAGAACGAAACATATCATCGCTTCTGCGAGCTGAGCTCTTCTTGGGAGGGCTAGAAGAGTTTGGCAAAACTACTCCTGACCCCTTAATGAATATATCTTTTTCGGTCCTATTTAGCACTGTTAGAGATTTTGTATATTCTTTTATTATAGGAACCCTGTATCAGATTATGATATTCCTTGACTTACAACTTCTAAATATATTTTATCTGTTAATCCCTATGGAGAACTGTGATCATCCTTATATGAACACTAGCTAAAAGCTGAGCGTGATCCTTAACCCGAAGGTTGCTTGGTCCCTCCCGACAAGCCTTCTATTAGAGGCAGGATGAGCAGTTTTTCTTCTTTACCTAACCGTACCCGATAATCCTATCAGATACAGGGGACCTACAGTTTAATGTAGAATCCCAATCACGGATTCTACAGTTCATTGGCGTACTCCGCAGTACACAGTGAACTGTGAGAGAGGTGATGATAGGGGTAAGGCTCTTTGGCAATCCTCGCCAAGACAGAGATTCAACCCTGGAAACTTTCTATCTCCGGTCTGATGCCTTAAACACTCATCAATCACACCGCTCTGGCTTCGTAGTTCCTTCATTAGGCTGGAATACTAGGACAGAGACAGAAGATTATAAAACTTTAGCTCTATCTGTGGGATTTCATCGTCAAAATTTGCAAGGGAACCGTAAAGTTTTCGTGTAAACATGTTAGCAGTTTTTCAAAAGAAAATGCCTCAAGCAAAACAAAACAATCTTGAAATAGAAGTAAATTGGCATATTTAGAAACTGCAATACCATGTTACTATTAGAATTAAAAGTAAACACATATTTCTAGTGTGTGTGTCTGTGTGTGTGAGAGAGTGTGGGTGTGTGAGCAGATAACTCACCATATTATCAACACGATAAGATAAGCATAACCTTAAAAGACTGTGTGTAATTTGAAGCCTCTAAAAGCTGCAATAAGTAATAGACGTCATGGCACCGAATCGAAGATGCCTTTCATCTAATACTGGGAAATTTGTGTAAACAGCGTCACGAGTTCTCTGAAAAGAGAGAGAAAAAAAGAGGAGTATGATTTACCCCTAAATAACTACTCTAATGAAATTCACGCTGTTGACATCTATTGGTCGCAGTTGAGACTAAACACTCGCCACTGTCCACCATCACGATGCGATGTTTGGTCATACGACACTGTGATATAGATTCTGGCAGGACACGTTCAGCACGATATCTTCTAACACGTATGCGTTTCGTCAATCAGCACGCTATTGTCCGTGATAACAAGTGTATTGTAGTGTCAGGCGTCAATAGTCCAGGTCAAGGCAATCCGAAGCAGAGGGACTCTACCAACCAGTAGCAAATCAAAGATCAATGTTAGAACCTGAACTTGTCTGAACGGGCTGGTACTGCTGTTAGAAGGTATTCCACGTGA
This sequence comes from Vandiemenella viatica, assembly GCA_031002005.1. Taxonomy (NCBI): domain Eukaryota; kingdom Metazoa; phylum Arthropoda; class Insecta; order Orthoptera; family Morabidae; genus Vandiemenella; species Vandiemenella viatica. The sequence goes on from JARYHS010008074.1 coordinate 155,862,758, forward strand.
AAATTCAGAGTTCCCGAAGCAACCTTAAAGTCGTTTTGCAATTTCGTTTGCAGTTTTCCTTGAACTGCACTTATGTATGTATTCAGTATGCTCTTGCATCATCTAGAATCAGAAAGAGCTGTCTAATACCAGATACAGCATAGCGTCTGGATTAGGAATGAATTACAGTCAGTTTGGCAGTCTACGTTCTGGTTTAGAAACGAATTTCCATGCCACTGGAACAAACGGTCTAGTTTAGAAAGGAATTCTTTTGGAAACAACATTCTCAGAAAAAGTAGAACTCCACTTTTTGTGGGTATACCTAAATTTTCTTCTTTAATTCTTTTGTAGTAAAACTGAAAAAATTGTGTTTTAAGTCATACCATAAAACGCGAGACAGCGAAGAAGGGTGAATAATTTTTTATTTTGTTGTTCGATGACTGATTTAGATCAATAAGAAACGTTAGTAATGTAAAACTTTTCTCTGAAGCCGGATAGTTAAGATACTTAGTTCTCATTTTATATATTTGCTGTTTCGATAGCAAGATTGTAATAATTACCAATCTTCAATCTGTAAAAGCTCAATATTTCCCATCTCTCATGATTGCTGTCTACAGAAATCAACATAACAAACTCAAGGGAGATTCCGAGAAGTGAAATGTTTCTCAGATAGACAGTACAGATGTTCAATCTGCACGAGAGTATCTCAAATACATGTTAACTTTTTCAAGAAAATTATTGGCTCAATTGATCGTGTCCTCACTTCCTCTGATACGAGGAAAATAAGTATTTTATATGTTAACATAGATCTACTTTTATTTTGTGCTAAACTCCTTTTTTGGAGCGCAACATTTACAGATGAACCTTAAACTCGGTGGAGGGGGGAGTGGTCATTCGCTGATTTTTAAGGCTTATTACGGAACCAGTTTTCTATAGAGCTCTGTTGTATGACTGAGCAACGTATTAGAAATAGTACTTTAAAAGTTTTAGTTTTTGAGGACTGGAGTTCGCCATTCAATAATTGCCTTGGTGGCTTGAGATACCAGAGATATAGGTGTGGAACTACTGTTAATACTCTTTCCTTTTTAATCTAATTGTACAGCTTGGTGTATCAGATAGACAGTTAGTTCTGTTACCTTGAAGGCCTGCCTGAACTTGTGCGACATGATGTGGTAGAGCAGCGGGTTGATGGCCGTGCTGAGGAAGTAGAAGACTCCGGACACGTGCGTGAGGACCTTGTAGATGACGAGGAAGGTTGCAGACTGGCGCAGAGTCTCTGAGTTGTTGGCGTACACAGCCAGCAGTCGCTGAGCGTGGAACGGCGCCCAACAGATGAAAAACGCAGCCACAACAGCAACTGAAACACACACGCGAGTTCTGGAACAACACACAAACACAGCACGAAATCTAAGCTGTTGGTGTAGATAAAGATCTTAGTTACTGTGTTAAGTGCTCTGGCACAATAACAAATGAAAATGGAATTGGTGGCTCGGAGATGTCGAAGGTTTATTTGGCCGAACTATATAGTAGACAGAGTTACAATTTAACGCGCAATCCGTATTGGTCCTAGGAGTAGTAACGAACTGCGTAACAGCCTAGGATACCTCTGCCGTCGAAGTCAAACAGGCCAACTCTGGTCCAGTTGGCAGGGTTACTCAATCTAACTGCCTTGGGGAGAGCGCTGTTAGAATGGTCAGCCATCCTTCGGATGTTGAATCTTACTCACAAGCGTAAAGAGGTATTATTTGAGTTATTCCTTTAGTATTTGTATGTTGAAGTTTTGTAAGGCTTCACAGCCGACGCGCGTAACTAGCCACGCTTGAACTTGTTTGTTCGGTATGGAATCTGCCGATAGACGGTTCAGAGTACAAAAGTACAGCACACGTGGGGCGTTGAGAAAGCAACCTAAAGCCGCGTTGACGCGACGTCTTGTAATGGAGGCCGTCCCGGACAGATAGCCAACAACACGCCGTGGGAACGGGACCGCCTCTGCTGGCGCAGATGGCACGTAGCTACCCACTCTTTGTCGGTAAACATCACAGGCGTGTGTAGAGGTGCGCTGTTGCTATCGGTTTGCAGCAGAAGTGCGCACCCCTTCTGTTGCTGTAAAATGCTCTGTGCCAAACGACACTAGGCAACGTGGTGGGGAGGTAGTAGCGAGGTCTAACCTATGGCGCGCGCTGATCCTTACATTTCAGCTGATGAGGTGCGGCCTCGGTTACAAGAGGTCGTGGGAATGCGGCTTAAGAAAGCCTACCAGAAAGCCGTAATTGACTTTTCGACCGACCAGTAACGAGATCACTTCGTAGGCCTCGAACTTGTTTATTCGCTTACACTAGCTTTTGCATCTCTGTGTATTGCATTCAGTACGGCCAACAATCATACCTCTGATCACCTTAGAACGGGTTACGAGATACCTCAGTATTGCTGTACATTATCTACTGTATTTATCGCATAGTTTTCTAGCGCAGTTTAAAAGAGATTTCCATAACTGCGTCTTTGACTGCAATGTAAATCTTAGCTGACCGCCCCCTCTCGTAGAAAGAATCTACCACGCTCACAATATCTCAATACCAGATGTCAGACATAATTGGAGAAGTGTTTCAAGAAAGAAGATCTAGAAAGTAGATAGACGGCACAAGTCTTAGTGCAATAAGAAGTAATCCGCTTTAATAATATGCGTTGAGTCTAGAGACCTCACCTCAATACATCAGCCATCTTCGGCAAGTCTCTATAAATCCCGAAGTGTTAGTTACATTGCCTGATACCACGGAGCTGGTTGGTTAATCAGAAAAATTCAGATAAATAACTGTATTGACTTTATTTAAGTTTATACTGTAAAAAGGAAATGTAAATTTCAAATAAATAATTGAATTCGAGTTTATTTGCACGTACATTGTTCAAATAAAGCGTAATTATGATGCTAGCAAAAGGTAATTGTCTGTTGTGTACCAGAGATAAAGGTTATAATGCGAGGTATATATACGACTACCGACAGAAGGGAAAACTTAAAACCATTAATATCACACACGCAACACTTCATTATTATAGCTACAGATATACTAACTAATAACAACAATTCCGTGTGGACGTAATGACCTGGAGACAGGTTTTCTATTGGCTGCGCTTTCTTCCCCTGTCCTAGCCGCTTTAAACTAACAAGGTATTGCTACCAGGTATAAGGGACCCATTGTTTAACGTAGAATCCGAACCATGGAAGCATTCTGGCGTAATTCACGTTACACAGTGAAACGCGCTTAGCTGTTAACTTCTTTCTTTAGTCGTAATTTTCAGAACTAGAAATAATTCATATACATATTTTCAATGAAGGAAGGCTCGTTTTATAATAACTCAATTTTAATAACAACGATTCCTAAAGCTAAACCAATATCCGTCATACAATCTACATGGGTTGTTGTTTAAGACTTCCTTTCCGAAAAATTGCGAGTTCATGAATTGGTAATCTGATTTCACGAAGCGACGTCTACTTTTCAAGAAGTTTTGAGTTCATCTGTCTGTTGATAATGACCAGCGAGAGGTAACAGGAAATCCAAAGCACATATATTTAATGTTCTCCATGGAATTAATCTTTCATTTAACTTTCTTAAATGGTAAATTTTATAAAGTTATTGCCTTTTGGTATTAATCAGCCCCGTTACAACAGCAAGTTATGCCAGAGGTGAAGGTCGGATTAATGGTATATAAAATCCTCGCCGAGACAGAGATTCGAACGGGTGACCTTTCGGTTGTCTGTCAGACATCTTAACCACTGAGCCACCAGACCGCAACAGATACTGTTAACATTAACATGTCGGTAATGCAAACTAATAAGCTTTTACCCATTCAAAAATCGCCAACCGCGACTAAAGAAGATTTCACTTCAAAAACTAAACATATAACTTAGTCCACAACCCGACGGTTCATCGAACCTTCCCGAACAGAAGATATTGTATCAGAGACAAGAAGACTAATTCCATTCTTTAAGAGCCTGCAGTTTAACGTGGAATCAGAATAACAGAACCTCCCGGTGTAGCTCATATAATCAAATACAACTCATAAAAATTCCTGCGCAACGCGAGATTTGAACCCGCGACCGGAGAGAGAAACGTTTGGTAGTAGGCGCCTTAACAGCTAAGTTTCGAAGCATACGGGTGCTAACTACTATCAAAATCGAATATAAACTGTGGGTTTGTATGAACAATGGTGACAGAAATTAAGGTGTTGAGAAAAGGGGGGGGGGAGGATGAGAAGGTTCAGGTTTCTATAAATCAAACTTAAACAGTGTTTTTCTATTTGTTTAGAGTATACCTATGCAAAGTTCCATCAAAATCGGATTAAAACTGTTTGTTTGTATAAAGATTTTTCGAGAAGCGTCCAACGCGCATATCATACACGCAACAGGTGGCGCGAGGGTGACGCGCGCAACAGGTGACGTCACGAACTCACAGATTTACCCCCGTCCAAACATCGCATAACGCACGTATAGAAGTTTTAACTTCAAAATATAATGTAACGTTCGTTTAAATTAACCTTTTGCGCTGTATTGTCTGTAACAGTTACTAAAATCCAAAAGACAGCATAACCTAAGAACTTTTTTTTTTTTTTTTTTTTTTTTTTTTTTTTTTTTTTTTTTTTTTTTTTACAGAAGATAACAAACAGGGAAGTTTATTAAACCCCATAGAAAGTTTACACGAAATTTAAGAATTCACGAAACATATCAATCAAATAAATGAAATGTATTCGTTATTGAAATTACACTTTACATAGAAACTTTTTCGTAACAACAAAAGTTTCCGCGAAATAAAACCAAATGGAGTTATTTAAAAACATCCAAACCACATACTCCAAGAATCTATTCAGAGAAAGTTTACTAATATCAATAAAAAAGATAATAATTTAATCGTTATTCGTCTATCTTCAGAAAATTTTCCAGAACATATTCTACTATCACGATAGGTGATGCCCGTCATTTTCGACTAGTATTTTACACCTACACCACAATTAACCACTCGATCACCCACATAAGGCCACAAATAGACAAGGTTTAATAAGAGAATATAACGCGACATTTTGTACATCCAATAACACCAATTGGTGCGGTCCTTGAGAGGAATTTCCCCCAGTACTTTATTATGTGGATGATCTTCTAATTTGGAGCACCCAAAAGTAGAAATGTTAATTCTGGCTTATGTTGTCATAAGAAGAGGTTAATGTATTATGAGACTTCGCATTGAGTTGTAATGCTCACAATTTAAAATTGTCGTACAGAATAGTGTTTCGAGTTTACCCACACGATGAAACACTTTCTGCGTAGTATGGATGGGTTCGAATATATGCATACGAATGCACCAGTTGGTATTCTTGCCTCACTACGAAATCTGTTCACAAAAAACGACACGGACGTGGCGTAGGAGCAGAACGCAACCGACGACCTACTCAGTGGACGGGGCGGGCTACTTGTATTCAGGTATTTCGAGAATAAGTTATTAATGTGCACGGATTTCGCGCCGTGTAGATGGGAGGTACAGTTTAAAGGGCAATTCGAACAAAGCAGAGCTACACCTCTTTGCATAAAACTGAAGGTCCATTTTATCCGGTACGATTACCGCGTTTGGTAGTAATTTATATGCAAAACGAAACGAAGTGACGTGAGTAAAGCTAGTCATATACACAGGTAAAAAGTAACAGCACTTGTATGGTCAAAGAAACAGTTCAGTTTGCGTATTGTTGTGACGATTAAAGAGAAACATGCAAATGAATAAATAAGAAACGATTTTCAATTATTATAATATTGTATATTTCATTCAGCCGTCTCTTCTATGATCATTAGCATGATTATAGTAGCAACTAATGATAGTTTTTATTCCCTCGTTTGATGACGACACAATTTTATATATTTTGAATAAGTTTATTTAATTTTCGGCTAGTTTACTTACAAGAGTGGGTGACCGCGTATGTAAGGCGGTAAAGCGCTCGACTGCGGCCCTGAAGACCGGGGTTCGATCACCATCGAGGCCCATGATTTTTTCTCTAAGCAGAAAGTCCGTAAAGGCTCCCCAGGCCCACTCAGCCTGATATTCAATGAGTACCATGGAGAAAACTCCGCGGGAAGGTAAAGAACGGCCGGAGCGTGGCTCTGACCCCGTCACATCCCTTCTACTGCCAAAGCTTGTAATCGGAGTGC
>JARYHS010008074.1:155869920-156112396 GCA_031002005.1 Vandiemenella viatica
TTTGTGAGTCTTGTATCGACTTGTCTTCCGCTTCGAGTGCTGGCATCTTACTGGAAGCCGTACGAGCCAGTGCTTGGTTGTTAACGAACAAGGTCCATTCGCTGCATACCGCCGCTCGAGCAAGTTCTTCCTGTGATCACTATTGTTGTCCATGCTATGCGACTAAAACTTTTTTGTATTGTTAGAGGGATCTACTAAAGTGCTTATTTTACTGTTAGGCAGTGTCAGGGGCGGATTTTGGTCTGGGAGGCTTAAGTGGACTCTGGTTTGCGGGGGGGGGGGGGGGGGGGTAGCATGAGTCGGGTAAGGATAGTCCCCTCCGAGTGCTGCCCCCTTAAATAATTTGGAGTGCTAAAAAAAATCTAAAAAATTACAATGGATTCTTTTTTTTTTGGGGGGGGGGCGGGAGGCTATGTTGGCATCCCCCATAGTTAACTTAATTCTTACATACATGTAATATTCTTTAAACTATTGATTTCAAAGTTGTTGTTCTTTGTTTATTGTTTTAAGCAATATTATATGCTTGCCAAATCTACATTTATAAATGGGTGTTATGGGCCATATTACTCAGTTGCAATTAATAAATTCTAAATATATAATAAATGTTATTATACAGTATAATAAATCTAATTGATTTCCTCCATTCATATTAGAATGTTCCCACTTCTACACTGTACTGATTTTCTCTTTCCACGTACCGAGCCTTTCTCCAAAATGACTAATCAGTTCTGCAATCCCTTTCATTTTTATGATTGTACTTATCATCACCTTCATTTTTAACTAATGATTTACCCTGTCGTTTCCATTAGAATTGTGTTGTGATCACTTGTTACTTCTTTACGTGCGAGCCCATGTAATTAACACCAGGATTCAGTAGATGATGATGATTAGGGAGGTATCCAATATATTTTGTTTAGTTGTGTTATGATCTAACACTTATCTAGATTCTCCTTCCTCCACTCAGTTATTTAAAAATCTCTACTCCTTTCGCATCTGTTATATTTAAGTCTCCGTCAAATATGACCATCCTGCTCTCATCTGTGAACTCTGAATAAGAAAGTACTTTTTTCCAGAGTGCTTGATCTTGCTAAATAATTCTTCCTCTAGCTTATCTTGCTAGGATTCTAATCTTATTATTTAACAATTATTATCTGCGATTAGATTAGATATGTGTGAGCAGTGTCGAGGATGTGGAACAGCAGATACAATTACTATCGAACTACTATTATAACCAACTACCGCTAACGGATTAATTAACTTAACAACTTCCCATTAGTATAATCAATTTCCGCTGTTAACTACAAATACATAAGCTCTGACATTAGTTACTTACATACTCCTATATACTATCCAGAGACTTTAATTCTTGTAAACTGTTTCAACAAACAATATCATACTCTATATGAGTATTAATCTGTTTGTACGTAATTTTCTGCAGTTGCTGAACAATAAATTTTATAAAGAAGACGTCGTCTACAAATTTATAAAATTGATCACTGTATTAATGGTTGTGAATAACTTTATCACCTTTGCCTTCCAGATAACCAAGAAAATATAGTATTTTCTCTATCAAACTCGGAAAAAGCAAATTATTTCACAAATTTAAATAGGTTCGAAACAAAAAAATTTCAGTCTAGATTTAAAGTTGTTAGATTTTTGTAGATAACATTTTTTATCTTGAATAAAGAAGCTCAATAGTTACACATCTGAAAATGACTTATAACCTTTATTTGTTACATTTATGTTTAGTCGTATAGTTACGTATGCCAGTATTGAGATTGAAGTGTTAAATACTTTCGACTGCAAAAGAGTGTATGGTGTGTATATATTTGTGCAATAAGCTACTGTTGTAACATTTCTCAACAGACTTCTTCACGATGTCCATGGCCTTATTTAATAAATAACACAGGGTAACAAAAAATTTTTTTGAGTCGTGCCTGGAGTATTTTAAGAAATTCTTAGTTAATTTTTGCTGATAAATTGGAAAATTGGTTTTCTCCATTGTTTTCATCTCTATTTGGCTCCATTACAATGTAATACATATTTCCAGCAGTGTACATGGACTGATATTAATTATGTTTTAGGGTAATTAAACTAGTCTGTATTGCTAAAAAATTTGACTATTCATATTTATTGTATTCATATAAGAGGCAAAGAATATTAAGTGATAAACTGTGCGTGACCGTAAAACAAAATAAACTATACAATCAAAATGCAAACGATTTCGAATGAGAAATAAATTTATGCTTCTTTGCGCTCCATAAAAATTGAGAAACAGGCTTATCTCCTTTTAAACACCAGCAATAATCTGCCATCATTACAGTATCCCTTGCAACCCGGTTTCCATCTCCATGATGTCTTGATGGGATCGTTCACCATGTTCGTTGCTGACATTTTAACGAAATCGATCAAGATGACTAAGAAGAAAGTGCAGTTTGATGCTCATATGCACACCAATTACTAAATGTTACTAGGTCTTTGTTGCTCTCACTTTTGTGTTTCCCAAGGAAATTTTGTACTACTTTTACAAAGACTCGCCAACGTAATGCTTCATTCTCGTTCATGGCTTTCGTGAAATTTATGTCATTTATGAGATTACGGATAGTTGATCCATCAAAAGTCTTTAAGATTTTCAGATGTATTTCCTGGAAACACACTGCAGATATACTTGAAGCACTCCTTATGTTTCTCCAAAGATTTGATAATTTTATTATTATTATTATTTTTTTTTATCCGAGTTTGATGTGCACAGGTGGGAGATAATTGTTTCTCGCTCAGATGAAGGTTGTTATAATATATTGGCAGCTCTACAAGGAGCCATACTATTCAAGGCGCCAGTCTTTCTGTACATAGTGCTTATCACGCCTCTACTATTCCAAATGCAAAGGAAGTATGGGTATTTGGTATAACCTGATTGCTGTCTTAAAAGAAAATTCACAAATTGCAATGTTGGCGTCTGGAGGGGTAATACCAAATTAAAATAAGATTAAAGATCAATGCAGTAGACGTAAATACATACATAATAACCTTAAAAACATATGGACTGTAAGTGAGCGAGTGAGCTTCACATTTTCGGATAACGAAGATTTAAATGCGGCATCTACGGTAAATCACTACGAAAAATGAATTCCAGACACGCAGCGAAATTAAACACGACTCCAATTGAGCACCAAATCGAGCCTAGTGTAATTGTAGGGCGCGCTTTTTGTGACTTAAATACCTTCTGTGCTTGTGAAAAGTATTTCCAGAAGGAAATACCATACACGAGAAAGGAATAAAATATGTAGTAAAACACAACAATTTCCGTATTTCTATTTCAGCTATTTTAGACATAATCCTAAATGAAAAGGTTGCAGAACTATGTTGTTAAAGATGCTGAATGTGCCGGTTCTAATTCAAATAGTTAGTTATGTGTACAACGAGGAATTTTATGAAACTGCTTTCAGTGAATACCAACTAACTGTAGTCTTGACTAACCAGTATGAATATTTCCCCACCAATTCCTCCTCTATCCATGCAGTATACAACTTGGGTAAAAATGTCTATAGCCCCTTTACGTGGCCAAGATTCCATTGCTATAATTATATGTGGTTTCCGCATTTCTACTAAGCTATCACGTTCTATTACTTTGATCATTAGACCCACAATTTTCTAGTTGCAGTCCGATAGCTGGATTTGTATTTTTATATAGTTACCCTTTCTTATCGTTACCCTTCATCTCCTTATTAACTACTCCCCCTTCCTCCTTTTTCTGATTTCATCAACTTGTTTCGTACTTATTATTTCTCCCACCATGAATCTGTAAGTAGTATCTTTATATTCAACTATTATAATTCCCTACATAAAGACATTGTCCTAAACCTATCCTTCCAGGAAGTGTGGCTTGCTTACAGTTTATGTAAACAATTAAAGAAGTACCTTTTTCTGTTTGGGTGTAGGCCATACCTACCTTAAAATCCAGTGATAGACGCAGGCACAATTCCCATGACAGGCTCCGTGTCTATGTTTCAGGCTTACTTTCCTCGAGGCTCTTCCTCCCTGAATCTGACAATAGGCCAAACCTATTTCTCTCAACAAGCCTCTTACACCTTCATGCTGTTTATCCTATTTGTTTTACGACCTGTTGCTAACTCCTAATCGTCCTTTTCTCTCTTCTCAATTAACTCGCCGTCTTTCATTTATCCCCTCATCTATATCAGTATTTCTGCAGCTCTGAAATTTTCCTAACCCTAAAAAAGTGAACAATATCTCATTTACATTGCCTTTTGCAATCACCTATCTCATTTAGATGGTGTTCAACTCGTTTCCCACATTTTTCTTTTATATCTTCCATGTTTCCATTTGTGTTCATTGTAGTAGTTAAACTGAAAGGAAGATAAATTACACAAAAACAAATTTATTATTCAATAGACACTAAATCCATATTTACAAATAGTATGTGTCTTAATATGCAGAAGCTAACTCGGCTAACGTTAAGAGTTAAGAATTTTTAGATCGTTTCTTAAACTGGAGACAAAGAACTAGGTTGAAGTTCTGACGGTTTAGTTTACTGGAGAGTGAGCTGCAATTTTATTTCTGTAAATATACATTTTCATTACAGAAGCAGGTAACATGGATTCAGTAATTCATCTTGTAAATTTAGCAGTTAGTCACAAGTAGATACATTCAGTACAACAAAAATATTATTACACATTAAGACAATGTAAAGTAATAAGTATTTATCTGGATACTACCACATACATTTATACTACGACACATAGTTTTTTTAAAAGTATTCTATGTCACATCGATATATCAATAAAGTAATTTACTAAAGCTGATCAAACGAAGTAATCTACTAAAATATACTAAGCAACTTATATATTTAAAACTATAACGAGGAGAAACGTTTAAAAAATTAAATGCTTATAATGAGTTCAACTGAACTAAGTACTGAATTAAGTAAAGGTTTCTTTCTCAAGATTTTTTTAATGTCTGGTGACGAACAAGGCAACAAGCCTTAAAATCAATTTGAAGTACAAAATTTCGTATTTGAAAATGTTCATTTGGTGAGTTGCGGCTTCAGATCACACGTCAAGTAATTACAGTATTTCCATCAAATATTTAATAATTACTTCATAAATGTGTGTAATAAATAGTCATTATAATTGTAAAAAGAGTTCCTAATAGCCTAGGTAACACGCCAGACACAAGGAAAGTGAACTTTCTGACTAGATTGAACGTGAGTATTAATGGTTTCTCACCAGTTTCTAGGCAAGCATAATATTGTGTGACACTTATTTTGATTCTGAATGGACAAATCAATGTCTCGAAACTATAACATTGCTACAATGCACTCCTGCATTGCATGTGACTGTTTCTTTTTCTTTCTATGACCAGTAAAAAATAAAAACAGCTTGTTACGAAATAATAATATGATAGTTTTTGCAGAAGTTCGACGTGGATATGACTAGATTAAGGTTCGTTATAGTGAACACATTTTAAGAATAATGCTGATCTTTTCTCAGCCTGTCGCTCCGGTATCGTTAAAAACTTCGAGGTAGATCAATGATGTTTATTATGCAAATTAGCCTGCAAAAATAGTTTCATATTTTTTTATCCTGCATACAGATACCGTTATTAGAATGACATGAATGTGTTAGCGAAAGCATAAGTGAGTGTAGTGGGAAGAGCAAAGACTAGTGCGATCTCTGAACACTATTGTACTTTTTCGCTCACAATGAGTTAATAAACACAAAATAACTCCATAATGAGGGTTCGAATCTGTAGATGCTTATAATAAAGACAAATATAGTAATTTTGTTTGATTTTTTTTGAAGCTATCACGTTGTCTGTATTTTTAAAAATTATTTCTTTCCATCTATATATAAAGGATGATTCAGGAGGAATGGTAATATTGGAGAAGGTGCTAGTGTGAACAATACTGAGTCAAAAAGTTTATGTAAACATGTGTCCGATGTCCATTCGTTTTGGCGATACTGGTGATAGAATGTTATGCCAGGCCTTACCCTTTGAGATTTTTGTGTGTAGGGATGTTTGAAAAACGAAATGTTAAAAGAAAAAGTAAACACAAGAGACGAATTACTCTCTTATTGTAAACACTGCTAGCCTCATACAAGTACACCAAGACGTACTCAGAGGAGCTACAAGTACTGTTGCGAAGAGAGCTGCAAAGTGCATTGAAGTCGATTGTAGAATTTTCTAACATTTAATTTAAACGTTTGTAAAATATGCGTATGTTTTTGCATGAATAAAGTACTTCAATAAGTTATTTGTATGCTCTTGAACATTTTTTGAAGTTTATTTTACGTATAAAATTCCAGCATCTGTATCTCCAAAAAGAATGGAAATCGGACAAATGTTTATATAAACTTTTTTACTTAATTGATGCCTGAATGTAATGCATTGGGAAACTGATAACAATTAATGGAAATGGATTTATATTTCATGAAGCCAGAAAATATTTAAATTCGAATGGGGATTAAGACACAATGTTATTGATGTCTATTATTTTTCTCAGCTGTGTAAACTCCACTGAATACTTCCATTATATGTAAAAGTGGAAATTGGGCTTGGTGGAGGAGTGACAATGTTCGGACGAGACATTCGTAGAACTACAGGTCCGATTGCCTGGCACATACTCCACATGTCGATTTTCCATGGTTCAGTTCGCTGAATAGTGCGTGGCTTGGTTGTTCCATTAAACACATGCCCAAGTTTCTTCTTGCCTTCATTCCTCGCTCCACTTCTTGTTCGACGAGTCGTGAAGGACCATTGAAAAAATCTAGGCTTTCACTTCATTCGATACACAATTAAAAAAAAATACTGCCTAGTCCAGATACTCCAAGATTAATCACACTTCTCAGTTGGTATTAATGTGGAATCGTCTTCTTGCCTTCCTCATCCTTATACTAGCTACAAATGGTTTTATTTATTTTAAAAGCCTTAACAGCATCGATTACCAATGCACATACACCCTTCCTTTTTCAGATTGAAGAAAGAAATACGCAGCTCAGTAAATATTTTTGTGTTTTAATTTGGTACAGGTTAGCTAACTTAGTTGATGAGTTCCCATAACTTCTCAGCAGCCTTTCTGATTTCATTGATTGTATCACTTTTGGAGAAAACATTTTAAGACTGCATAAATCCTTGATGAGAAACACGTTTATCTGGGATATCTTCCAGTTAAACCGCCTGGAATGTGAAATTAAAACTCTTTCAGAACTTTTATACATCTAGAATCATACCTTACTGAGGACATTACTGACAGACCAAGGTGGACTTAACAAGAACGTTGTGAGGTACTGTGTGTTCCAAGCTCACACAGAGCGCGGTAACTCTCTGGATTCTCATCCGAGAGAACGTGTGTTCGAATCACCGTCCGGCCACCAGATTTCCGTTTTCCATAGTTTGCCGAAATCAACTCACGCGAATGCGGGATGGTTTCTTCAAAATCCCATGTCGAATTCCTTCCTGTTCTTTGCTCCTATTCCTTCCTCTCCTCTAACGACCTTGACGTCGACGGGTCGTTTCCCGAAATCACTGTAGGTGAATACTTGGATGGTTCCCTCAAAATTTCATGGTGGAATTCCATCTAGTTCCTTGCCCATAATCCTTTTCCTCGTCTAATGACCTTGACATTGACGAGGCGAGAAGCAATAACCACAAAAAGGGACCAACCCCAAACATTGGTCATCGAGTTGATCAGAGCAGTTCTGTAGACTGGTCGTTGTAGTGATGTCTACCTGACTAGACCCTGCTCGTTGAGCTCTCCCATGTAGTGTGCCAGCTCTGAGCTGTCGTACTCCATCTCGTCCAGGTCCTGCAGACTGGAGTTGCTGATGGTGCTCTTGCCGCTGTCGACGCTGAGGTGCAGCACGTGTCTCTTGATCGGCTCCGCGGCGGCGGGGTCCCTCCTGAAGATGGTCATGGTGCCGTCACGGATCCGCTTGGCCAGACTGCTGATGGAGCGGTCGGCATCTGCCACCTCGCTGGCCTCGTTGCTGGTCTTGGAGCAGTGCTCGCTGATGAGGTCGAGCTTGTTGTTGTGGCAGCAGAGGCCGAAGCCGTTGGAGTCGTGGCCGCCGTCCTCGCTGAGGCTGATCTTGCCGAGGGAGGTGGTGAGGGTGGTCTGGCTGGAGTTGGAGGCTCCTCGCAGCCTGTGCCCCACCACTGTCGGAGCGGACTTCCTGGTGAGCAGCGCCGAGTCGGAGCCCTGGCGGAGGTGCGCGCCGGGCCTGGCGCCGACGCCTCCCGCCGACGTCGCGGCGCCCAGTGGCGCCCTGCCGCTCCTCGCCGCCAGGGGCAGCGTCTGCGTGTGCTGCAGCACCTTGTTGCCGGGAGACACCGCGCTGTATGCCCGACGCGAGCGTCGCTTCGTCCGCCCACGGAATTTCCAGCAAAGCTCAGACAGCGTCTCCTGCAACACCAAGCACGACACCGAATATCAACTCACGAGGAACTCTACTTCCTTTGTTTAATAATAGCTTACAAAAGAATGGTCTACCCCAAGGAAGTTGCAACACATTTATGTGGTGGGGCTTTATTTAAAACTAGCTGGTACCCACGACTTCGTTCGTGTTTGTAAAGAATTTGGATTGACAGTTACCAACATCTAACCACCATAGTACACGATAGGAGACACGAAACCACTACCACACACAAACACCATTGGTCTAGGCTATGTAGTTGTGGCAGCAGAGTGACATAGCCTATATGGAGACACATGTCTTTGGTCAAAACACGAAAATATCCTCGATCAGTCACTTTCAACCACCATATCTCTCACACTCCTACAGTTACCGAAATTCGGCCAACGTTGTGATCGATGGGTGACTCTGTGTTAATACCACACACAAACGCCAATGATCTGTGATTGACAGTTTTCCCTTAAAATTGATACACCATGACACATGCGTCTTTGGCAGAAATATGAAATTGCCGCAGGTCGACCACTTTCAACCCCAATATCTCCCACACCCCCTTAGCTACCGACATCTAACAACCATAGTGCACCACAGGAGACACGATTCTACTGCCACACACAAACACCAATGGTCTATGCTATGTAGTTGTGGCAGGAAAGAGAAGTATAAGAAGACACAAATTTTTGGTCGAAATATGAAAACGCCCTGCACTGGTCAATGATATCATCTCCCACATCCCCACAGCTATCGACATTCGGCCAACTTTGTGCACGACAGGAAACTCCATGCTACTTCCACACACAAAGACCAGTGAACTGTGCTAGGTAGTGGTGACTGGAAAGTAAAATATATGAAAACACACGTCTATTTATATATATATATATATATATATATATATATATATATATATATATATATATATATATATATATATATATATATATATATAAGATTAATGTTTCATATTCTAACAGCCCTCAAACCTAAAATTAAATGGAATGGTATTTTACGAAGCACTTATAGTAAGCTAGAGTTTGGTTGAATATGATTCTGTATGTTTGTTTTTCAATTAACTGTAAATCAATGTAAATAGACTTAGTTTTTTATGATGATATTATTTAAATACCATTTAATATGTTCAAGGTCAAAATTATCCAAGAGAATTGCTTAAATGTTTGTAATTCCAAGTATTAAGGCAAGTTAAGATATCTAAAGGATAATTTGCTACAGTTTAAAATGATTTCTGTGAATAATTTTGTGATTAAGTATCTTTAATGTTCATTTCTGACCATTTTGTATTGATTGTAAATGATTTTGTTTAAGTACTGTTAATATTCGAGAAATATCTGGAAGCTTTTGAAGTGTTCTAGAAATTTCGATGAAGCATATACGAAGCAAACATCCGAGACAGAGAAACAGTTTTTACCGACTCAATTTACAACGGCCAAGGACTATATTATCTGTGGAAGAAGTGTTGTATACAATGGCTGGATTGTATGTATGCATGTAAACAATATCTTTGACGTCGTGTTTATGAAAATAAAAGCATGATTAAGGCGAACTGTATGGTGGACTGGTTATTTATCATATTAATTAAACCACGAAGGATCTAATAATATGCTGTTACGTGCTAATACAGCACTAGTATTTCTTTACCATTTACAGATTCTATTGACACGGTCGCCAGTCCAGTGGTCTATGAAAGTTTGAATAAGTCATATTCAGGCACTACTACATGCCACAATCGAAAGTCTACACACACATATAGTTAATCACGGATCACAAAAGTTTTATTAAACTCAACATACATTCGCTAGCGCTAGCCACAAGACAATTTTGAAACTTCTTCATCGGAGCTGCTAGGTTCGTGAAGAGGATTGATGAAAGTGAGTCGTAATAAAAGTTCACATAAACAGACATTAAAGCCAGTTCTGTTTCACACTCTGGACGATCTAACAATACTGCCAATCGAAACTTATCTTCACTCGCGATTCAGTCCTAGCTCTCTCTATTCACACTGTTTCTATTAAACGTCTCAGTCATTACGCGACGATGCTCGTGGATTATAGTTCACTTTAAACCGGTGTCATCTTGACACGTCCGATCCGTGTGTACTCACGCGACCAACTCCCCTGATACAATGATCGAGACTCCTGCCCTCAACTCCTGCGATATTGTTCATCGCCCCTGCGATATCATACACTCAGAAGCGTACAGATATATATATAATTCGCAATGTGGCGTTACAAAGTATGCTAATCCCAGTTCTGTTTAATATACGAGGGTAATTTTAAAATTGTATGTACTATGCACATACAGAAGCCATCTGTATCATTTTTCGATATAGTCTCCTCCATGCTCAATGCATGTCAGCCAACGCTTCCGAAGTGCCTGAAGTCCCGCACAAAAAAATTCTTTTGGGAGGCGACACAACCACTCGTGACCTCATCATCGGATTGAACCATGGTTTTATGTCTAAAGCTGTCGCTATATCATCCAATGCCACTTGGCGGTTTTCCAATAGGATGGCTTTAATTGCAGCTGTGGTGTCGGGAGTCACGACACGATGACCTTTTCTCAGATCTTAATCTTGAGAGCTCATCACTGAACCAACGCGGTGCCACAACGATAAAGAAAACATTTTAGAAATTCTCGCTACGAATAGGCCTGAATTATTCACGGACATTTCTACCACCATGCGAATAAATGATCATAAAGCTGTGTAATTGCTACAGTAAAATTAATAGCCGCGCGCAAAAAGAAAAAAAAGAAAGGGTCGTTTACAGGTTCGAAAAGGCCACGAAGGAGAGTTTTTGAGGGATAATTACATTACCTTTATAGAAGGAAAAGGCTCGGTTGCAGAGATGTGGCTTCGATTCATGCATATAGTCAGGGAAGGTATGGACTTATATATACCGAAAAGGACAATCAGGGATGGTAAACACGTGAAGTTAAACAGTTTCTTCAAAAACAAAGGAAGATACATGCACGCTCAAGGAGGACGATGTATAGGAGTGATTTAGAAAAGTTAGCTGAGACAAGAGAACATGTTAAGAATGCGATGCGCGAGGCATTTAATGACTTTAAATGCAACTCACTTTCCAAGAGTCTCAACGAAAACTCAAAGAAATTTTGGTCGTATGTAAAAAAACTTAGTGGTAGTGACAAAAATATGTCAGTTCTACTACAAGACGGTCGGGAAGTTAATGACAGCCGCGACAAGGCTACAATATTTAACATCGAATTAAAAAATTATTTCATTGACGAAAACATGGAAATCGTTCCCGCTTTTGCACGGCGTGTAGAATTTGAGATGGATTCAGTTCAAATTGATAGTGAAGGTATCATAAAGCAATTAAAGTTCCTGAAGAGGGGGAAGGCGCCGGGTCCCGATGGTATACCAGTAAGAATATTTTCGGAATACGCGGAAGAACTAGAACCATTTCTGTCAGATATATTTCGTAAATCTTTAGAAGAAAGTAAAGTGCCTTCTGACTGGAAAATAGCGCAGGTGATTCCCGTTTTCAAGAAAGGAGAGCGGAGAGATCCTACGAATTCTCCATCCATATCTCTAACATCTGTTTGCAGTAGAATTCTGGAGCATGTCATATGCTCTAATGTTATGAAGTTACTAGATGGAAACGAGTTACTTACAGCAAACCAACACGGATTTCGTAAGAACCGATCGTGTAAAAAGCAACTGGCTCTATTTTCGCATGACGTAACGAAGGTTATCGATGCAGGATCACAAGTTGATGCTATTTTCCTGGATTTCCAGAAAGTTTTTGATTGTGCCACATAATCGGCTTTTGGCGAAGATTCAAGCGTACGGTATATCTGATCAGATTTGCGAATGGATACGCGATTTTCTAACAGGCCGGTCACAGTATGTCGTTGTTGACGGGGAAGCCTCTTCAAAGCTGGATGTTACATCGGGGGTTCCTCAAGGAAGTGTAATAGTACCACTTCTTTTCTTAATTTTTATAAACGATCTAGGTGACAACGTTAGTTGCAGGATAAGTTTTTTTGCTGATGATGCACTCATTTACAGGGAAGTGAGGTGCTCTGACGATTGCTTAGAAATTCAGCGCGATCTGGATGTTATTTCGGAATGGTGCGGTAAATGGCAGCTTACACTTAACTGCGAAAAGTGAAAGGCAATGCAAATAAGCATTAAAAAGACCCCGTTTGCTCACGAGTACAACGTTAACAATTCAGTTGTTGACACGGTTAATTCCCTGAAGTATCTAGGCGTAACAGTACAAAGCAACATGAAATGGGACTTGCACATAACTTCCGTCGTAGGCAAAGCTAATTCTAAACTATATTTTATAGGTCGTATTTTGAGAAGTTTTAATGCTCATACGAAGGAAATAGCGTACAAAACACTAGTGCGTCCACATTTGGAATATTGTTGTGGAATTTGGGATCCGTATCGAAGGGATTGATTGATTGAGAAAGTACAGAGGAGAGCCGCTCGATTCGTGACCGCTAGTTACAGTCCTTATGTAAGTGTCACAGAGCTGATACGTGGGTTGGGCTGGGATTGTTTGGCGAATTTGTTGGAGAATATGCGAAAATCTTTAATTTACGAGTGCAACGAAATACTTCTTCCGCCAACCTATTTAGGTCGCAATGACAGGAGGGATAAGATTCGAGAAATAAGATGCCGTACTGATACATATATGTATTCTTTCCTCGTTCTGTTTGGGATTGGAATGCACTGAATTAGGATTGGTGCTTAGCACCCTCTGCCAATTGTGAATTGCACAGTATAGAGCTTCAGCTACAGACGTCACACCATTGTGAACTTCCTACACCATTCATACATTTGCTGCTGTGACAAACAGGCATCCCCGTACTGTACCTTCATTTTGCGATAAATGTCTTTAGGTTTTACATCTTCACTTTGCAAAAATCTAATCACGGAACGCTGTTCGTCTCTGGTGCACGTTACTAGTGGGGGTGGCCATCTTTATACTGTTCCTGCGCTGGTGTTTGCACATCTTCACTGTGCTGCCACCTTTGGCGACATCTGGCACGTTATTTCAAACAGATGTACTAACTTACAGACGACTGGCGCCCACTTTAGATTTTATATTACGTTAAAGGTTTTCATTTGACTCTCTCCTCGTATATACCAATGATCATCCATTATTTCGGGGTTCCACAAAAGAGTATGATAAGGCTCCTGTTGTTTCTCATATACTTTAATGATTTGTGTGACGTAATAAGGGGAACAAAAAAGACTATTGTCGATGATGCTATTATTTATCGTGAAATAAAAACCAAGGTCGATTGCGCCTTGTTACAAGCCGATGTTATGAAAATAATCGCGTGGTGTAAGCATTGTCAGCTGGAGTTAAACGCTAAAAAATGGTAATTCATGCATATAAGTAAAAAAGTGACACCATTTAGCTTTGAATTTACAAATAATTGCAATGCCTTAGACAGTAGATTCCGCTAAATACCTTGGGGTAACAATTCGTAATAATTTGTTGTGGAATGAACATATTGAGAAGGTAATTGGGAAAGCAAATCATATGATACATTTTTTTCGTCGTAATTTAAAACAGTGTGCACCGGAGGTTAGATCTATTGCATACAAAACACTGACGAGTCTTCTTTTTTTTTATCTGCTTAACGTCTCTCTAACAGCGAGGTCTTTAGAGACGGGAAAGGATGGGGGGCAAGGAATGGGAAAGAATTCGGCCATGGCCTTTTTAAAGGAAGCATCCCGGTATTTGCCTGGAGCGATGGAAAACCCAAATCTGGATGCCCGGACGGGGATTCTAACCGCCTTCCTCCCGAATGCGAGGCCAGAACGCTAACCGTTACACCATCATTCTCGGTGCGAGTCTTCACTTGGAATATTGTTGTCCTGTATGGGTATCCCATAAAAAGGGGTTAATGGAGGCATTGGAGAAGGTACAACGAAGAGCCGCCCCATATGTGTCAGATATACTCGTATTTAGCCGGGGGAAAAACGTAAGTGCAATGGTGAAGGAATTAGGTTCGGAACATCTGGTACACCGAAGGTGTTGTTCTCGATGCTAAATGAAAAGTTCACTACTCACCAACTTCATGAAGACAGCAAACACATACTCCTATTACTACCAGCAACATTCAAATGTAGGAATGACCGAGAAAATAAGAGAGATCAGGGCCAGAACCGATTCATTTCTAAACACATTTTTTTTTATGAGCCTTTAGGGATTGAATTAGGAAGGATTTATCGAGCGAGAAACTTAGACTCCGATAGGAGTAGATCTCGATAAACTGCTCCGGCCATCCTGATCTGTGTTTTCCATGGTTTTCCCAGATCGTTCCAGGTGAATGTTGGGATGGATCCTCAAAATAGCCCTTGGGCGCCTCCTGCCATTTCCCGTATACGCCTTCAGGCACCCACTTCCAGTGAATTTAGGAGAAATAATAATAGTAACAGATCAGCCTATAGCCGCCAACAGCAGGAGTTTCCTGTATGCTGATGATATTGCTCTGGTCACACAGGGCAAAGATTTGAATCAGTGGAGAGCACCTTCACTAACGCTCTTGAAGCTTTGTCAAGATACAATAGCACAAACTCCCTTACTATGTATATATGTTTTTTGACTTATGGTGTTATGTCTCATCGACGTCGAAGTCATTAGAGGCGGAATGAGACTGGGGAAAAGGAACGGGAAGGAATTCGGCCATGGCCTTTTGAAGGAAGCTGGAGTGATTTGGGGAAACCATAGAAAACCCAAATCTGGATGCCGTCTACCCACCCCTCTCGGTGCTTCAACCAAATCCCTGGAAGACGCAAGTATGTGGTTTTCATTTAAAGAATAGGGAAGCCAGACGTAGGTTAAAGGTAACATGATCTGGGATTGAACTGTAAAACTGCGACACTCAAAAATATATAGGAGTAACCATTGACCAGATCTCTTACATTCTGATTCTTACATCTACAGAATCATAACAGACTGTTTAAAATACACTCCACTCGAATGGCTCCACCGCTTCGCAGGAATTGCACCACCAAAGAGGATTTTGAAAGAACTCATCCATTACCTGGACATCAATTACATTCTCAAAGACTTAAGTCCATGAAAAGTTTCCAAAGAACATCAAATGAACTTACGACTACAACGAGAAAGCAAAGTTACATTTCAAGGAAACCAAGGCTCTTTCCCCCTTTGGTATGGGGAAAGGTGTCTGAAACTTTAACACGTGGCTGCGATAAGGGATGGCTGATATGGAATTATCTGAATAGGTTATCAGGAGAGGGCAGTTAAGCTGGCAAGATGGGGTTGTATTGAGGTAGATAACATCATGCGCAACAGCGGAGAAGATCATACTGTTCAGCACATGCACCAGTGTCGACTATGTCCAATATCCAGCACCAAAGTTGACTCATATGAGGCATCGGAAAATGAACAGGAAGTGTCCAAGTTTTGGTCCAGAACTATTTGATTTGTGTTAATATCTATGTTTCTGACACGAAATAAATAAATAAACTCACGTGGGACTTTACTTCCTTTATTTAATCACTTTCATTGGTATTAATTAAACATTTCGGAATAACATTCAGAAGAACTCCCATCTACCCACACATCGAGACAAACAAAACACCAGTGCTTGAAATCAAGGAAACCGCCATTACGCGAAGTAATTAACCTTATAAGGTCTTCTTTCAACCTCGACAAGCTAAGGTTAACTCTATGGGAGCAGTCATCAGTAGTCAGTAAACATCTAGCCGAAAACCCTTCCATGCGGATACAAGTATTCGGTCTCAAAGGAAAATCATCAACCGGATTTTAATGGGACAAGGCAGATGCGGCTACCTACTACACAAATGGGACTGGGCTAGTTCTGCAACCTGTGACTGTGGAGCCACCTCACAGACAAGCCGTCATATCATATCTGACTGTAAAGGAACAATAATTGACATTCACCACGCATCGGTTAGACGAATTGAATGGATCAAAGCAATAGATTTGGAGGTATAAGGTTATACGAGCTTGTGTTATTTTTGTACTCGTATATTTTCTCAAATATTTATACTCATCATACAATAAATAAATAAATTAATCATTTGTAAAGATAAAAACTGCCTAGCAATGTTAAGTGATTAAGTTATTTTTATTGTGTACTTTACGTTAAATTTACAGTAGTTACAGAGTGACTCATTTGGCATTGATCATTATCAGTCGCATCTTTCACGCACCATTGAACTATTTAGTCGTTTATGCAAATAGAACATCCTGGAGAGAGCTGAACGCAACTGCGGAATACCTAAACAAAGAACGAAACATATCATCGCTTCTGCGAGCTGTGCTCTTTTTGAGAGGGCTAGAAGAGTTTGACAAAACTACTCCTGACCCCTTAATGAATATATCTTTTTCAGTCCTATTTAGCACTGTTAGAGATTTTGTATATTCTTTTATTATAGGAACCCTGTATCAGATTACGATATTCCTTGACTTATAACTTTAAATGTATTTCATCTGTTAAACCCTACACACGCATCACCTGGTCAGGTGTTTTCAAATATGGAGAACTGTGATCATCCTTATATGAACACTAGCTAAAAGCTGAGCGTGATCCTTAACCCGAAGGTTGGTTGGTCCCTCCCGACAAGCCTTCTATCAGAGGCAGGATGAGCAGTTTTTCTTCTTTACCTAACCGTACCCGATAATCCTATCAGATACAGGGGACCTACAGTTCACTGGTGTACTCCGCAGTACACAGTGAACTGTGAGAGAGGTGATGATAGGGGTAAGGCTCTTTGGCAATCCTCGCCAAGACAGAGATTCAACCCTGAAAACTTTCTATCTCCGGTCTGATGCCTTAAACACTCATCAATCACACCGCTCTGGCTTCGTAGTTCCTTCATTAGGCTGGAATATTAGGACAGAGACAGATGATTATAAAACTTTAGCTTTATCTGTGGGATTTCATCGTCAAAATTTGCACGCGATAAAAAAAGGGAACCGTAAAGTTTTCGTGTAAACATGTTAACAGTTTTTCAAAAGAAAACGCCTCAAGCAAAACAAAACAATCTTGAAATAGAAGTAAATTGGCATATTTAGAAACTGCAGTACCATGTTACTATTAGAATTAAAAGTAAACACATATTTCTAGTGTGTGTGTGTCTGTGTGTGTGTGTGTGTGAGTACATAACTCACTATATTCTCAACACGATAAGACAAGCATAACCTTAAAAGACTGTGTGTAATTTGAAGCCTCTACAAGCTGCAATAAGTACTAGACGTCATGGCACCGAATCGAAGATGCCTTTCATCTAATACTGGGAAATTTGTGTAAACAGCGTCACGAGTTCTCTGAAAAGAGAGAGAAAAAAATAGGAGTATGATTTACCCCTAAATAACTACTCTAATGAAATTCATGCTGTTGAAATCTATTGGTCGCAGTTGAGACTAAACAGTCGCCACTGTCCACCATCACGATGTGATGCTTGGTCATACGACACTGTGATATAGATTCTGGCAGGACACGATCAGCACTATATCTTCTAACACGTATGCGTTTCGTCAATCAGCACGCTATTGTCCGTGATAACAAGTGTATTGTAGTGTCAGGCGTCAATAGTCCAGGTCAAGGCAATCCGAAGCAGAGGGACTCTACCAACCAGTAGCAAATCAAAGATCAATGCTAGAACCTGAACTTGTCTGTACGGGCTGGTACTGCTGTTAGAAGGTATTCCACGTGAAAATTCAGAGTTCCCGAAGCAACCTTAAAGTCGTTTTGCAATTTTGTTTGCAGTTTTCCTTGAGCTGCACTTATGTATGTATCCAGTATGCTCTTGCATCATCTAGAATCAGAAAGAGGTGTGTAATAACACATACAACATAGCGTCTAGATTAGGAATGAATTACAGTAAGTTTGGCAGTCTACGTTCTGATTTAGAAACGAATTTCCATGCCACTGGAACAAAAGGTCTAGTTTAGAAAGGAATCCTTTTGGAAACAACATTCTCAGAAAAAGTAGAACTTCACTTTTTTGTGGGTATATCTAAATTTCCTTCTTTAACTCTTGAATTTGTAGTAAAACTGAAAAAAATCGTGTTTTAAGTGATACCATAAAACGCGAGATAGGGAAGAAGGGTGAATAATTTTTTATTTTGTTGTTCGATGACTGATTTAGATCAATAAGAAACGTTAGTAATGTAAAACGTTTCTCTGAAGCCGGATACTTAAGATGCTTGGCTCTCATTTTATATATTTGCTGTTTCGATAGCAAGATTGTAATAATTACCAATCTTCAATTCATACAAGCTCAATATTTCCCATCTCTCATGATTGCTATCTACAGAAATCAACATAACAAAACTCAAGGGAGATTCCGAGAAGTGAAATGTTTCTCAGATAGACAATACACATGTTCAGTCTGCACGTCTTAGCAGTAACGAGAGTTTCTCAAAAACACTTTAACATTTTGAAGAAAATTGCTAGCTAATTTGATCGTGTCCTCACTTCATCTGATACGAGGAAAATAAGTATTTTATATGTTAACATTGACCTACTTTTATTGTGTGTAAATTTTACAGATGAACCTTAAACTAGGTGGAGGGGAGGGGGGGAAGGGGGTCATTCACTAATTTTTAAGGTTTATTACGGAACCAGTTTTCTATAGAGCTCTGCTGTATGACTGAGCAATGTCTTAGAAATAGTAGCTTACTTTAAAAGTTTTAGTTTGTGAGAACTGGAGATCGACATTCGACAATTGCCTTGCTGGATTGAGATACCAGAGATATAGGTGTGGAACTACTGTTATAGCCTGTTCAATTAACATAGGCGGCTCAAGGTCAGTCTGCTCTATCCCCACTCCGCCGTCCTTACCCCTACATGCTCAGTTCGGCGAGGTAGGAAGGGAGGGGGTTGTGAGGCGAGAAGCGGGACTAGTGGAACATGACCTTGAGACGCCAGGTGAGAGTGAACAGGGTATAATCATCTTTCCTTCTTAGTCTAATTGTACAGCTTGGTATATCAGACAGACAGTTGATTGTGTGTTACCTTGAAGGCCTGCCTGAACTTGTGCGACATGATGTGGTAGAGCAGCGGGTTGATGGCCGTGCTGAGGAAGTAGAAGACTCCGGACACGTGAGTGAGGACCTTGTAGATGACGAGGAAGGTTGCAGACTGGCGCAGAGTCTCTGAGTTGTTGGCGTACACAGCCAGCAGTCGCTGAGCATGGAACGGCGCCCAACAGATGAAAAACGCAGCCACAACAGCAACTGAAACACACACGCGAGTTCTGGAACAACACACAAACACAGCACGAAATCTAAGCTGTTGGTGTAGATAAAGATCTTAGTTACTGTGTTAAGTGCTCTGGCACAATAACAAATGGGAATGGAATTGGTGGCTCGGAGATGTCGAAGGGTTATTTGGCTGAACTATATAGTAGACAGAGTTACAATTTAACGCGCAATCCGTATTGGTCCTAGGAGTAGTAACGAACTGCGTAACAGTCCAGGATACCTCTGCCGTCGAAGTCAAACAGGTCAATCTCTGGTCCAGTTGGCAGGGTTGCTCAATCTAACTACCTTGGGGAGAGCGCTGTTAGAATGGTCAGCCATCCTACGGATGTTGAATCTTACAAGCGTAAAGAGGTATTATTTGAGTTATTCCTTTAGTATTTGTATGTTGAAGTTTTGTAAGGCTTCACAGCCAACGCGCGTAAGTAGCCACGCCTGAACTTGTTTGTTCGGTATTGAATCTGCCGATAGACGGTTCAAAGTACAGCACACGTGGGGCGTTGAGAAAGCAACATAAGCCGTGTTTCCAGGACGTCTTGTAATGGATGCCGCCCCGAACGGATGCCCAACAACACGCCGCGGGAACGGGGCCGCCTCTGCTGGCGGAGATGGCACGTAGCTACCCACTGTCTGTCGGTAAACATCACAGGCGTGTGTAATGGTGCGCTGTTGCCATCGGTTTGCAGCAGAGGTGCGCACCCCTTCTGCTGCTGTAAAGTGCTCTGTGCCAAACGACACTAGGCAACTTGGGGAGGATGTGGTAGCGAGGTCTAACCTATGGCGCGCGCTGATCCTTACATTTCAGCTGATGAGGTGCAGCCTCCGTTATAAGAGGTCGTGGGAACGCGGCTTAAGAAAGTCTACCAGAGAGCCGTAATCCACTTTTCGGCCGACCAGTAACGATATTACTTCGTAGGCCTCTAACTTGTTTATTTGCTTACACTAGCTTTGCCATCTCTGTTAATTGCATCCAGTACGGCCAACAATCGTACCTCTGATCACCTTAGAACGGGTTACGAGATACCTCAGTATTGCTGTACATTATCTACTGTATTTATCGCATGGTTTTCTAGCGCAGTTTAAAAGAGATTTCCATAACTGCGTCTTTGACTGCAATGTAACTCTTAGCTGACCACCCCCTCTCCTAGAAAGAATCTACCACGCTCACAATAACTCAATACCAGATGTCAGACATAATTGGAGAAGCGTTTCAAGAAAGAAGATCAAGAAAGTAGATAGACGGCGCAAGTCTTAGTGCGATAAGGAGTAATCCGCTTTAATAAAATGCGTTGAGTCTAGAGACCTCACCTCAATACATCGGCCATCTTCGGCAAGCTCTGTAATGCCCGAAGTGTTGGTTAAACTACCTGCCACCACGGCGCTGCTTGGCTAGTCAGAAAAATTCAGATAAATAACTATATTGACTTTATTTAAGTTTATACTGTAAAAAGAAAATGTAAATTTCAAATAAATTATTGAATTTGAGTTTATTTGCTCGTACATTGTTCAAATAAAGCGTAATTGTGATGCTAGTTAAAGGTAATTGCCTGTTGTGTACCAGACATAAAGGTTATAATGCGAGGTATATATATGACTGCCGACAGAAGTAAAAACTTAAACTATTAATATCATACACGCAACACGTCACCCTTATAGCTACAGATATACTAAATAATAAAAACAATTCCGTGTGGACGTAATGACCTGGTGATAGGATTTCTATTAGCTGCGGTTTGCTCCCCTCTCCTAGCCGCCTTAACCTAACCTGGTAGTGCTACCAGGTACACGGGACCTACTGTTTAACATGGAATCCGAACCACGGGAGCATTCTGGCGTACTTCACATTACACAGCAAGCTATGCCAGGGGTGAAGGTCTGATTATTGATATATAAAAATCATCGCCGAGACAGAGATTCAAAGGAAAAGGGGGGGCGGGGATGAGACCTTTCGTTGGCCAGTCAGACACATAACCCACTGAGCCACCAGACCACTGCAGATATACTGTTAAGGGGACATCCATTAATTACGTGAGGTGAAATAGGGGGGGGGGGGGGTCCGGCGAAATCTCACCAGATCAATTTGCGCCAAAGTCGATTTTAGGAGGGTATTTCGTCAAAAAAGTTAGGGTGTGACCTAAAAAAAAAGGTAAACAAAAGTTTCCAGGGCGAGTTCTCACGGACCAGATTTCACCAGAGGGGGGGGGGGGGGGGGGGGCAGAAATCCGAAAAAATACCTCACGTAATTTGTGGATGCCCCCAACATTAGCATGTCGATAATGCGAACTCATAAGATTTTACCCAATTAAAAATCGCCCAACGTGACTAAAGAAGATCTCACTTCAAAAACTAAAAATAAAACTTAGTCCACATACCCAACAGTTCATCGAACCTTCCTGAAGAGAAGCTATTGTATCAGAGACAAGAAGACTAATTTCTTTCTTTAAGGGCCTGCAGTTTAACGTGGAATCATTATAATAGAACCTCCTGGCGTAGCTCATATAATCAAATACAACTCCTAAAAATTCCTGCTCAACGCGAGATTTGAACCCGCGACCGGAGAGAGAAACTTTCTAAAGTAGGCACCTTAACAGCTAAGTTTCGAAGCATACGGGTGCTAACTACTATTAAAATCGAATAGAAACTGTGGGTTTGTATGATCAATGGTGACAGAAATTAAGGTGATGAGAAAATCAAACCTTAAACAGTGTTTTTCTATTTGTTTAGAGTATGCATATGCAAAGTTCCATCAAAATTGGATTAAAACTGTTAGTTTGTATAAATATTTTGCGAAAAGCGTCCAACGCGCATATCATACACGCAACAGGTGGCGCGATGTTGCTTGACGCGCGCAACAGGTGACGTCACGAGCTCACAAATTTACCCCTGTCCAAACATCGCATAACGCACGTATAGAAGTTTTAACTTCAAAATATAATGTAACGTTCGTTTAAATTAACTTTTTGTGCTGTATTCTCTGTAACAGTTACTAAAAACCAAGAGATAGCATAACCTAATAATTTTTTTTTTTTTTTTTTTTTTTTTTTTTTTTTTTTTTTTTTTTTTTTTTTTACAGAAGATAAAAAAATAGGGAAGTTAATTAAAATCCATAGAAATTTTACACAAAATGTAAGTATTCACGAAACATATCAATCAAATAAATGAAATTTATTCGTTATTGAAATTACACTTCACTTAGAAACTTTTTCGTAACAACAAAAACTTTAGCGAAATTTTTAAATCAAATGGAGTTATTTAAAAACATCCTAACCAAATACTCCAAGAATCTAATCAGAGAAAGTTTACTAATTTCACGAAAAATATCAGTAAAAAAGATAATAATTTAATCGTAATCGTCTATCCTCAGAAACTTTTCCAGAACAAATCCTACTATCACGGTAGGTGATGCCCGTCATGTTCGACTAGTATTTTATACCTACACTACAATTAACCACTCGGTCATCCACATAAGGCCAATAGACAAGGTTTAGTAAGAGAATATAACGCGACATTTTGTACAGCCAATAACACCAGTTGGTGCGGTCCTTGAGATGAATTTCCCCCAGTACTTTATTATGTGGATGATCTTCTAATTTGGAGGACCCAAAAGTAGAATTGTTAATTCTGGCGGTATGTTGCCATACCGTTGATATTCATGAGGAGATGGGATTAGGGATCCGCGGTCGAGAAAAGCGATTGTTCGTTTTTGGTAAAAATCGTATTAAAACTGTGTGTTAAGAAGAGGTTAATGTTTTATGACACTTCGCATTGAGTTGTAATGCTCACAGTTTAAAATTGTCGTACATAATAGTGTTTCGTGTATATCCACGCGATGAAACACTTTTTGCGTAGTATGGATGGGTTCGAATATATGTATATGAATGCACAAGTTGGTATTCTTGTCTCACTACGAAAGCTGTTCACAAAAAACGACACGGACTTGGCGTAGGAGCAGAACGCAACCGAGGACCTATTCAGTGGACGGGGCTTCTTGTATTCAGGTATTTCGAGAACAAGTTATTAATGTGCACCCATTTCGCATCGTGTAGATGGGAGGTACAGTTTAAAGGGCAATTCGAACAAAGCAGAGCTACATCTCTTTGCATAAAACTGAAGGTCCAATTTATCCAGTACGATTACCGCGTTTGGTAGTAATTTATATGCAAAATGAAACGAAGTGACGTGAGTAAAGCTAGTCATATACACAGATAAAAATGTAACAGCACTTGTATGGTCAAAGAAACAGTTCAGTTTGCGTATTGTTGTGACGATTAAAGAGAAACATGCAAATGAATAAATAAGAAACGATTTTCAATTATTATAATATTGTATATTTCATTCAACCGTCTCTTCTATGATCATTGGTATGATCATAGTAGCAACTAATGATATTTTTTATTCCCTCGTTTGATGACGACACAATTTTATATATTTTGAATAAGTTTATTTAATTTTCGGTTAGTTTACTTACAATAGTGGACGACCTCGTATGTAAGGTGGTAGAGCGCTCGACTGCGGCCCAAACGACCGGGGTTCGATCACCATCGAGGCCCATGATTTTTTCTCTAAGCTGAAAGTCCAGAAAGGCTCTCCAGGCCCACTCAGCCTGATATTCAATGAGTACCGTGGAGAAAACTCCGCGGGAAGGTAAAGAAGGGCCGGGGCGTGGCGCTGACCCCGTCACATCCATTCTAGTGCCAAAGGTTGTAATCGGAGTGCGGAGCTCTACCTCGTGAATCCTTCGGGAAGCGGCAGGAGCCGTCGGAACCCCGCGACCTTTACCTATCTTGCTTACAACCGTACGGCATTGTAACTGATACTGAAATGTTATTAAATAACTCCAATGCATCTGTCTTTTCTTGAACCTGCATAGAAAATAAAAAAATTGGGTTATCATTTTGAAGATTAATTCAAAAATTAAATTAATTAATATTCTGTCTATATCTATAAAACGAAAACCGGATATATTGGTCTTAAAAAACTTGGAAACTATGGAGCAGATTTCGACGGGGTTTTCACAGTTTTAAAGCTTAGAATCTCAATTCAGTTGTTTGGAATATCTTATGTTTCAACATTAAATAACGCAGGAGAATTAAATGAAATTCTGAACGTATGATGACAAATCCCAAAGATGGAAGGATTAGATGTTGCATATTTCGCACTAAACCATGGAGGAAGGAAATATATGGAGGAGAAATAACGTTAAATCTGTGACGCCGCCTCTAAACTCTCGGTTGATACTGCGCATGCGCGGTGGCGGCAGCGGCCATATTTCGAATCCATACAATTGCAAAATTCACATTGTGTTTGATGCTGTGATTATTTCATTTTGTAGTGTGTATAAGTGTTTTATAATGCCATCTTGTGTTACATAAGGGAAAAAGAATTTATCTATTATTGTTAGTAATTTCATGAGAACCATGTTAGTGAAAAAACCTGTGTCGCGATGGAAACTACTTCCAGATCTTCCAAATTAAGCTTACGATGTATGGTAACAAGATAACTATTTTTATTCTTGTCTAGGCCGCATTTCAACCTAACCATAAGTGGTAGTAATAAAACTGAAATATCCATTCTGCATGTCAACCATGTAATTCATTGTGGCTTTGGTAAAATTAATTTTTGGTCCAGGTCACGTCCCAACCCAATCCCCTCAATTTGGAGACAGTATATCCCGCAAACTAAGCAAGATATCGAAAAATTTTATTCTTTATTTTCGATTTTTTTCGTCGTGTTACATAAGAATCCAGCATCAAATTTGACTTTTGCGAAATTTTTCTTACACCTCACTTTTGAGACGGTATATCTCGAGAACTAGGCGAGATATCGAAAAATTTTATTCTTTATTTTTTATTTGTCTCGTCTTTTTAAATAAGAATCCATCATCAAATTTGATTTTGACCAATTTTTTCTTCTGAATTTCAACAAAAAACATATCACATTTGAGACGAAATATCTCGAAAACTAAGCAGGATATCAAAAAAATTTATTCTTTATTTTTCATTTATCTCATCGAGTTACATCAGCACATTGCGGCGTTACGTTTATCCTAGAGTCCCCTTGAGATTTTTGTACATATCCCCGGTCTGTATGGGTACCGACTAGCCCCCCACTCCTCCGCCCGGCGTCACTTCAATGCGTGGTGAAGGTCTCTTGCGTCGTCTCCATATATTTCTTTCCTCCATGCACTAAACACACAACACAATGTCTCTGACCAGAGCTTTTAATGAAAGCAATAAGATAACTTTGCAATAATAACTATTTTGCACACCAAACAAAACTTGAAGTATACTTTCCTTTAATTTGGGTTATTCAATTTTTTAACGCCATAGTAGCCGTAACTTGAAGTATTCTTTCCTTTAATTCGGGATATTCTAATTTTTATAAATAACCGTAAAAACAACAGATACTTTCTTTAAGCAAGATTTCTGGACAATATCGCTGGCCTTCAGAGTTAGTCTTCTATTTACGATAATATTATTGCGGATTCATTTTTGATATTTGTATAAAAGGCTGAATCTGCGGAGTTAAAAGTATCTGGCGTTTCGAGTAAAAGTATATCCATTGACTTCGCAATTGAATCAAATGTGAGTTTCTAACATAACCTAGCGTTGTTCAGTAATGTAATTTCTTAACCAAATTAACGAAGCTTGTTACACCGAATCGGACGAATATAAATAGTGTACGTGCAAATAAACTTAAACCCACCCGTTTCTTGGTAGGGGGCGGATGAATCTAGGTTTTCTTTAATTCCGAAAAAAGTTGGCGCGAATTTAATGAAACATTTGTACAAATGTTTCTCATTGCGGGAATAAAAATAGGGTATGGCAACTACCGGGCAACGCCGGGAACTCCGCTAGTGGAACTATAAAAAACGCAAAATTTCCAGTATCCTTAGGTGATGATAACTCGAGGAAATGGATGATTCAATACGTATGGAAAACATTACATTGGTGTTATTTAATAACAATTTAGCGCAGGTAAGTTATAGAGTGCTTAGAATTGGTTTCAACAATACTCCACTAATTTAATTGCGATTTCCCTACACAGACGTTTCTCCACTTTCTTGTATCTGCCTAATTTTACCCTTAACGATTTTTAATTTTGTTACAAATACCGTACACCAAAAACCCCAGACCACTAATTTTGTTAAATCTCAACTAATGAATATTGGTTCATCAAAGTAATTAATGTGAGTTCCAAAGTTCTCTAAAAGAAGAACAGATTTCTTGCTAGTTGGTAAATACTACGAAAAAATAATGGGAACAGTGGTAATTCTAAAAATTTAGTTCCTGACAATACCACCAAACTCATTACTGCACCAAATTAAAATTGGCGCTGGTATAGCAAGACCAAGGAAAAAAAAAAAGATTTTGAACGTAATAACGAGAAATTTATCATCTCTTAGAAAGTGAAAGTAATTATAAAACAAATAATGAGTACTAAAATCTGGAGCAAAAGTTTGTTATTAGAAGATAATGAATAATAATTTCACGCGCTCTTAATGACGTAGTGACAGTCTTGTTTTTGCGGCTGCGTAATCCGCCATTGCGGTACCAGCACCACCTATATACACTAGGCGGTGTTAATCGTAGCCACTTCACATAGACTGGTAATCCCAACGGGAAAAAAGGGGTCCTACAGCTTAATGTGGAATCCGATCCATCGAGCTAATTAGTATACTTCACATTAACAAATTAAAGCTTTACTAGAGATGAAAGCCAGTTTTAAGGCCCTTAAAAATTCAAGCCGAAAGTGGGACACAAATCGGGGACCTCTTGTTTCCCCAGTTACATTTCTTAACCAACTGGTTCACCAGACCGGTTACCTGATGATAAGAAAAACAAAGATGGGGTGATAATGAAGATGGAATTAATAGTGAAGACCTATCAACTTTACACTGCCACCGTTAATGTGATTCACTCTATCGTGAAAACGTGTGTGGCAACGAAGGTATGTCTCAGTAATCGTGAAAGGCATATTATGTCCTCACACAATATGTTGTGTTCCGATTTCGCAACTGCCTAACAGCTCACATTAACTACTAAGCTACGAAGATTTTACTTCTTTATTTTACTTAAATTTTTCTACTTATCACATACGACTACATTTAAGCAGCAGCTTCACCAAAATTCTACATATGAAAAAGCAAACTAATTAGTTTGGAGATATATAGCAATAATAACGTAAGCTTAGCATTATAAATGTGACAAAAATTATGAAATTAACTCTAGAAAGGTAGCAGAAAGAGCCAGTCAAAATATTCTTGTTTTATCTAGAACTAGCAGATCTATCCGGCGTTGCCTGAGATCTGGACATGAAAGTTCTCATGTTTTCGCCTATTTGATAGTATTTCAGTAAGCATTGTCCATAATATAAAGAAAAATTCCCCCCCCCCCCACCCGTGGCAAGCGTCTTGACACAATTGTGTAGCTGGTTGCGGCCAGCGTGTGGGATAGAGGAATTTTAACATTTATGTGTGTGGACCCCCTTTTCTTTCATTGGTTTGAACAGATCTAACAGCAAGGTTCCCCGAAAATATAGCCGTTTTCCATGACATTTATATGTTTTGCTAATTTCTGTTTGAACACTGTTGCGATTACGTCACGTCGCCAGGTCGGATTCTGACCGGGAAAGAGATTTTTGTTGATTTCCTCCAACGCTGTACTGGACGTGAATGTGGTTAACAGATATGGATGGACGTGTGATCGTACATATGACATTGCGTTTTGGATATATACAAAAAACTGAA
This sequence comes from Vandiemenella viatica, assembly GCA_031002005.1. Taxonomy (NCBI): domain Eukaryota; kingdom Metazoa; phylum Arthropoda; class Insecta; order Orthoptera; family Morabidae; genus Vandiemenella; species Vandiemenella viatica. Next base: position 155,898,359 of record JARYHS010008074.1, read on the forward strand.
AAGTTGAAAATGTATTTTTTTAAGGCGGGGTAAACGGGTTGGGTTTTTGTAAACGAAATGTAGATAGTGTTTTTCACTTATTTTAAAGCATGAGTATGCAAAGTTTCATGGACATAGGATAAAAACTGTAGATTTGTGTGAGGCAACACCAACTTTTAACAATTACTAGCTGTTACCCGCGACTTCGTACGCGTGGACTTGGAGTTTCATTTCCAGAATTGGATATAGAAAACTGTAAGTAACGTAAGATTTGTCCCAAACAACACCGAGTCGACATAATATGATGGAAAGCCATCATTATATCATCCTATCGTCTAATCTGTCTCATGAAGAGAATCAATTTACAACATATTTAAAAACAGAAAAGTAAGCGAAGGTGCGGGGATGTGTGTGTGTGTGTGTGTGTGGGGGGGGGGGGGGGGGGTTAACTGATGGTGGCTATATTTCAGCTTGGTTTTTTCTTCTTTATTCAACATGAGCATCTGAATCTTATAATCTAATAGCAGCACATTGTCTTCTAGACCTGCACCTTAGGCCAGGTTTACGTCCGTAAGGCATGTCAAGAAGAAAGACAAATTGGTGCCAGACACGTTTATACAGACACAAATGAATAGTACAGTGCAGAGCAAATTGACTTCTATACTAAATAATAAGTTTTGTTTCTTATCGAAATTTATTAATAAATCAAACACTAACAGACTGCGTGACTGTAAGTTCTTAAAATTTCGTGACTAAAACTGTTATTCATACCGAAAAAATGTCCTGTGTCCTTCCTACACTATTTCATTGTTAAATTCCATCAATATTGATATAGCCATTTAGTCGTCAAAACGTAACAAAAAGACAGAAACTTACTTCCACATTTATAATATAATAGCTGGTACCGACAACTTCGTTCATGATTGTAAAGTATTCATATTGACAGCTGTAGACATCTAACTACCATAGTGCACGATGGGAGACTCGATACTATTACCACACACAAATACCAGTCTTCTGCACTATGTAGTTCCGGCAGCAAAGTAAAATTTACGGATACACACAAGTGCTTTGGATGAAATACGAAAATATTCATGATCGACCAATTTCAAACACCATATCTCACACACTCCCACAGTTACCGAATTTCGGCCAACGATGTGATCGATGCGTGACTCTGTGTTACTACCACACAAAAACGCCGGTAATCTGCGATTGATAGTTTTCACTTAAAAGTGATACAACGTGACACATTGCGTCTTTGGCAGAAATATGAAATTGCCGCAGGTCGACCATTTTATCCCCCATTATCTCCCACACCCTCATAGCTACCGACATCTAACAACCATAGTGCACTACATGAGATACGATTCTACTACCAAACACAAACAGCAATGCTCTATGCTATGTAGTTGTGGCAGAAAAGTGACATATGCGGAGACAGTCGAAATACGAAAATATCCTTGGTCGGCCACTTACAACCACCATATCTACCACAGTAGCACAGTTTCTGAAATTCGGCCGCTGTTGTGATCGAAGGTGACTCTGTGCTACTACTACACACAAACGCCAGTTATCTGTGATCTATAGTTTTCGCTGAAAAGTGATACACCATGACACTTTTGTCTTTGGCAGAAGTATGAAATTGCCACAGGTCGGACACTTTCAACCCCCATATCTCCCACACCCCCATAGCTACCGACATCTAACAACCATAGTGCACTACATGAGATACGATTCTACTACCAAACACAAACAGCAATTCTCTATGCTATGTAGTTGTGGCAGAAAAGTGACATATGCGGAGACAGTCGAAATACGAAAATATCCTTGGTCGGCCACTTACAACCACCATATCTACCACAGTACCACAGTTTCTGAAATTCGGCCGCTGTTGTGATCGAAAGGTGACTCTGTGCTACTACTACACACAAACGCCAGTTATATGTGATCTATAGTTTTCGCTGAAAAGTGATACACCATGACACTTTTGTCTTTGGCAGAAGTATGAAATTGCCACAGGTCGGCCACTTTCAACCCCCATATCTCCCACACCCCCATAGCTACCGACATCTAACAACCATAGTGCACTACATGAGATACGATTCTACTACCAAACACAAACAGCAATGCTCTATGCTATGTAGTTGTGGCAGAAAAGTGACATATGCGGAGACAGTCGAAATACGAAAATATCCTTGGTCGGCCACTTACAACCACCATATCTACCACAGTACCACAGTATCTGAAATTCGGCCGCTGTTGTGATCGAAAGGTGACTCTGTGCTACTACTACACACAAACGCCAGTTATCTGTAATCTATAGTTTTCGCTGAAAAGTGATACACCATGACACTTTTGTCTTTGGCAGAAGTATGAAATTGCCACAGGTCGGCCACTTTCAACCCCCATATCTCCCACACCCCCATAGCTACCGACATCTAACAACCATAGTGCACTACATGAGATACGATTCTACTACCAAACACAAACAGCAATGCTCTATGCTATGTAGTTGTGGCAGAAAAGTGACATATGCGGAGACAGTCGAAATACGAAAATATCCTTGGTCGGCCACTTACAACCACCATATCTACCACAGTACCACAGTATCTGAAATTCGGCCGCTGTTGTGATCGAAAGGTGACTCTGTGCTTCTACTACACACAAACGCCAGTTATCTGTGATCTATAGTTTTCGCTGAAAAGTGATACACCATGACACTTTTGTCTTTGGCAGAAGTATGAAATTGCCACAGGTCGGCCACTTTCAACCCCCATATCTCCTACACCCCCATAGCTACCGACATCTAACAACCATAGTGCACTACATGAGATACGATTCTACTACCAAACACAAACACCAATGCTCTATGCTATGTAGTTGTGGCAGAAAAGTGACATATGCGGAGACAGTCGAAATGCGAAAATATCCTTGGTCGGCCACTTACAACCACCATATCTACCACAGTACCACAATTTCTGAAATTCGGCCGCTGTTGTGATCGAAAGGTGACTCTGTGCTACTACTACACACAAACGCCAGTTATCTGTGATCTATAGTTTTCGCTGAAAAGTGATACACCATGACACTTTTGTCTTTGGCAGAAGTATGAATTTGCCACAGGTTGATCACTTTCAACCCCCATATCTCCCACACCCCCATAGCTACCGATATCTAACAACCATAGTGCACTACATGAGATACGATTCTACTACCAAACACAAACAGCCAATGCTCTATGCTATGTAGTTGTGGCAGAAAAGTGACATATGCGGAGACAGTCGAAATACGAAAATATTCTTGGTCGGCCACTTACAACCACCATATCTACCACAGTACCACAGTTTCTGAAATCGGCCGCTGTTGTGATCGAAAGGTGACTCTGTGCTACTACTACACACAAACGCCAGTTATCTGTAATCTATAGTTTTCGCTGAAAAGTGATACACCATGACACTTTTGTCTTTGGCAGAAGTATGAAATTGCCACAGGTCGACTACTTTCAACCCCCATATCTCCCACACCCCCATAGCTACCGACATCTAACAACCATAGTGCACGACAGGAAACTCCATGCTACTTCCACCCACAAACATCAGTGATCTGTGCTAGGTAGTGGTGGCTGAAAAGTGAAATATAGGAAAAAACACGTCTATTTTTATATATATATAAGATTAAATTTCAAGTTCAAATTTCTCGGTCACTAATTGTCCCATCGAACGGAAATTTGATTGAATTTCGGAATATTATCATCTACTTTAGCCGATTTCCTACCGTTTTCGAGATATTTGCAAAAACCGAACATTTGCATGTTTAAGTTTTGCTTAAGGGGCGTAAAGGGGACGAAAGTTTCGGTTTTTGTAAACCAAATGTAGACAGTATTTTTCTATTTGTTTTAAAGAATAGTGTGCAATGTTTCATCAGTATCGGATACAACTGTAGATTTTTTTAAAGAACATGCACACATCCATTTTTACATATATATAGAGAGATTGGTCGTAAACGTCAAAATAGACTTTTTTTTATAGCGATGAGTAACGATTATGTAAAACGTGAGGTGAAAAAAATGTGAATTTTTACATTAACTCTGCAGAACTCATAAAACAGTATTTTAAAATACTTTTATTTCGATAAAATTTGAAACAAGTAGCCATCAGAGATGATTAAACAGAACCGTGCTCCTAATCAAAAGATCCTCTTTGCCACCATTGTAATTTGTGTGTGGGTATCATTTGGTTCCACAATCCTCCTAATCATCCGGTCTGGTTCCCTCAGATCTTAAAAAGTTTTCGTCTTGCATCCATTTCAAGTCAGGTGATAACGTCAAACACGCGTTTGTCTCACTTTTGACACAATTGAGAAATAGTTTTAAATGGACAGCATTAAAGCATTGGAATATCGTTGGAGTGAAGAGTGCGGAGTTCAGAAGAGAATATTGTAAAAACCAGACCACAAAATTTGTTTTAATTCACGTTAATCAGTTTCAAAGTTAGCAATACCTAAATCACATTAGAATCAGATGCTGTCTGCTGAAATTAGGGTTATCTCAGAAACATTTTTTTGTGAAGTTAACCCAGGTTTTTTTTTTTTTTTTTTTTTTTTTTTTAAAAAGAAAAAGAAAGAACTTTTACTTTTGTTATCCAGATTTCGATCGGATTTACCACTGCCTACAAAATTGATTACTACCGTTCTTCATATAAAATTTTCAAATATTATTACAGTTATTAAATCACAGGATTAGTTCCGAATAACAAAACTGATTAGAGGAGAGCAGCCAAACTTTAATTTGATCCTTAAGTTATCAGCTGTTTACATTAGGAATGTTGGAAAATTAAATATGTTCTTATCTCAGATCGGTGCCGGTTATTGTACGTTTGGGCTAAAAGGAATTGAGTAGTAGGAGTACAGAGGGGAAATAACATCGTTCTGAAAGATTTTGATGTTTGTGTGAAAATTCCATAACTAGAAAGAATCTCCAGTTTTACATCACCATAAAGAACTATTTTTACGTCTAAGGGCCTAATTTTAGCCATTATGTTACCATATAAAGATATTTGAAGTAAAATTTCTTTGGGAATAGAAGGCAACGTTCTGGTCATGCGCTCTTCATGATATTTAGATCCTACCAGCTACGATAGTGTCCTCTGTCACTTAGGCTCTTGTTAAACATTTAGTATTCGCTATATCGATTTAGTTTACGTTACGCATTACGTTTTCTATGCATGTATGTATAAGTGTGAATATATGTGTACCATGAGCATACTTAAACTGCATGAAAAATGTTGAAGGTTGAATTGCTATAATACTCACTGAAAATCACATCCGGACCTACGGAGAAGACAGTCATTATTACACACTGATTCACGGACCAGTATTTTTAGTTGTTTTTTGTTGATTTATATTTGTTTCATTTGTTTACGAGAATAACTTGGACAAAGCAACGATGCAATAAGGATAGTATCGTTGGTCCATTCGAGTGCGAAAGAGACGTAAAAAATTACACAGAAAAAAATACAAGGAGAAATACAAAGAAGAATACATTTCATTATTGCGCGTGTACACACTAATGGACGTACCAGCTTTTTGTGTGTGTCTAGTGTGTCCAAAGGTAGACACTCATCAGTCAACACCCTCTCTTCAACTAACAAATTAACGTTTATATCACACTGGATGAAATTTTCTCCAGTGAAGTGTTCCTGGTACACTTAATGAGGAAGCCATATTTAGAGGAAACTTGACATGGTAGATTATGTATATCGGGAACATTAACGATCTATTAGCAGAGCCTGACGTGTATCCAAGATAACGATAAGAGGATTTTATGCACAGGGACAGGTCATTAACCCGTCAGCCTTTGCTGCGGGCAGCAGTTTCGATGGTAAAACTTCATTTCTATAGAAGCTATATAACCGCACCTGATTGCCCAATATTCTTTGTAAGATACCAAACATGGATTAATATTAAAAGAACTGCGAACGCATAAAAGGGGATCACTGGATTGTATGTGTGGAGCCGTGGGATGGACAGCTTTGTTTGGTTTTTGCTGTGACCACACTCGTCACTAAACAAACGCGAGCTGCCCGGGATCCATTATCTCGCTGATAAATGGCGGCACAACACAATGAGGAAACACGAGAGCTGCTGTCACACACACAAATAAAACTAATCTTCTTCTTCTTTTCGATTTCAGACAACTGTGGACCATGTGAAATAACTTCATGACTTTTCTTCTTTACATCTTCTATCATTTTTTGTTCCTTTCACTGTGTTTTTCTCTTCTTTCCTCCGTCCAAACACTATTTCTTTGTTGCTTTACTTTCTCTTGGAGTACTAGCAACTTTTAAATTTACTTTCGACATGAGACACTGTTTTAATTTCTTGTTTTTCAATATTGATTTAGCCTATGTCTACTTTCATTTCAGAAAACCAACGAATTTGTTTTGGGATTTTTTGTTTAAAATATTCAAATTATGTTTTTCTGTTTCATTCGTACCATGTGCACATAAAAGGCAATCCTCTTTTTTCACAGTCCACATACATGTCTTTACTGTCTCTTTTCTTCCCTTTCATTTCTATTTTACCTGAGCGAGACTTTTTCTCTAATTTTTCCAATTTTTTCCTGGTGACGATAATGAACTGGTTAATAATTTCATTATAAGCAAGCGTTGACTCATAGCTTTTGTTTTTTATGATTATTTATTTAATTGCGGTGGAACAGTAACACTTTCCCAACACGTGGAACCAATGTTAATATTTCTAGACCTTGTGGACCGAGCGTGGTGGTGTAACGTTCTGGCCTCGGATTCTGGAGGACGGCGGTTCTAATCCCCGTCCGGGCATCCAGATTTGGGTTTTCTATAGTTTCCAAAATCACTCCAGGCAAATGCCGGGATACTTCCTTCAAAAGGCCATGGCCGAATTCCTTTCCATTCTTTGACCCCCATCCTTTCCCGTCTCTAAAGACCTCGCTGTTAAGAGACGTAAAGCAGTTAAAAAAAAAAAACTAGACCTCGCGGATATAATTCATGTGCTGGCAGATATTTCGGCATTGAACGAATTTACCGTTTAAATTATTCCTTTCTTCAATTTAAATATGAATGAAAAATTTTCTATTCCTTTACGCCTGAAATCTCTTCCCTATCATTCATCTTCAAATATCCGTGAAGGCTTCATCACCAATATGCTTTATGCTCTTCCAGAAGTCCTCTTCCTAAGACTTCTGTTTTGTAGTGACTCCAACCAAGATTTTTATCATGTCAGTCACTAATTGTGCTCTGCGATAATTTCCATGTACAAAAACGCAGTCCTTCTTTACACCCCGTCCAACTTCTGCATTTAATACCCATAACGTCGGTCCCCTATGATACTAAAGAAAGGGATTGACCTAGGTTTTGTATCACAATTACCTCACTTCCCTGATGCATTCTATCATTATTGTTTCATATAAATGAAGCATTTTGAAACCTCTCTTTACCATCTGCAGAGTTAAGTTTTTTTTCTTTCAAATGATATGCCATGATATGTACGCTCAATGCCTCACCTTAAATCCATGCAAAGCAAAATCTTCATGTTTTGCTCATTGTCGATGAGCACTGGCAGATTCAGTGAATTGAATCAATGTGTATTGTCCTAATTCCTATTAATTTCGGTGATTCAATTCGATTGACTTATGCTGTGGGCTTGGTTCACGATTTATTCATATACTCTGCAATTCACAAAATTGTGGGTTTCAGAGGGTGCTGAGCACCAAAACTATTCTCTTCGCTGTTCATTCCAATCCCGAATGGCACGAAGGAAAAAAAGAATTCATATAAGAATCGGTGCGGCACATTATTTCTCTAATCTTATCTTTCCTGTCATTGCTTCTCAAATAGGTTGATGGACGAACTATTTCACCGCACTCGTAAATGAAAGTGGGTGTACGCATATTTACCAATAAGTTTAAACGAAACGTGCGTCGTCAATCTACCAGAGACTCCCAGCCCAGTTCTGTGACGCTTTCGTAAGGACTGTATCAGGTATATTTTTCTGATTAATGTATTAAGGGAAGATTCATTTCTATAGGAATCACCTACGCCCTGTAATTGATCTGTAGTTGGTGTGAAGCTGTATTGAGCTGGCAGACACAATTCTAAAGGTAACAACATTTAATTTGTAAACTTAGTACGGAGGGTGGCACAAAATTTTTAAAACAAGAGAAAGTAATTTACTGATTCAATTTACATCGCAAACTCGTACATTTCCAGCGAGAATCTGTTCTTTGAAACGAACAGTATTATATTTCGCAACTGCTTGGCGGTGGTAGAGCGAAGTAAGTTACTTTCGCTTTTTCGCATCATTACTTCCGTGCAGACTGTGATGGTTTAAGTTGTAAAGGTCGAAAGCAAGAGTCTCAGGCGGCCGGAAAGGAAGATACGGCCTTGTAGCGAGTGGAGATGTAGAGCTAGCGAGTCCAACTTGAGACAGCAGAAGCTTTCCCGTGCATCGTATTTTCTGTGGAGAAGACGACACTCACAGAGAAAAGACTACCGGGGGCAGAACGAGGCACGTTGCAAACGTCGGACCAACTCTAGAGAGAAGCAATCAACAGAATTCTATATGAGCTAATTAACAAAGTTGTGCCATCACTACACAATTTAGTTATTACGATAGAGTTTTTATTGTGTGCCATATAAACGCTCCAGAAAAAAAACTGAACAAACCAAATATAAAATCCTCAACAACATAGCATCTAAAGTAGGGTTAAAGATTGCCATAAACAAAATTTAGTTCATCACTAACCTCAGAAATGCACCAAAGTTAATCCCACTGGGGAATGCAATGATACGAAGTAGTAATGCCTTAATATATCTTGGAGAATGGATAATTTAAAACATCAACCAGGAATTAGCCATGAACAGCAGATGTGCCAGACTGGAGAGAACATAGCACATTTGAAAGAACATGAATGGATCTAAATACCTCTCCCTTAACCTCAAACTGAGGCACTATAATACTGTAGTTAGACCATCGGTTCTGTATGCATCAAAGTGTTTGAACATGGTTAGAAAGAAACAACTCAGAAAACTGGAACTAAAGGAACGTAAGATCTTGAAAAAAAAAATCGTGGGTCCTGTCAATGAAGAAGGAAAAAACAGACTCAGTAATAATAAGGACTTATACCAAAAACTGGAGAGCATTGCAACAACCATGAGAAAAATGAGATTAATGTTCCATAGTCACGTAGTTCGGATGTACAATCATAGATTCAGCACCAAAATCTTCAACACAGTCTCTAAAGGGAAAGCGACTAACGTAAAATGAACAAGGCTAGTCAGAAATGATCTCGAGCAAATGGAAATCGACACCAATGACATTTACAACAGGGATAAGTTCAGAACGTTGATTAAAGCATTCTATTCTCTCCAGACGCTAACAGCCAAAACACTGCGCCCTGCATCTGGGGTGAAATGGACCCAAGAAAGAAAAGACAACCATAGTGCAAGGATGAAAGAATATTGGGCCAAAAATAAAGCTCACCAGAGTTAAGAACCACGCAGTCCATAGAGGCCAAAACGGAGAAAAATAAAATAAAAACATTACTAGCAGTTATAATAATATTTTCATCCTCTAACACTTGTTTTTTTTTGTCGTTTAAATTCTTGGAATTACAAGTACTTTGTATAATGATAATAATAAAAATAAAAAAAATTCTGAAAGTGCGATGTTACGGAATTATCTAAAGGAATTTGGAGGGGAGTATTTTGGTACAGACGAAAGAGTTATTTTCTGTAAATTATTTGAAATCGAAGTGACTTCAACAAAGCAATTTAAAATATAATTTCGCAATAGCGCAGTGAGTTCACGGAAGCAAATTATGCTGCCTAAGTGAGAGCGACACTACTAGTTAAAATAAATGATATGTAATTGAGCATGATTTTATGTATATTAAATTTAAATGTTTGGTCATATTTTCTCATTTTTAGATCATATTTACCCCCTTTTAAGGTCATATTTGTTTGCAAATTTCTCTATTTGTTTGGTCATTAACATCCGAATCTAAGTGATCGCTGCAATATACGCCAGTTTTGAGTATGAAACCCAACCTACGAATTCAATTAATAAAAATTACTGATTGCGAATTTCCGTTTTGAAAATACCAGTCAGCACCAAAAACTGATCATATTTAAATTGAAACCAAACATGCTGACCACTCAATTTAAACGAAAATTTAATAATTATTATGACAATCCTTAGTTGATAAGGAGTTTGCGCTTGTAGAAATTAATGAACAGCAAAAAGTATTAATTTCATTCTGAGTGGTTTTCACAAAATCTGCATTGAAAGTTGTTACTCAACAAGAAGTTATAAAATAGCTACTCGAGGCGAACAGGGCATCAACAGAAGAATTTAATGTAATGTTGTTTCAGGCCACTTTTTGCGCAGTAGCTTAGTTAATCAGTTAATCAATTGATCAATGCAACTGTTTTTATTATATTTTACTGTCGTGCGCGTTTCGTCTCTCATCGAGGCATCATCAGCGACGAATCTGCGTTAAAGTTTACATATAGTTTTACGCAGCTTCTTAAGTTGTGTTTTTCGTAAATTAAAACTGAATACAATTTACAAAGTTTAATTAGATGGACTCACAGTTACCCTGTCAAGTACGAGGCTGTGTACAAAAGAAATTATTTATTGTCAGTGATTGGCCTGACATTCGAGAGATTGTGGGTTCGTTACCACCTACATTTCAAGTGGGTGAAGATGGTTTTTTCCATAAAAGTTTCTATCCCGATGCTTGCCAGCAGTTTTCTGTTGGCTCTAGTCACGTCCGAGATCCATAAAACTCAAATAACTTGTTAATCGCCTTAGTGGTCTGATGCATCCGTGGTTAGGTATCTGACAGCAGATATAGCAGTTTCGAATTCCCCGTATCGGTTGAATTTATAGGACTCCTTAAACTTCAAAACTTTCAATGCTTGCTCAACGTATCTGATGCCCGCTATAACTCTTTTATAGTTTAGATTCCTAGTCAAGCTGCGCATCTCCTGTACTGTGCTGAATTACTGGATTAGTTACGGTAGAATGCCGAATTACTCTTCCATTTGAAAGCTCCGTCATATGGAAGACGGAACACACTGCGCTGAAGATAAACGAATGACAATAGTCATCACCTCTATAAGTGCTGTAATCCCACGCCTTTGCCATCGTTGGTTTTCATTTGTTGATGAACATATTGAGACATTGACATTAAAACCGCCCTGAAACTGAACGACGGTGGTGTCTCGTGTTCACGATAGCTGCGAATATTTGAAAGTATAGATAGAGTTTTGTTTTTCCTTTAAAGCAATGTAATATCCACCAGTGTGATTCGTTTTTTAATGTTTTAGGGATTAATATATTATTTCTTTGAAAAACTGTGTAGTGTACCCGGTTTAAGGATTGCCACCAGTTGCTATTACTCTCTATCATTAAGTTTTATTTTATGTATATATAATATCTTGTTCGGTTTTAAATGGGTGCCATGGAAGGAGTCCTTCCAGAATTTTCAATAAACAATTATAAATGTAATTACTTGTTTTATTATAAAGAAAATTGAATTAATTTATCTACTGACATATTTATTGTTATCAATATGAAAAGGTGATTACATTGACTAACAAATGTAACAAGCACAAGCGTTAAATCAATATAATACATTGATTAAATGAACAATTAAATTATAAAACATAAACAAAGTCCGACTAACTCAAAATCAGAGAGCACAAGTTCCTACAAGTTTTCGTTTTCGGGTACATGCGCCACACTTTGCCTCGGTTTGTTCAGGCGGAATAAAATGTTGTATTTACCATCCAGCTGACGTTTATGTTGAAGTCGGCGCTGTCCGGATCTTCTCGAATTTCTGCGCGCAACACACACAGAACAAAATTTTATCGTCGCACTTGTTTAACACTGGACGAGCACATTCGATTACTATTCTTTCGAACGGCGTCTTACTGGTCAGCTGCAGTCTTCTCCTCAAAACCAGGGTTTCACCATGAAACAAAAAAAACAAATCTAGTCTGAACTTATTATCCATTAATGGAGTTATCCTCCATGCAAGCAGACACACACAATCCTCTGCACTTCACGCTCCGCTCGCACAGGGCGGACTGTCCACTCAAGGAATGCGGTCCACTTATCTCCCTTCCCATCTCCAAACACCTGCACTACACTACAAAGGGTGCCGCGGTGGTTGTACTGCGAAATAGTCTCCGCTGCTCGCACCGACCACCGCTCGCTAGTCAAATATGAAGCTGCCGTGAGCGGACCGCTTCATTACTCCCGCTGTTCGTTTTTTACGAAGTTGCATCAGCATACTTCGTAAACATCCTTTTGCTGTGTCACCCGTATTATCTAGTCACTGTGTAATTCCACGCCGAATCATGTGCAACGGTAATTGTTTATTACTAATTATGAAGATACCGCTTCATTACCCCCGTTGTCCGTTTTTACGAAGTTGCAAGAGCACACTTTCGTAATATATCAAAGCACTGCATCACCCGTATAATCAAGTTCTTATGTAGGTTAACACTGAACATTGTGCTGCTCTGTTACAAAATTAATTTAATCTAAGATGATCTGCAAATCTTGTTCATATTATTTTAATAAAATAAACGGGTGGCAATCAAAATGTTTTGACGAAATGTCACACCTATTCACCGAAATTCAAAACTTAATTTACTGAACTGCCATTGGTTGCCAACAGCTCCACGACCCCTTCACACCAATCTCGCCCTCAACAATGTGTAGCGGCTCACTCATCCATCATTCACAACACATCATTCACAATTAAGATACAATGCATGCAATGATGTAACTAAAATACAAATAACTACAACTAATAAGTCAAATATTTTATGAACCAGAAAATAATAATACACTTATCTAAAACTCTTTTTCCTGTCGCTGAACATACTTTCAATGAAATCATTCATCTTCTCGACTTATAGACATCTTAATATATATGTATATATTTTAATCAATTTATGCTAAATCTTCATCACTCCCAATAACCTTTCATGCTCCTTGCGTTGTAGGGGCCTAACTCCTTATCTCCATCCGATAATATGTAGGAATTTGGCCCGACACAATCCTTGACCACGTACGGCCCTCTGTATACGTGAAAGAACTTGGATATTAACTTTTTCTCTGCGTCTGACGTTCGAACGTTTTTGATAAGAACTTTCTGTCCAATTTGGTACGACTGTGTTTGCCGGTAGTCCGCCTTTTCCTTTCTACTCTTTGCCTTTTCCACTATAAATTCCCGGGCAATGAGTTCCTTTTGTTCAAAGTCTTCCTCCACATCTTTCAGCGGGTGCCTCGTGATTTCTTCCGCCAGGGTGCGAATCTTCTTACCGAATTGTAATTCACTTGGCCGAAACCCCGTGCTACAATGAACGACGTCGTTAAAGTATCCTTCGATCTGACCTACATACTTCACCCATGACTGGTGTCGGTCTTTAATCAATAAACGAAAATATACGCCCAGTTGGCGCATGTATCGCTCCGCTGGGTTGCTTTCTGGAGATCTGATAGAGCTTCCTAATCACCTTTATTCCTTCCCGTTTTAAATTTTGCTCCCATTTTGGACTAGTAAACACGGCTCCGTGGTCCGACAGAATGGTCGCAGGTTTTCCGCAAATTGGGATATACTTGTTCAGCACTATATCCAGTGTCTGCTTCGTGTTGAGGCGCGACACCGGGTAGAGCTTTACATACTTTGTAAACGCATCTACCATTACAAATATGTGCTGGCGGGCAAATTGACCTTTCGGCAGTGGACCAAAATGATCAACACATACTAACTGCCGCGGGCCCTCCGGTATTATTGGGTGGTACTCCCCAGCACTTCGGTGACTTCCATGTTTGACGCGTTGGCAAATGTCGCAGCTACGCGCATACCGTGCCGCCTCCCGGCGTATTGCTGGCACGTGCCAGTCTTGCATGAGCATTCTATATAACCTCTCAGTTCCAGGATGACCATAGTGCTCATGATACAGGCGCGTAACACGTTGCAATCATCGTTTTAGGCAGCCATACCTTCCATTCCTCGGCCGCGCTCGTGCGACGAAAGCATACGTTATCGACGATGGTACATAACATAGCAACGTCCCGCGTTCGTAAATTCTCGCCACCTATTCCATCCTCCAAAAGTCTTCTCACATCAGCAATATCTGTTTGCGCCTTTTGTTCCTTAATTATACATTCCCTCAGGTCTTCAGCTCTCGTTCCATCCTGAAAACGCAGAGCGGCCACGAGTACTTCCCGCGGATGCGACATCGGCTCCTCGCCAGTTCTAACCTCCCTCGCATTTCGGCTTAACCAGTCTGCGACGACATTGTCCGACCCCTTGCAGTACTGGATCCGGATGTCAAACTGTTGTACAAACATCGCCCATCTGGCTATTCGACCACTCGTGAATCTCGCATTCCGCAGAAAAGTCAGGGCCTGGTGATCTGTCCTTAGGAACGTTACGGCGCCTAATATGTACGCTTTAAATTTCGTTACAGCGAAGTATATCGCCAACATCTCTATCTCAGTGACGTAGTATCGACATTCCGCTGCACGTAAAGTTCTACTAGCGGTGGCCACGATTTTATAGTTTCCTTCGTCGTCTCTTTGCTGAAGACATGCACCCAGCCCGGTGTAGCTAGCGTCACAGTGCAGATAGAATGGTTGAGAAAAGTCTGGGTGCGCTAAACACACGTGTTCCTTAAATGCCGCTTTAATGCATTGGAACGCTTGCTCGTGTACTTCAGCCCACTCCCACCGTTTGTTATTCTTCAGCAACCCGTATAAAGGGTGGAGTATTGAGGCGAAATTTGGAACGTTCCCGCGATAATACGCGCACATCCCAAGAAATCTGCGCAATTCCTTGAGCCTTGTGGGACGCGGCAAGTCCATAATTTCCCGCACCTTTTCCGTTGATGGCGACACACCTTCCGGACTTACGGCATACCCCAAGTAGTTCACTTGCTGCACACATAATGTCGCTTTGTTTGGTTTTAGCGTCACGCCGTACTCTTTTAGCACAGAAAATAGTCTTTCCAAGTGTTCCATATGTTGATCAAAGGACTCTGATGCCACCAAGATATCGTCAATATATACGACACAAAAATCTTTGATTTCTTGTGATAGTATGCCATTGATAGCACGAACAAACGCGCAGGACGAGTTTTTCAGACCAAAGGGTACGCGTCGGAATATATACTGCTTTCCTTCAAACACAAATGCCGTATATGGCCTGCATTCGGGTGCCAACTCAACCTGGTTAAAGCCCAGCCGTTACGTCCAGTGTCGTCAACCACCTTTTTCCGTGGAAACGGGACATCAAATCAGGTATGTTTTCAGGCCTCTCTCCATCCCCTTCCGTACGTGCATTAAGCGTCCTCGCATCTAAACACAACCGCACTGACCCATCCTTCTTCCTAACCAAAGTTATGGGATTAAGGTGTGGTGAGGGACAGGGTTCAATGATTCCTTGGCTTTCCAAGGCATTCACAGCCTCACGTGCCGCTGCACGCAATTTCTGGGGCACCGAATATGTTCGGCCCCTTATCGGCGTTTGGTCATTAACTTTAAAACTATGAACTGCACCCTTAATCTTTCCAGGCCTATATGAAAATACTGATAGGTTGTCTAGTATCAAACCTTTCAACTGTGACCTCTGTGATTCACTTAAATTTTCGTTGGCGTCAACACCGGCGTACAGAGTGTGCGTGATGTCATCCCTCTCATCCAACATAGCGCCGATAAACGACGTAGGTGGTGCGAAGTAATCATTCTCATTTTCGAAAGGCTCGTCATCAGAAATGTGAACTGTGCTGACGAGGCGTTGGGTTTCCCTCGTGCTATCCCACGAAACTTCATCATCTACCAGGTTTCGTATGGTGTGTGTGCGCCAATCGATCACGACTTTATATTCTTCCAATATATCTGCTCCCAGTATCATGTCTACCTTTAGTCCATTGATTATTAATGTAAGCAAATATATAATTTCACCAGAAATGGCAACAGGCAACCATGTTTGTTTGCTGACTGATCTCTCTCGAGCACCAAAAGCTGGGGTGAGCCATATTTTCGGCGCGGGATAATATCAAGATTCCGTTGCACCGCTTGTAATCTGTACAGCAGTGATTCTGAAATCGCAGTGATCTGAGAACCTGTATCAACCAATGCCAAACAATCTACACCGTATATGTTCACATGTATCAGGGGACACCTCGCCGTCATATTATTCGACTCGCCTCCATCAATATTCTCGTCATCTGAAATCGTCTCCGGGCCATTTCCTTTCCAGAACTTTAACTCCCCACTCGTTTTTCGTTGCACCCCTGCGACGGCGTCCCCTTCGTACCCTCATTCCGATACCCCAGTATTCTGGTCATTGTTGTGCAAATTTTCGTTTCCCGAAGTCCGCACCCTTTTTCTCTTCGTTTGTTTTTGAAACTGAAGAAATTTCGATGCAGTCGATCGATGCTTCGGTACCCTGCTGTTTTTCCGCCGGCTTTCCTCTCCATTGCGGTCGTCCTTTATGGACCTTTTCTCCGTTTCCTCGATTAGGGTCCCATTTACGACCATTAAATTTCCCTTGTTTTTGAAGATTATCTGTGGGATGTTGTGAAGGCTGCCGCTGGCTGGAGTGGTTGGCCCTCTCCCTTTCGCGTGCCTCTATCTGATCGACATAGCGCAATGTTTCACAGTGATAACATTGGCTGGGTTAAGCTGGTATTGTATTTCCGGTGAGAAATGAGTACTAATGCCAGAAATTATCTCTGCCTCGCTCATCGGTGGATCCAGATAACGGGCCAAGGTAATGAGCTTGGCCGCGTAGTCGTACCTGGATTCCCCGGAACTTGGGCTGTATTTACCACGGCAGATGTGCACCCTGTGTTTTATCTGCGTGTCCATGGACCAGTACATTCGTAGAAATAGCCGCTTGAATTCGTCATAAGTTACATCTTGACGACATTCAAGATCGAACCAAACTTTCTGCTCCTCATATAACATTTGTCTGACAAGAATTAACTTTAATTCCTCCGGAACACATTTCACATGAAAATAAGTGTCCACGTCATGGAGGAATGCACGGGGATTTGCGCCATTTTTCACCTCAAACCGCGGCAACGGTATTTCTACATTTCCATATCCCGAACCAACGTAACGCATCATGGGATCAAATTGTGCCCTGGCAGAATTTTCCATGGCTACAATTTTTTTTTTCAATACTTTTATATTTACCGAGCACTTCTGCTTGAAACGCATTCTGTGCTTCGCGAATTTCAGCATTCATATTTCGCGATCCTTCTATAGTTGCATCAATTTTCTCCAACTTCTTCTCAACAGATTTAAATTTCATTTTGGCATCTTCGTCGACCCTCTCGATATGTTTGGACAGTGACTGCCTCCCGATCATTACTTCGCTCTCCAATATTGAAATTTCAACTTCTGTCATGTTAGTTCTGGTTCTTAGCTCGTCGTGCTCGACTTTTAATTTGTCAGTTTGCACTTTCGCCTGCTCCGACATGTCCCTCACAGCACTTATTTCACTAGTGATGGTCATCTGCATATCAGAAAATTTTCCGTCCATCTCCACACGTACATCAGAGATCGACCGATCTAATTTTTCGCTTAAAGCGTCTTGGTTGTCAGCAATTCTTTTGACTTCCGCCTTTACAGAACCTAGTTCGGCATTAGTGTAGCTAATCTGCGCTGAAATTTGCGCAAGAAGCTTCACTATGTCAGAATTTGTGATCGCCGAACTAGTTTCGATTGAAACCGAATTATTCTGTTCTTTGTGCAAAATATTTTCAAGACAAGCGGATGTTTCCGGCACTTTCGGAATTACACTCGCGCATCCCGTGTCGACCATACGATCCAGTATTAGCATTTTGTTCAACATCAAATTCTTTCGACTCCATAGTGTCACCGTTTTCGCACTTTTAAACAAATTAAAGACTTCCCCGTTATTCAATTGTTTCCCCGATCTCAGTTTCATAAGCCAGTCTCGGCCAAACGATAATCTAAACTGTAGGTCAAAGGCAAATTTAACGAAGAAGTTAACTATGAAGCCTAATAATTTAAATTTACATATCATTCGCTTCTGCAAAATACTAGACACACAGTTAATTAATTCACTGACCATTACTACCGTGTATTTTATAAACACTTGGCAACGCCGGATAGAACATCGATAAGTCCAGACATTGATATATTACATAATACTCCAGACATTTAAATTAAACACATATGATAAGTCTGCCTCTCTGCATCTGTGATAGATTATGACATTAGATGAAATGCATTTAAAAAGACAAAACAAAAAACATATGTACTGCATCCATCCTTCGCTCCATGTGCTGAAACGAGAAAAAAGTGCACAGGTAATCATAAAACTATTGACAACCTCCGCAAGTGAAACCAAGATTTAGTGTGGGCATTCATTTAATTAAACAAATTGCCAATGAAAAACCACGTTGGGGAAAGCCATTTATGTAGTGTACCCGGTTTAAGGATTGCCACCAGTTGCTATTACTCTCTATCATTAAGTTTTATTTTATGTATATATAATATCTTGTTCGGTTTTAAATGGGCGCCATGGAAGGAGTCCTTCCAGAATTTTCAATAAACAATTATAAATGTAATTACTTGTTTTATTATAAAGAAAATTGAATTAATTTATCTACTGACATATTTATTGTTATCAATATGAAAAGGTGATTACATTGACTAACAAATGTAACAAGCACAAGCGTTAAATCAATATAATACATTGATTAAATGAACAATTAAATTATAAAACATAAACAAAGTCCGACTAACTCAAAATCAGAGAGCACAAGTTCCTACAAGTTTTCGTTTTCGGGTACATGCGCCACACTTTGCCTCGGTTTGATCAGGCGGAACAAAATGTTGTATTTACCATCCAGCTGACGTTTATGTTGAAGTCGGCGCTGTCCGTATTCTCTTGAATTTCTGCGCGCAACACACACAGAACAAAATTTTATCGTCGCACTTGTTTAACACTGGACGAGCACATTCGATTACTATTCTTTCGAACGGCGTCTTACTGGTCAGCTGCAGTCTTCTCCTCAAAACGAGGGTTTCACCATGAAACAAAAAAAAAAAACTAGTCTGAGTATTATCAATTAATGGAGTTATCCCTCCATGCATGCACACACACACAATCCTCTGCACCTCACGCACCGCTCGCACAGGGCGGACTGTCCACTCCAGGAATGCGGTCCACTTATCTCCCTTCCCATCTCCAAACACCTGCACTACACTACAAAGGGTGCCGCGGTGGCTGCACTGCGAAATAGTCTCCGCTTGCTATTAAATATGAAGCTTCCGTAAGCGGACAGCTTCATCACTCCCGCTGTTCGTTTTTACGAAGTTGCATCAGCATACTTCGTAAACATCCTTTTGCTATGTCACCCGCATTATCTAGTCACTGTGTAATTCCACGCCGAATCATGTGCAATGGTAATGGTTTATTAATAATTATGAAGCGTCTCTAACAGATACCGCTTCAACTGTTGTTCGCAACAGTCTTTTTTATCAATTTTTGTTTCACCTTATTCATTTTTGTAATTTTAGTGTGTGAAGTTTAGTCATCCCATTTGATTTATTAACCTTAATAATCCATTTGATCAAAGGAGGATGATGGGAGTGTTCAGGGCGTATAATGGCGATGAAGCATGGAAAGATATTAGAGCAGGTATGAAAACTAGTGCATGGAAGGGAAAAGATGACCATGACCACAAGCTGGCACTCGATTTCACGAACAAGGGTGTGGGAAGATTCTCTGTTTTAGGTAAGTGTGTCATGGAATGGAATGAGAAATGATGAAGAACTTACCGAAAACGTTTAAAGAATTTAAAGAAAAAATTTGTAGAGGGCAATTGTAGGTGGGTGCAGGATAGGGGGAATATGGGTGTGTAGGGAAATTGCCACCGGAGCCTGTGCTCCATTGCAATTAAATTAAATTAAAGTAAGGTAACTTTCGCTTCAGTGTGCATGTCATATAGCGCATAAGTGTTTTAGTAGATAAGTGTTTATGTGACGAAGTGTCAATTGGTTTGTGGTATTCTGGATTTTAATACTGTATTTGAATACAGAACCTGGATATTTCCCTATGTAACAACATCTGCGGAACGTCCTGGCTTGTTATTTACTTTGCTTTCTCAACAACTTGAAATTACTCGCAGGTAAAGAATTGACTCCGAGTATGGTGGGTGAGCGGTAACGCTGTGGCCTCGCATTCAGGAGGACGCGGGCTTTAATCCCTGTTTGGCCATCCGGATTTCGGTTTTTAATGGTTTCCTCAAAACACTTCAGGCTAACGCCAGGATTGTTTCTGCAAAAGGCCAGGGCTAAGTTCCTACTCCCACGTCTTTTCCGTCTCTAATGACATCGACGTCGACGAAGCGCAAAACCATACGCAAAAAAGAATTGATACACTCGGTCTAGAAAATGCCCGAAGTCTTAAATACTTGACGCAGCCCAAGAACCGAATCAACGAGAAAAGATATTTAGCAGCGAAAACTATTTCTTGCAGCTATATTTGTTTGTGGAAATCAACGGATACAAGTTATTTATATGATAAAGGTTCTGCTTTTGCCGTCATTGGAAGACAGGAGGTATTGGCTATTTATGAGGCATATGTTGGCGATGAGCCCTCAGTAGACTTGAAAGAAGAATTACGAATGAAATTATCTAGCGATTTGCTGTGTTATTCTGATTAACGACCAAGAAAGTTTGCTTCGTCCAGAATTTCATCCTATACTACCGTACACAAACGTAGCTACCGCGGATTTCAAATGCATAGATAAAAGTTACGTATCTTATTTGTAGTAGGGGAAATCTGTATTAGGTGAGTATGGAAATAATAATAAAATTATTAGATATTCCGGTTGAACTTGTTAAGGAGCCACCATAAAGTCAGTGTGTGCTTACATCGCCGTGCTGCATTAGTACCGGTCGTCCTGATTACGGTTTTAAGCGGTTATCCGTAAACATTGAGATGGATGTTGGGACCATCCAGAATTTCCGCTTCAAAAAATACGTGCTTCACAACTGAAGTAACATAGCGAGCATTAGCGAAAAGCTTAAATTAATTGCAGCCAGATAGCCACTGGCGCTTCCCTCCATTTTTGCAGATAGTTTTAAATTACTTTAACCTCAAGCTAAAAGATAAAAAAAGTAACAGTTTTTCTCTCCCTGCAAAACCACCAGAACTCATTTAATTTAAACTTCTTTTTTATTTTTTTGTCGCTCTGCTTTATTGCAGTATTTTTGCAGTAGTCTCTCTCTCATCGTGTTCGATACAATCTCTGACATTATATAATAGTTTTCGCTTGTACGCATTGGCAGCAATAATCACAAATAATTCACACTGGTAACACAATAACATGTTGCAACTAAAATATCTTCTAAGCCCATCAAAAATGTTGGGATGAACTTAGAGTTTTGGAACTCTGACTCTTACAATAACTGTCGAATATAAATAACTTGTGAGACCGTCAAAAATAACGGGACAAATGCAGTGTTATGGTAATTCATTTCGTTTTAGTTGCTTAACCAAATACAATTGTTATTAAATAACACTCATAACATTAAAAATGATGTAATTTGGTACATATTTCTAGTTTATTGTAAAAGCGATATCTTTGTTCAGAGAGTATAAGAAAACATCAACATCGACTGAATACAAACAAACAAAAACAACTAATAACTAATATGTTAATTTAAACGCAGTTCATACTTTTTTTCATTGCTTTGGCATTCATTTATTCGCGGATGCTTAACTACATAGAATTGTTATTAAATAGTAGCATAATTTCCAGTAATATCTTTGGCCGTTTTAGCCCGCCAACGAATGCTGGCAGCGTGTCGTAAGCGTCACAGACACGTCTATACGATGACCAAGCTTAGACGTTTGTTAGCATAGATGATTATTGTTATTAGGTAACATTTCTTGGATGTACTACCTGTTTATTTGTAGTCCCTTCTGTGTAATTTGTCTTATGCACTTTAATTATTATACTGTTAATAAATAATTCACCATTGTCGCGGTGGTAGGGTTAACTGGTATGCAATATTATGTAGGGATTGAGTTTTCAAATAATTCGACCAGAAAAGAATTTTAATTGTTCTTTTCCATTTTAAAGGAGTGATTTGCTAATTTCACCAAATTCGTGTATCTTAACTGTTATTTGCAAATAACCACAGTGTCATCAGAAAATAATTCTATCTCCTTTAAACATTACGCTGAAATATTTCTTTCACTTTGAAATATGTTTTATTATTCGTTAAAATTGCTAATGGGGAAAAAATTAAAGAAACTCATAGGTTTTGCGAGTGGGTATAAGTTAAATTGCAATAAAATAATTAAAAAGATTTTTTGAATTGGTTTATGCAGACTGAGAGATTTTATTGAATGTTATCTTCACGCTACTGAATGAAACTCAGATGTGAAACCAACAGTACTATCAGTTAATGTCACTTTTTATTATTATTATTTAATTGCAATGGAGAACAGGCTCCGGTGGCAATTTCCCTACACACCCATCTTCCCCCTATCCTGCACCTACCTACATTTGCCCTCTACAAATTTTATCTTTAAGTTCTCTCAAAGTTTTCGGTAAATTATTCATCATTTCTCTTGGTAACTCATTCCAATCCCTGACATCCTTACCTAAAAAAGAAAATCTTCCCACACCCTTGTGCCTGAAATCGAGTGCCAGCTTATGGTCATGGTCATCTTTTCCCTTCCATGGACTAGTTTTCATACATACTCCAATATCTTTCCATACCTCATCGCCAGTATATGCCCTGTACACTCCCATGACCCTCCTCATCCTCCTCCTGTCTTGCAATGAATCCCATTCCAGCTCCTTTATCATATCCGTCACTGATTGCATTCTGCGATAATTTCCAGAAACAAATCTAGCAGCCCTTTTTTGCACCCTCTCCAACTCCTGTATTTGATACGTAAAATGAGGGTCCCATACTACACTACCATATTCGAGCAATGGTCTGACCAAAGTTTTGTAACCCAATTCCTTTACTTCTCTCGTACATCCCCTCATCACTCTCTCCAACAAGTGCAGAACTCTGAAACCTTTTCCTACCCACTTGATTCATAATTAATAATAATGACGACATACAGACTTAAAGAAACGAAATGGAACAGATACTACAAGACCAATCTGGATTTGAAGACAACTGGTCCTGGCACTAGCATTAATACTGAAGGAAAAAGAGAAAACTACGAGGAAGGATACGTAAATGACATGTGGATTTCTACTAAGTTCGACAACGTGTTTAAAATTTTAAAGAATGTAGTTCTCAGATAAAAGGGTATTTAACGATTTCGATTATTTTATAACCTACGTAACAGTCGCTACAGAAATTGCAGATGATCATGAGAGACAAATGTTAACTAAACTGTTCTGTTACATGTAACAGGAACTTTTATGCAGCGGAAACAATTAACACATTTCATAATTTTTAAACTGTGACTGAATAAGATATGTAAGCATATATATAGTATATAATTTTTTCTTCGTGGTGATAATATTTGCTTGTTTATCTCCACAGTTTCTCCTCAAATTTCTCAATTTCTGCTCTGCAAGTTCATGTGACTGTCGAGCAAACATTATTTTCTTTTTGTCAATTTATTAAGCATAATATCAGTTACTAATGTTTGGTCATGGCCATATTTTGCTTCCAGCGTACCGCTATTCATTCTTCTCCCAAAATTAATCCGGTTTCTACAAACAACGTGTTTCTTTTACCTTTTCGCACCTCTCTTTGTCCATCTTCTGCCTTCTAATCAATCCGAGGCTACACATACCATCATATATGTTTCTAACTGCGTAATTTCCGCAGAAAAATCGTCCTAGCCTTCTTTGCAACCACTTTAACTCGTGTACTTGACAGTCTTTGTATGGGTAATCTTGCTTCTTTGGTACATTTCCTAATGAGCTTCTCTTATCTACTTCACTTGTTCCTGTCAAGCAAAAGAAGACTGGTCGGTTATTGTCGAAAGATTAAAATAAGGCACGACCTTGGCAATTGTTTCTTTTATTACGCCATTTATACAGATCATAATTCAAATGATAAAGCCCCTTAGCAATTGAAAGTGAACTTTTAAAAAGTATGTGTACAACCTTAGTTCGAGTGAAATACTTTAATTCTGGACTATTTGTTCTTTGATCTCAACGTATAAAACTGTGGTTGTCAGTCTCTTTGTTATTGCATCACACAAAAGCTACAGAACAAATTTGGGTTGTGTATTCACAGCTTGAAAGTTTATGGTCTAGCTTAAAATCTGACATATATCTTATCACTCTACGTGATCGAGGGATGGAACAAGAAATGATAATCTATACATAACCAGAACTCCTAGACCACAGATCTTACTATATCTAAGCTAAACACTCCTTACTTAACCTCAAAAAATATGCAACAAAGAGCACATTACATTTCAGATAAAATCCACATTCTCTGGTTTCTGATAATATTATTTATTACTATGTTACTTTGCTTATTTATTTCTTAATTTTATTCTGAAATATAGTACTTTACAATACACACAAAACGTAAATCAAGTCACTACATAAAACATTACACTTCAATAAATTATGATTTTAACTTTGCAGTGAAAGATACAACATCAATACCATATTAGAAACCTCAGATAGAACGCTAACCAAAGTTTCTGTTTAATATTGACACCAAAACTAAATCACATTTTTATCAGTTTTGTATTGAAATGTCTAATTTAGCTATATGAAAGCTTAATTAGTTAATTTTTGTATGTTACATTACGTTCTTCGTGTTTTAGAACAATATTTATGCACCCGATTTTCCCTCCAAATTAAAATGCCTATTTTTAATGTAGCTTTAGGAATAATTGCTTAATTGATTTATTTATTTTTCTAAATTACATTACCTTAAAATAACCAGAAAACGAAAACAAAAGACCGGAAATAAGAAAGTAACAAAATAATTTTTTTAAATGACACTTAGATCTTTTCCTTCCCCGGGTAATAATTGATACTCGAAAAAAGAAATAAGAAAAATCGTAAACTCGTCGCTCCACACACCTACGTTCGCGTAAATGTTAGTAGAATTATAAAATTACAAGCAACGGGCATCATATGATAAACTGAGGTTTCTATTCATCCAACAGTCAAGTTCATAGTGATATGAAAATACTGGGTTAGTTCTTCAACTTGTACAAACTTTTTGGAGTTGGTAATTTATATGAAGATTTTCTTTAGCCTTTACTGCTAAAACCAATCATAAAATTGAAAGTTCATTTTCTGATGTAAGTCTGGTCTAGATGGCGCTCACACAGATAATTTAAGTCTGCTGTTGGGCATTCATCACCACTACCGGCAGTATTTCTCCGTCAACTGAAAACAGATTTGCATATCGTCACGATTAAGAAATTCTCGAATATGAAAAGCAGTTGTTGATGTTGGTTGCATTGCGGAATTTACTATCATATAAATTCAGAGCTTTACTTTCTTGAATTTTGATATTTGTTTCTCCTTCACCGCTAAAAAAATTGAAATAGGTCAGTTCGCAGCTTCTTTATATTCAGCGTGTGCGGCTGCAATGCAAATAAGGGAGCGTGCATTAACCACGTAGCTTCGTTTTGGCCTCCTGTGAACCCCCCTCCCCCCACGTAGCACGTAGCTTTTTTCCCTTTTGATTCCAGAAGACATTTTGTACAGTTTTCTCTTGTCTGAAAATTGTAAATTACATAAAGAGATAATTAACTAAGGGAAATAAATATTCACATGCTGTTGTGTGTTCTATTCCTCATTTTAACTGTGGAAAATGTTATGAAAGGAAAGCTACGTGGCCTGGCTCGGAACTCCCCCTCGCCCCACATAGCCCAGCGTAGTCTTCCAGCCAACCCCCCTCCCCCCCTGGACTGAGCCACGTAGTTTGTGCACTCTCCCTAAGCTGAAATAAATTTCCGGCGGTTATAAGACTCTTACCGTGCTACCCTCGAAAGAAAATCACATTAATTTCCGATCGCTCCATTTGTGTTTCCTTCGCTACCCAACTGAATTGAATTGAATTTAATTGCGCTTGTGCGCATCCTCCTGTAGCAATTTCTCTAGTCATCAATTTACTCCTTTCCATTGTTATTATTATTATTATTTATTATTATTTTATACACGTTAAGTGTAACTTCCTACACCAATCTACTTTCGCCATTTACGAATTTTAATTTTAAATTCTTTCAGTGTTTTCGTTAAATTACTCATCACCTCTCATACACTACTACTAATTTTCAGATCAATATATTTTCGAGCCTTGTCATCAACATACGCTTTAGGCACTCCCAGCAGTCTCTTTTTCTCCAAATTCTGAAGAAATTCAGCAATTTAAAAAAAAAAATATCTTTAGTTTGAGCGAACCTAATGATTTGACTGTTTCTTTTCTAATAATAAAATTGAACTATTAACTTTTAATTCAAAACAAAATATACATCCACATTCTGAAGATTAGGATTCTTAATTTGAGCTCTTTCTTATTAAAATTTTTCTCATTTCTACGTTGGAGTCTTGTAACCCATTTGATTATCATGTACAGAGCACTGTGGATGAGTAGTAACACTCTGGTCTCGCATTCAGGACACTGGTTCAAATCTTCCACAGATTTCGGTTTTCCATGGTTTCGCGAAATCATTCCAAGTGACTGCCGCAAATCTTCCTTCAACAAGGCCACGGCCGTATTCCTTTCCTGTCTCTAACAAACGACGTCGACGAGTAGCACTTTATTATTCCCACTGATTGGAATACACGTAATAGAGATTCGGTGAAAAGCACTAGCTGCACCCACAGTTTTCTCTGAATTGCTTAGTATAGATGCAGACGTATATTTACGTACTAGGTTACTGGCCTGAACCTGTCTGTTAACAGCGAAAGATATATTCTGTGATCAGTTACAATTAGATTTAGTTTTTGACGTGGAAATTGGGGAATATCTCGTTAAACACTTAAACGATTGCGGAAAATCGGCTAGAAATTGTTATCCTACACCAGTCCCAGATATGAACCCAAGTCCGTTATACCATCCTGAGTGCAGTATGATAGCGTTTTTACGCGCACCGTAAAAAAGCTTGGAGAATGCGATATATATACGAAACAGTAGAGAACAATTTGTCATTAGTAAATTCAGTGGTAATCGGACAAATCTGCTGTTTGAAATTACTTTAAATTTTCATTAATTTTCAGCAGTAGCGTCCAAGACTTTAATGTAGTTTACATTTTAATCTTTTGAACTGCAATGTTGTCTTAATTTTGGCTGTTTATAATGGTCCGTAGCCGACGAGAAACGGAAACCTATCTTTGTCGCTCCGTTGCCTGCATGCGTCACAGTCCTCTAAACAGTAAACGAAATACACTCCTGGAAATTGAAATAAGAACACCGTGAATTCATTGTCCCAGGAATGTGAAACTTTATATACACATTCCTGGGGTCAGATACAATACATGATCACACAGACAGAACCATAGGCACATAGACACAGGCAACAGAGCATGCACAATGTCGGCACTAGTACCGTGTATATCCTCCTTTCGCAGCAATGCACGCTGCAATTCTCCCATGGAGACGATCGTAGAGGTGCTGGATGTAGTCCTGTGGAACGGCATGCCAAGTCATTTCCACCTGGCACCTCAGCTGGACCAGCGTTCGTGCTGGACGTGCAGACCGCGTGAGACGACGTTTCATCCAGTCCAAAACATGCTCAATGGGGGACAGATCCGGAGATGTCGTTGGCCAGGGTAGTTGACTTACACCTTCTAGAGCACGTTGGGTGGCACGGGATACATGTGGACGTGCATTGTCCTGTTGGAACAACATGTTCCCTTGCCGGTCTAGGAATGGTAGAACGATGGGTTCGATGACGGTTTGAATGTACCGTGCACTGTTCAGTGTCCCCTCGACGATCACCAGAGGTGTACGGTCAGTGTAGGAGATCGCTCCCCACACCATGATGCCGGGTGTTGGCCCTGTGTGCCTCGGTCGTATGCAGTCCTGATTATGGCGCTCACCTGCACGGCGCCAAACACGCATACGACCATCATTGGCACCAAGGCAGAAGCGACTCTCATCACTGAAGACGACACGTCTCCATTCGTCCCTCCATACACGCCTGTCGCGACACCACTGGAGGCGGGCTGCACGATGTTGGGGCGTGAGCGGAAGACGACCTAACGGTGCGTGGGACCGTAGCCCAGCTTCATGGAGACGGTTGCGAATGGTCCTCTCTGATACCCCAGGAACAACAGTGTCCCTAATTTGCCGGGAAGTGGCGGTGCGGTCCCCTACGGCACTGCGTAGGATGCGACGGTCTTGGCGTGCGTCCGTGCGTCGCTGCTGTCCGGACCCAGGTCGACGGGCACGTGCACCTTCCGCCGACCACTGGCGACAACATCGATGTACTGTGGAGACCTCGCGCCCCACATGTTGAGCAATTCGGCGGTACGTCCACCCGGCCTCCCGATGCCCACTATACGCCCTCGCTCAAAGTCCGTCAACTGCACATACGGTTCACGTACACGCTGTCGCGGCATGCTACCAGTGTTAAAGACTGAGATGGAGCTCCGTATGCCACGGCAAACTGGCTGACACTGACTGCGGCGGTGCCCAACCGCTGCGCAGCTAGCGCCCTTCGACGGTCAACACTGCTGTTCCTGGTGTGTCCGCTGTGCCGTGCGTTTGATCATTGCTTGTACAGCCCTCTCGTAGTGTCCGGAGCAAGTATGGTGGGTCTTACACACCGGCGTCAATGTGTTCTTATTTCAATTTCCAGGAGTGTAAATTAGGTTTGCACTCTTCAAATCTACATTTATATTTCGTTGACCCAAAATGGAATACCTCATTCGTAAAATGTTTTTCTAGAGGCTCCCATTATATTGACTGGGGAGACAAACATCTTTTTCCTAACCTAGCATGAGAGAGCTCATAAAGCGAAGACTACGTATTAGTTCATTATTTTTTTTTACTGAAAACTTAAACCGAACGTCGAGGGTGAGTGGTAAGTCTCTGGCCTGGCATTCGGGTGGACGTGGGTTCGAATCCCCGTCCGGCCATTCAGATTTAGAATTTCCATGGTTTCCCCAAATCACTTCAGGCGGAAATCAGAATGGTTCCTTCAAATATGCCAAGGCCGAATTCCTTCCCATTCCTTCCCCCAATCCTTTTCCGCATCTAATGACCTCGACTTAAACGAGGCATAAAACTAAAAGAAAAAAAAAAGTGAACTAAAAATGTAAGATGCCATCAAAGTTGTTAATTTTAGATCATTTTGCTGACAGGTCTATCTCAAAATTTCTATTACCAAGAAACTTTAAATCGTCTCTGATACCTTCAATGCTAAAGATACTTGTTACACCAATTTTATTTTGTATGTAGGATTCGTGTCTTTAGGACATGTCATATTTGTTTCTTTTTGAGCTGTAATGCTGATTTAAACACAGAGTGAAAGTTTCTGGTTGTATTTGAGTGTATTTTATATAGCATATAAATGCATATTCAAGCCGCTTTCTTAGTTTTGGTCATATTACGACAATATTTATTTTCGTATGGTCATATTTTGAGGAAAATCTGGTAATTTTTAATAATAACGTGAATTTACTAGAAGGTATAGATGGAGAAGAAATTAATATTATTTTTAACCGAATTGTAATTTTACTATATATTGGAGAAAAAAAATAGTTGTCACTGAATTGGTCAGAATTCACCAGTCAAGAATTCAAGTTATACGTTATTGTCATTGTCTAAACTTAATTTTCCACCTGCCTTTTAATCTCGACAATGCAGTATGCTTTTGTCGATCCGCGTCAATGAATGTCTCATTATCACCAATACTTTTAAAAATAATTCCTCAGTCAATGTTAAAGGGTCTAGCGGAATAAGACAGTGAAAAGTGCCCCTGGCCCATCCCGTTCATGGTGCATACCAGTTCATAGATCTTGGTTAGCATAGCCTTCTGACCGATTTTTATTTCAATGCCGCCACTCTAGGGGGGCGCTACGGGGGGTGAATGTGCCATTGGGGCCTAAATGCATAACTCGTGAAATCAATGCGGGAAAATTCTGAAAAAAATCAGGGACGTGCACATTGCTACAGGAATTACCTAGTACCTCTGTGGAATTTTTTTTGGCGCATTTTACAATGTTTTATAGCAATTTGTTTATTTCGATTTTCTCGTAAACAAAGTCATTTCCTTGAGTGACAACGTTTAGATTTTTACTGTAGAATCATCTATGGGCACTATATCTACGGTTCAAATTTCAGACCTGTCCTAGTGGTGCAACATAGCGAAAATAGATAAACACTGAATTTGATGCCATCGGATTGCCTATCCTGTAGGCGCTCAAGAGGGACGAGCTTAAGTGCTTTACGAGGGCTTAGCATAGCGTGGTGGCCGCCATGACGGTAACTATTTCATAACGGTCCGATTGCTGATCGTCGAAGCTCCGACAACAATGTATTAGATGAAGTTTTGGGACAGATAGAAAGGCAGCAAAACGTAGATAACACTTTGGTGATGGAGGTCATAGAAAATGGATGGAACCGATATCGAACCGACGAAACATGCTCTTTTCCGCAGTAACATCTGAAGATATAGACGATTTTCCGCAAATGTCTGAAAAAGGCCTGAAAGTGCTATTTACGGGCTCATACCAATTGTCTCAGGCTGTTTCATATTTGGCAGAAATTTTAAATGATGATAACCCAATCAATCTCCTCTATTTGAAAGAGAATGGCAACATCGCCAAATTCGATGATCGATCAAGCCATGTTAACGCCATGACATATAAATGCTATATCGATTATTCTCCGAACTCCACAGGTTACGCGGGTATCCAGCGATACTACTGCGAATGCGCTAATGGTAGCAGAACGATAGGATGCTGTTCTCACGAAGCTGGGGTAATTTATTACCTTTTAAATGCTCGATACTTATCCAAAATTTTTCGACCATCTGAAGTTCTAAGCAGGCTTTTTGACGACGTTCATGCAAATGCTGTTATAGAAACGGATAGCGATGAAGATTAAACTTAAGGGGGGGGGGGAAATGTTACGCCCTGTGATTTTTGTTTTGAGTGCTTTGCAGTGCAAAAAGATTTTCTTAGTAAGAAATGCCTGAAAAATATATGAAATTCTTCTTTTTCGTGGATTATTTAGCAGCTTTTATTAATCTTATAAGCCACTCCTTTCATTTGAAATTGAAAAAAAAACTTAGAAATCCACAAAATAATATTTCAGCACCTTTCCCACAACTATAATAATTACAGTATGACGTGAGTACCCACCGTAAGGGCCCCTTGTGTGGTAGGCAACCCGATGGAATCAAATTCAATGTTTATCTTTTTTCGCTATGTTGCACCACTCGGAGAGGTTTGAAATTTTAACCCTGATTTTTTCAGAATTTTCTCACATTGATTTCACGAGTGATGTATTTAGACATTTAGTCGCCAATGGCACATTCATCCCCGTAGCGCCCCCTAGAGTGGCGGCATTCAAATAAAAATCGGTCCGAAGGCTATGCTAACCAAGATCTATGAACTGGTATGCCCCATGAACGGGAGGGGCCAGGGGCACTTTTCACTGTCTTATTCCGTTAAACCCTTTGCAGTGGATCAGTATCACCATACTGATTTTTTTACGGAGTTACCTAAAGGAATTTGGAGACAGATGATAGAGTTATTTTCTGCAAACTATGTGAAATTAAAGTTACTTCAAAAAAGGGATTTAAAATTTAATTTCTCAATGGAGCAGAGAGTGGAAGCAAATAATGCTGTCTATGTGAAAGCTATACTACTAGATAACATAAATGATGTATAATTGAGCATGTTTTTGATGTGTAGTAAATTTAAATGTTTGGTCATATTTTGTCATTTTTAGATTATATTTTCCCTTTTTTAAGGTCATATTTGCATGATTATTGCTCTATTGTTTTGGTCATAAAGATCCGAACCTTATTTGTAAGATAAAACCGAAATATTTTATTTTTTCAGTTATATTGTGCAATATATTAAATACTCTTAACTTGTAAGTAAATGGCATAAATAAGATCTATAAAAAATTTCTCTGGAATTTAATTAGCTGAACTAATGCCAAAGCGCCCGGCATTACAACAGCGATAAACGGAGTTTCCAACAAAATCTGAAAATATGCCAAGCATTGATTTTTGTTCCAAGTGATTATCATCTTTCATACCGTATCGATATCTGTGATGGTTGTTGGAGTATGGTATCCAGTTATGCGAGGTTCTATTCGCACTTGGCCAGTTATTACGTTGGTGATACTTGAATTCCCGATACCGTAACTGTAAAATTTCATAAATACTATAATCGGGATGGTGGATACATTTGAACTCATAGCGAGTATTCCACGTATCCACTCAGCCAGATTATCAAATTCCGAAGGGGAAGTGGGTAGGTAACTAATTACTTATCTGAAGTTTGATTTTCCGTATGGAAGATAAATTTAAATTCATCCTGTTAGTTTTAAAAACTTATCAAAGTATCATAAACCAAATGCGAATAAAAAAATGAATGAAAAGAAATCAACATATTTGATACTGACATTAAAATTAGTTTTACTATCAGTTCGTATCGCATATTAGGGTTTCGCCGCGTTTTTATGTTTTGCGGTTCGTTTCAGTTGTTTAAAACTCAGTTGGAGACGCCTACTATTTCCGTGCCAAATATTCACCGAGTGTGACGTATCATTCATCCGCAATAAACACCATTATCTCGCCACTTCAGCTTGGAGCTATCGGCCAGATGAACACACTTCATCAGTGCCTGATAGTCGCGTCTCACGAGATCGGAACTTGCGTCAAATCGTACAAAAATTAAGGTTTATCTATCTTTTCGTGTGATTTGTTACATTCAATGAACTTCTTCCAGATTTGATAATGAAATAAATATTAACAGACAACTGTCCTGTTATATCCTCAAATTTAAACAATGATTAGTTAGAGAAGTGTTAGTGAGAATCTTGTTTGTTTCAGCCCGTAATAAATACGGCATGAAATAATTTACCGACATCCGATATCCGCCTGTAGAAACACAGCACATAGACTATTAGTATGAAACTCACACACCGCTGCTTCTGATTTTTGTTTTGCAGAGGATATGCAACAATTGAGTAGAATAACGGATTTTTTTTTATGGTTTCACTTAGCTACAGATTGTGCAATAAGACTTTCATTCGTACGAAATTTTAAATGCAAGTGATTATTTACGGCTCTTAGTTTTGGTTATGTAATTATACGTATTCCTATTTTTTTAAATAAAGATTTTACAACACTTTTAAAAATTGAAAAAATGTATTTATCAGTAATATACGTGCAATTAGTAAAATCGAAATAAAATTACGATACAATGTTAAAGAAATTTGGGTAAGATACTAGTGACAAATGTTGCCACAGAGCATATGGATTAATGTCGCAGTATTCGTGACTGTATCGTGCATGAGGGATTCATACACTGGAAAAGCTCAAAGAAGTATGCGCGTTCTGTGACTAGTTGCTGAGGATGCTGTTCACCACATCATTTCCAGATGACCTCTCACTTCTGGATCTCGTCATTTATGTACCATGTTTCCAATATGAATTTGCGTTTTGCAGGGGAATCAAACGGAACTTGCGTGATGGTTAAATGAGGACTGTGTGACGACGTCAGTCTCTTAGGAGCGCACACCACCCATTTGCTAAACCACTTTGCCATGGTGTCTTGGAATCACTACAATCACGACGTGTTGAAACGCTATGCGTTGGCGTAATATTAATTATTCACACTCAAAGAAAGTACATATAGCCAGGAATAGGACTTATCGGATAGTGACTGGCTGCATGAAACCAACCCCAATATACCTACTGTACAAAGCAGCTGGAGTTGCTGAACCAAAAATACACGAGTAAACAGAGCGATTCAAACAAACGTTCGATGAGAGGCACGTAATGTTTGAGATACCGAGTCCTCCACCTAGAAGGGTAATCTCAGGACTCCTTTTCTAAATCACACAAATGTCGATCCTCCAAACTGGTACCCAATCTCTTAGGAAGAACTTTGGACTGGGTAAAATGAAGAACCCTCAACCGTATAAGAACAAAAGTGGCTCCAGTAAAAACTGACATGTTTAGATCGGCTCTGACAACAGACGATCGATGTGAATAGACCACCTCTAAGCTTCCAGTCAATGCCAGTTTTCTACAATACTCGAAGACCTATGGAGAGGAAAAGATATCGATAACATTGTCCAGCATTGGTCAAAACGATTATGATGCCCGGACACAAAAAGTAAGAGGGTAGGCTGAAAAGAAATTCACATATTCTCGTTGAATACGAAAAAACAAATAGCAAGATCGGACAGAAAGTACATTAAAATACAATTCTTAAGCTTCAAAATCATTTATTGTTTTTCAATATAGTCA
The DNA here is from genome assembly GCA_031002005.1 of Vandiemenella viatica. NCBI lineage: Eukaryota > Metazoa > Arthropoda > Insecta > Orthoptera > Morabidae > Vandiemenella > Vandiemenella viatica. Next base: position 155,932,851 of record JARYHS010008074.1, read on the forward strand.
CCGTTAAAGCTAACACATTTCTTCCAACGTGTAACAAGTTTTTTTATTCCGTCACTCAAAAATTTTTCCACGTTTTCCCGAATCCAGGATTTGACAACTGGAGAAAACAAAAATTGCAAGGCGTAAGATCGGGGGAGTAAGGAGGCTGTGGAATCGATTCAAACTTCACTTTTTTCAGAGACGGCGTGGTATCCATTGTGTATAGATTTTACCGTATCCCAGTTGTTCAGCCGACTCGTTCCTTGGATATTGCAATATGGTTTGTGATACGCTTTCGAATCAAACCATCAACGAGTTTGCGATGTTTGTCATCTGTGACAGTGATCATACGTCCGCTGCGTTTTTCATCAACAATTACGGCTTTTCTAGGCTCACAATCACAAAATTTTACTGCCCACCTATTTACCGTAGGCCTATCAACAGCATCGTCACCATAAACAACCTTTAAACGACGATGAATCTCAGTAGGAATCACTTTTTCAGCAGTTGAAAATTCGATAACAGCATTCTGTTTAACTCGCTTTGACATTCACGAGAACACGTCCCTATGCTTCCGCTTCTCAAAATACGCTGGATGAACTCGATGACTTACGCATGCGTATAGAGAGGGAATGTTACTACCGGGCGCGCTCCTGAAGGTCATTTCGTTTGCGCTCTACAAGCTTGTGTGCATTTTTATCAGTCTAATCTCGGAAAATAAATAATTTATTCAAACGGGCGATGCATAGTGATTCTCGGAAGTTAGGTATCTGTACAGCTCTTGGGACTGGGAGTGGTATAGAATGATTATCACAGTTAATGTAAGTAGCTGAGACAGTGGTTTCGCCCTCTTCAAAGCAGTCAGTCTGATTTGCTCTGTGGCGCGGATTACTGCTTCAAAAACTAAATAATTGCCAAGGTATCCGTTAATGCTTACTCAAAACATCTTCCTGAAAGAGAACATAAAAATATACATTCGAAACTTAACTGAAACATCACGCATAATCATGAAAGGGTGATAATTTAGTTTTGCAAATAAATGAGACAGTTTGAAGAAAGTAGATGTTTTTGCCATAAAATTATTTTAGTCTGAAAATAATATATTTAATGAACTCCTACACCAACAAAGATTTATAACGCAACTAATTAGGACACACAGGTAAATAATTTAATTGGATGATAAATCTGACGCTGTCACCTGCGGGTATACACTTTGAGAGATGTCACTGCTGTCCAGAACTCGTAAACAGAATTCAATTCTCCATTATTTTGTGGTTTAGCAAAGCGGAGAAGTAAACTTAAGACACTGAAAGAAAGTTTGAGGCAGAGAACAAAACCTTTGATGCATGGATCACAAGAGAAATTTATGTGAACGGAGAAAAGTTTGTTTTGCAAAAAAAAGGCTTTTAGATCGTGAACAAAAGGTAAACGAAATTATGGATGAAACGAACATTAGATATAGTTTGTGACTGAACTTATTTTACATCTATTAAATTTGTGACCTGGTTATTCTCTCGTAGAAAACATCATTATCAGATCCTAAAGCGTTGCTCATAGATATAGGTACAAGTAGTACCGTTTGGTCATTTACTTTCTGCACTGTTACGTATCACCGAAATTAAAAGTTTTTGCTGGTGTATGAATCATTGTACCTGTTTAGGCAAAATAGTAGTTGATTCGTGTTATTTTTTTCGACTTAATCTAGGCACAAACAATATTTCAACTACTTTTATCTTGAGATGACTCCTTATTAAGGACAAATGCTTCATTTTCGAACGATTGGTAGTATGTGAAATTTTTTGTTTTGTTTTTAGGTTCCTGTCAAAAACAGAGAGTACAAATAGGGACTCATATTCTGCTTTATGTGATCGATGTCATAGAGAAGCATTGGTTCCTTTATATTTTAAGGCGCGTTTGTTTGTTTTACGGAAACTTTATAGTGAAGAAACGTTTGTTCCGTTGTATTTTTTACATTTTATCAAAACAAAATCTAACACACTAAATAGATTTACGGCCAAAAAACTACAAGACACGTTTATGATTTATTTTCTGAGAGCATGGACAAAATAATTTAATTTAATTTCAATAGAGCACACGCTCCAGTGGTAATTTCCCTACACACCCATTTCCCCCCTTTCCTGCACCCACCTACATTTGACCTCTACAAATTTCAACTTTAAATTGTTTCACCGTTTTGGTAAATTATTCAGTTCTCTTAGTAACTTATTCCAATCTCTGACCCCCTTACCTACGAAAGAAAATCTACCCACACCCTTGTGTCTAAAATCGAGTGTCAGCTTGTGATCATGGTCATCTCTTCCCTTCTATGCATTACTTTTAATTCCTACACCAATATCGTTCCACGCCTCATCACCAATATAAGATTTGTACACTCTCATGACTTTCTCACACTCCTCCTGTCTTCCAATGAATCACATCCCAGCTCTTTGATCATATCGGATATTCATTGTGTTCTGCAGTAATTTCCAGAGACAAAGCTAGCAGCCATTCTTTGCACCTCCTCCAACTCCTGTATTTGATACCCAAAATGTGGGTCCCATGCTACACCACCATTGTCAATAAATGGTCTGACCATAGTTTTGTAACCCAATTTCTTTACTTTTATCGTATATCCCCTCATCAGTTTCTCCAACAAGTGAAGGATTTGAAACCTTTTACGAAATACTCCCACTACAACTCAGCGAATAGAATAATACAAGTAAAACTATAGTTTATCACGTGATTGTAATGTTGATTACGAGAAAAATAGTATTTGAAAACATAAAAGTTTAAAATGCCATATAAAATCCAAAAATTATAAATCATCTAGATATTAACAGTAAATAGGAATTGCTACTTCCTAATATTGCCAGCAACAAAAAAGATTTACTTGTGGAATGCTTAAGGTGGGTAATGCTATATGTACTTTGTTTGGATCCATCCGAAAAGACGTGTAAAGAAACTTTCCAACGATAAAAAATGCACATTTTTTTTTTTTTAAATCGATGGAAAACATGTGTACACAGTAGTGAAGACTATTTAGTTTTTATTTGCACTCTTATATATTAATCATATGAAAATATTTTTATATTAACTTCTCATTCATATTTTATGAACCTTCGTATATTGCTCTGTGATAAATCGATCAAGGATTTACATTTATGGGTTGGTGCCCGAAAAGCAAAAGTCGCGCACTAGGATAGAATTTACAGCCATTCCGGTTCTATGACATTGTGTAATGGAACTTAATAGGCGGCTAAGTTGGTTGTACTTTTTTCGCCAGTGGCAGACGATAGCGGGGAAGGGTCCCTTTACGGAGCAATATCAGAGGAGATGAGACTCCAGCGCCCCTGGCGGAATGTTCATACAGCCGAGACACAGGGAAAGTTCAAGCGCCTTTATTCTGCTGCAGCCTAAACCACTCTTTACTCTGCAGCTCTTAATATGGCGGCACAGCGCAGGCATATACAACATTCACTGCAGCAGAGGCGTTATTCTACACTCGTCTCATTTCAGCGAATAATACACCGCAAAGCATTACCATATAAAACTAGGAACAATTATTGTCTGTTTCTTTATTTCTCTTTCCTACAAACAGGTCGTTCGCTCGTCAAAATGTAATAAGTATCAACTAATATACGAAATAACAGAAATATATGGCTACCAAGATATTAACCATTATTACGGCGATGAGATATAGACATTTTAAATTATCGTAAACGTTATTCTCAAGCATTGTAGTAAAACAGCTAATTTTTTTTGGCTTATGGTTTTACGCCTCGTCGACGTTGAGGTCATTAGATGCGGGAAAGAACTGGGTGGCGAGGAACGAGAAGGAATTCGGCCATGATGATCTTTAAGGATCCTTTCACGCATTCGCCCGTAGTGATTTGAGGAAACCATTGAAAAACGAAATCTGAATGGTGGGACGAGATTCGAACCCGCGCCGTCACAAATGCGAGGCCAAAGCATTTTCGCTATCCCACCACGCTTAATTCTTATATTCTAATTTGGCACTTATATTATCAAAACGTCAAAATTTTCTTTTAGCATTTTTCTATTTCGCATGTGCGATTTCTTGTTTGGTAAAAAATATAATAAATGTATTTGATCAGTTTTTAGATATAAGGGTTCCATATCCAACGGAAAATGGAGTCAAACTGCTAACGTTCCACTGTCTTTTTGTCTGTCAGAGGCCTTTAGCACTTTGATGGAATAAGATAGAGACGTTAAATTTCGACAAACTACTTGTCCCGTTGACGCAAAACTGAATACGATGTTTAAAATTTTGTATAATTCTGAGCAGTCTGGTTTTTCTCTTTCATAAAAATAACGGGGTTGGAAAAAGATGTTTAAAACCACTAAGTAGAGAATTAAGATTTTTTTAATATGTTTTTCTCATTCGAAAATGAAGACGAGTGCAGCCGTCAAATTTGTTGATTATAGTCCATTTTCTTTACCAGCTTTATTTAAAAAACGATATTACCTATGTAAATGAAATATGTCCGCAATATCGATCATCTAAACTAATATTATAAATGCGAAAGTAACTCTATCTGTCTGTCTGTTTGTTACGTTTCTTGGGCTAAACGGCAACTCCAATCGTGATGAAATTTGACAAGGAGATGCTATTTGACATTAGGATGAACATGGGATACCATGTTATGTATAGGTAACAACATATTGTCATTAAATTATGAAAACTATTTGAACTGTGAAAGACAAACGCATAAAATCTAGGTTTTATGTTTAAAGCAAAATTAAACTGAAGTTTCTATGCTGAGGTTACTTAATCATATATTAATATTTTTTAATTCAGATTCCATTTTATGCTCATACATGTGTTATAAATTTTTACTGAAATCGAACTACTGCTCTAGCAGTGTTGGAAGTCGTGCTGATGAGACCAAAGCCTGATCTGAAAACGAGATATGCATTATGGTCATTAAAGTGTGAAATCTTAATTGCGCGAGGCTCCAATCGCACTTGGCAGTTTTTTTCCTGCTTGTATAGACGGTAACTTATCTATGCAATGTATTGTGCCCGATTACCGTTTACCAAGTAGCGACCAACGTTTAATGTTAGAGATGAACTACGCAACAAACTAGTAGCAGAATCACCACGACTTGAAACGCTCCGTTCTGAGGTTCACTTTGATACGCCATCCGGTAATTAAAGAATTTATGATGTTTAATTTTTTCGTCTTCCTCCAGTTCACAGGCTACTGTCGTTGGTCACCAGTTGGATTTACCTTCCACCACGGGTTAATGACTATGGATAAAATAGTTCTATAAAATGACAACACCGACAAATAACTTTTTAACTGACTTTTATTTCGTAGAAAACTTCGTACTGACATTGCATGCGGATAAGGCACGACAACTCCAACTATGTGCTCGCCTCTTAGCATTTGTTTAATATCTCAGTTCACAAATTATTTTCCCGCACTATTCATGATACTTTAACTATGAAAATATATTGCTGACAATTATTCTATCGCTCATTTCAATACGTGACCTCAATATTTCATACTGCTTGTTTCCAGGTTTCTCGCTTGGTCTGTTCTGCTCTGCTATTTATGTAAACACTGAATTACTACTCACGAGGTCTCTCAGACCTTCCGAAACTATGTGTAACCAGAGATAATGCCTAAATTAATCAACTTCAGCTTTCCGACCGGAATAGTAACATCGACTTCACATGCAAACCATTCGATTCCGTAACTAACTCTTAATTGCGACGTAGAAACTCTCTTTCTACTTATAAACCATTTGGCAGAATAATTCTCCCAAACAATAGAATTTCATGACAGCATAGTTTACAGATATAAATAAAAAGGCACTACGTCACTGTTACTCGACAAGCTAAAGACAGTGCACGAAAACTCTTATTCTGAAGAAATGTTATCTTCCAGTTCCCTAGGAGTATGTACTAATGAACGAATTGAATTTTAGCAGCAGATTTACAAAGTATCTTCGTTGCAATTCTTCAACTCTAAATTCACAAATGATTTAACGGTTTCTATAAAAGTAATATCCTAGCATATACTTACGGTAATGATGGGGAACGGTTAAAAAACTTGCACGGGTACTATGACACAAATCCACATCCTCAGAGGCAGGACCGAATGTTAAAGCCCTATGACGTGAATCGGTGCACAAAGCTTGGAAATTAATTAGCCAGGCAAGCAAATGTTGACCAGCCAAATTAAACCACGAAATGCCCATTCACTGTTGTATGTCTACAAGCAAACAATTATTAATGTTTAACATAGTCACGAAAGCAACTTAATTTCCTCCTTTTAGGTAACATCAATCAACTCGATAATACCTAAACAAATTTAACATTTCAGTAGCAAAATTATTGCTTTTTATTGAAGCGCAGTTTTTGTAATTTCAATTATCTTTTCACTGTTATTAAAAGTAGGTGTCCCGTGCAAAAATATCGCGAATGATATGCGATGAATAGCGAGGCTGATGGTTTGTAGCAGAATCAAAGTGGAACTGACTCATTAGTAGCAACTGTTCGTTTACTAATAAATATGTACGTAGCAAAACTATTACAAACTCTTATGAAATAATTAGAAAATACTTTTGGACACGTTAAACATAAGCAAGACACAAACTCGTGGTAATTTACAACAAAAAACAAATTATTATTTACATGGTAAATAACATTACAAAACCTCTTCGTGTACAGTTGTCGAGGTAAAAATATGAAAGTTAGTAACATTTTAATGAAATGTTTCCCTAACAGAAACAAAATACCCTAGAATCTCCTTACTCTAGAAAACACACACAGTTTATCATTATCTCTGTGATATGTGGTGCTGCTATCTAGCGGTAGTACGATCACTCCTTACCGACGCCAGCGCAGCCTAGCAGCGTGACTCTGAACTATCGCATACCAGTGATCTTGATTGTTCATTATTTTACCAGTTGCATGTTAAATTTCAAAAAATTATTTCTTAATTTGTTATGTTACCAAAGCGGAGAACTTAATGTTCAAAATGATAACTTGTTTATTGATTTCGATCAATCTGGAGAGAGGAAGGTGGGTCGTCACAAAAAAAAAAAAAAACACCCTTGGGAAGTAATGTATATGATGACCGGTACTGATTTGAATTTTGAAACTATTTTAATATCTACAGCATTTGTTTCAGAAGACTTACATGCCGATGACTGTTTTCTTAAGTTGCTCAGTATTTCTCTGTAACAGTTACCACACAAAAACATATTAAGCGCAGATACATATCAACTCGATATTACAATTTGAACCTTTTTGTTACTGAGCTATTTAAAATTTAGTGACGTGTATTCATATAGTCATATGCGCAGATTCTCTTGTTTTAGTCGATGGCTTCTGCGGCCGGAATAAATAATTTGTGTATTCCCAGCGGCAGCCTATAACTCCTTAAATTAACATATGCGGCTCAAGGTCACTCTGCTGTACCCCCACTCCACTACCTTTACCCCTCCATACAAAGGGGAAATTTACCAAACACCTACCTGGACACAGTGGTAGCTCGGATAGTTGTGAAAGGAGGGGCTGGTAAAGTAAGGGCGCGTCCATAAATTACGTGAGGTGAAATAGAAGGGGGGTCCGGCGAAATCTCACCAAGGAAGGGGGGTTTACGGAAATCTCACGTGAGGTTTTGGAAATATAGTTGGACTGTAGAGCTAAAAAAAAAAAATCTACAAATGGCGCGAAAGGTCGATTTTAAGGGGGTATTTCGTCGAAAAGTGGTGGTGGAACCGGGTTTTGGAAGGGTGAGACCTGCACAAAAACAAGGTCAAGTTGCGAGGGTGATTTCTAGGGGGCGATGTTTCACGGACCAGATCCCACCAGAGGGAGGGGGGGGGGAATACCGGAAAAAAACCTCACGTAATTTATGGATGCCCCCTAAAGAGCGGAACCTCACCCAGCCCCCCTCCCCCTCCCGGAGATTAGACGCTTGGAGGGAAATATATGAGCTTTTAGAAGTTAATGTGCAAGAAGAAAGCGGAAACTTTGTTCATATCTGGTATACAAATCCCCAGTAGCTCAGTATCTCAGAGTGACCATTCTGCTGAAGAAGAAGATATATTAAAAGAGATATCATCTCTAAAAATATTGGGCCCGACACAATTCAGTAAAAAATCTAAATTTGCATCTTTCATTCGGAAAAAATTATGAAAGATCCTGCATTTTTCCCTTCTTACTTTTGAAAACAGAGGTCATTCACGAGCGTCGTATTTTCTTTTTCTGGTCAGATCCTAACAGTAAAACAAATGCTGTACATGCGAAAACTAACTAATCCGCTTATTCCCTCGTAATGTCAGCCAGTTAAGCTGTAATTAAAACGTCACTTATTACATTATAATATAAAACGCTAGCAACTTCGACGAGTTTTCGGGGCCAACAGTGTTTCCACATGGCCCAATCCCTTGATGCCAAGCCCTTTGTTTGATAAGGACGAGAGGCCGAACGCCAATGCATTGGCGACCAACGTTTGGTCCAATACATTGGCTGTCGTTCATTGGCCTAGTGTATACGCACCTCTGGAAGAAGGTCGAAAAGTCGGCATTTAATATTAGAGCGCTGCAACATTCGGGTAGCAAAAAAACCTAATACATAGCTTAACAACTAACCCTGTATCAGTTATAGATTTGTGATCCTACGCCATAGGGGGCCGTTGAGAACTATTAAATTTGACTTCCTTCTGCGAACCATGTAACATTTGTTTTTGTCTTCAATGCTATTTTTTGTGAAGTATGTATTTTTGTAAGACAGTCACCAAAATACCGCAGTGCACTGAACCAGAGGTTCGAACCTGTGCCCTTGGTTACATTAAATTCCTGTTCCAGTACAGTCGCTGGTGTTTGTGATGCTTCTACCGTTAATAACCCTTCCCCATTCCGTGGTGTTTTCTGGCAGCTTTGCCCTTGAGGAATAAACAAACGGAGCGATAGCTATCCGCAGCCTGCTTCTTAATGAGCTCGTATGTAAACAGTGAAGTGGGTATCAGCAGGAACACTCGACCGCACACAGTGTTTACTAACAGCTCAGCACCCGAGGAACAGTTTACACGGTTTTAGGACTTCAAAACGAAACACTGCTGTCAGTGGGATAGAACCGACGACGGTAAACAACGCGAGAGTGGTACGGAGAACAAACACGAAACAAGTGAGAGGTACAAAATCTTTAACTGCGCCGAATTTTAAAGACGTGAAGTTCGGTTTCTTCAAGTGAGAGAACCCGGGTATAATATCTGCAGTGGTTTAACGGTAAAGAAAGTTTCATAATGGATATAAAGGAAGGACTAGCAAAAAACTTTTCCATGCAAATAATTATTTCGATCAAAAATACCGTGAATGAAAAATACTAACAGCTTCATACAGAACGTTGATACAGACCAATTAATTGCTGAAAGATTTTTATGCTTTTTTTTCAGTCTCAGCGGTGAAGTAAATTTGAATGAAATATTGTCAAATTAAAAAGATCCAAATATACAGGATGTAATAATGTACCGGGAGCCACAGAATGAAACACGTGTGCGTTTTTCTTTGTGTGTGTGTGTGGGGCTCGGGGAAGGCTCTGCTCGGGTCTGTGGGACGTAAGCCCCTGAGTGTCGGGGCCATTAGATGTGACTTATGGCATAACAATCCAGTGACAAGGACCACAGCTCAAGACCGAATTGGCTGCCTGGACAGTTTTCTGTAAACAAATAAAAAATAAAAAGGAAATCTGTATCCGAGAATGAAGGGCGAGGGGAAGCCAGGGGGTACAGCCAATCGGGAGAATTTGTATTATTATTATTAACTAAGGGCGGTTTGTTGCATGTCTCGAGCCAATCAGCGAGAAGAGCTTCCCTCCTAATACGGGTATTGGCGGACGGCATCAAGAAGGGGAGAAAGCGAAGCTTCTTCGGGCAGCGCGGACCAAAGGATAGGAGACTCCTTGGTTGTCTACCTACAGGGGAAGTTCGGCCGCCCAGCTGACCACACGAGAGAAATGGCAGTCAGCACGCCGACTGCACAACTAGATTCGCCTGCACGGTAATCAACGGTCAGAAACAGAAACTTTTGCATCATCGTTTTTTTCCCTAGTGAACGTCCTGAGACAGACACTTCTTGCTCTCCAGAGAAAACATATGTACCCTTGTGTTCTGAAAAGAAAATGAATCTTTGTAACATCTTGTAAAGTAAAAAGAATTCAAGTGCTTAAGTAAATCGTAAAGTCAGATTTTGAACCTTGTTTTCAATATATCCCATCCAGTAATGTAATATGTCACTTGGCTTGGTTAATAATTCTAGTTATTCAATAATTCATGTTTAAATAATAATACTTTGAGCTCTGGATGTCACTTCTCTCATAATAGGGAACACTCCAAAAGCAATCTCTGGCGCCCACCTGATTTTTTACATATTTAATACTATTTGGAAATTAATAACAGGTAGTAAACGGCCACAGCGAGGTAGAGAAGTCGCTTTCCTAACATTGGAGACACTTCAAGGAGAATATTACTGGATTAGCTTTGGTGATTTTATAAAAATACAAGGGACGCTGAAATTAATTTTAAAAACATAAATATATTGCACTTGGACATTAGCATATTCACCTAAAAGAACTGCTAACTGAGATAAAACTCGAAGAGCGGGAAATATATGGTTTGAACATTTTTTTAAAACCAATCCTCACCTACAGAACTAATTTTTGACGTCACAGTGTTACTCAGTATGATCGAGACAAAAACTGAGATACTTATGGAGGGTCAGTTAAATTAAACATACTTACTGAAATAATTATTCAAAACTTAGAAAGAAGCATGTCAATTTAGATGGATGTGTTTAATGTTTTAAAAGCTATTTGACTGTTAAAGTCGCATACAAAGGAGACTTTGTGGTGTTCATTTTATCAGTGCGTATGTTCGAATAAACTCTTTATATGTTATACGCAGTGTACAGAACTCAGTGAGCCCCGTAATTAAAGACACCTCTATTCTAAACAGTTATCTAATCAACATCCACTGAAATTCGAAGCCAGCGCTGACACCTACGCTAGAATGCTGAGCGAGGTGATAATAGGGGATGAAATGGGAGCCGCTGAACTAGTTTGTAAAAGTTAATATTCTTAATATTGTCAGGTTATCACCTATTTTTTTTATCTCTGCCAGTTGCACCAATCTTTGTTTAATTACGATCTATAATAGCGATTAATATACGAGGGAGGCCCAGAAACTAATGCACCACATTTTTTCTTCAACAGTTATTTATTGAACACAATGAAACGTACACAAGAAAGGATGGTGTTTCTTCTTCACTCCATATTCTCCCACGTAATATCCTTCCCGTTCTATGGCCTTCCTCCAGCCAGACGCAAGAGCGTATATGCCCTGGTACCACTCCTTGTTCGGTTCTGTTCTTCTTCACTGTGCGAATCACCTCTTCAATAGCCTCAAAATGGTATTCTTCAATGGTACAAACAAGTGAAAGTCTGAGGGAGCTAGATCAGGGCTACAGGGTGGATGGGGTAACACTGTCCAACCCTGTTTGGTAATGTGTTCCAACGTCCTCAAACTTGTGTGAAGGCGTGCGTTATAATGTTGAAGCAAACAATCACCTGGGTTGTCCAAGCGTCCAAGTCACTGGAAGCGCTTCTTGAGTTTGGTTAATGTGACCACATACGCCTCAGAATTAATAGTGGTGCCTCTCGGCATCACATCAATGAGTATGACACTATCACAGTCCCCAAACACAGTGATCATGACCTTACCAGCGGAAGCAGTTGCTTTGAATTTTTTCTTCTGTGGAGAGTCAGGATGGCGCCGTTCCATCGATTGCCGTTTTGTTTGTGGCTTAAAATGGTGAACCCAGGTTTCATCGCCTTTCACAATACGGGACAAGAAGGCTTCCCCCTCAGCTTCAAAACATTGCAGCAACTCAGAAGAAATATTTTTTTCTGAGAGTTTTGTGTTCCTCAATAAGACGGCGCGGAACCCATCGTGAACACTTTTTTGCGTAATCAAGAGCACTGACGATTACACTCACACTTCCTTTGCTGATTGACAGCTACCGCGTAAATTGCCGAGTCGTTATGCCTGAGATCTCGCGAATGAGCGCATCAGCACGCTGCATCTTGTCAGGTGTTACAGCCGTGGGTGGCCTTCCCGACCGCTGCAAATCTTGGAGCTCTGCAGAACCGCTTTCAGATGACCTCACCCTCTGTGCCCAGCGACTAACCGTACTTCTGTCACTCTGATGCTCCATAAACTGCACATAAACGTTTGTGAATGTTTCCAACCGTTTCTTGTTCCGCAGTGAGAAATTCAATGACGACACGCTGCTTATAATGTACACACTTTGACAATAAATTTGTCCGCCGCTGAAAAATTCTATCACTCTTAGTTTGCGTAATCTGACATCAATGTCATCCTAAGAAACAGTAACGCAATACTGGATTGCCAGTATTACATTACTGTTTCATGGGATGATATTGATGTCAGATTTTGAAAAATAAGAGTGATAGAATTTTTCAACGGCGGCCAAATTTATTGTCAAAGTGTGTACATCACTTTAAAATGTTGAAGAATTGCTGCTATTTGACGGAATAAACGGAAACTATGCGCATGGGCTCCGAAAACTTCAAAGAATTCATATCTTAAGTTTCCCATTCGCACCATTGTTGGGGGCCGAAAAAAAGTGATGCATTAGTTTCTGGGCCACCCTCGTACCTTCGATTATTTTTTTCTGCACTTAGTCCATTGTGAGCATTCGAGTATGTAAACATGGGTTCCCACGATCCACACATTTGCGGACCGGACCGGGCCGGGCCTCAAAGAAGATGAAAAGCGCTAAAGACGAAAGGCTGGTGTAGCTGAAACGACACTAGGAAAGGTGTTGGGAAGGCGGCGAGGGCTAACCTGCGGCTCGCGCTGATCCGTACACTGCGGCTAATGGTCGGGCCACACTGGACCGAGCCGAGCTCGCACCGTCACCGTACCGACACTTTTGTTATTGTTGTCGCTCACTCGATTGAAGTGAGTTCAAATGACACCGCGAGACGGCCGATACTCAGCTGTGTGTTGGTCTTGATTAGTTTGGTTTATTTTTTGATTGTGCGGGCCGGTGTCGGGCTGGTGTCGAGCTGGTCGACATGGAGAAGTGTATGGAAAGACTTCGGAAATTTTCGGTCCTTTATGACTAAATGTCGTTTTAGCGTTACTGATTGTTTTAGAAAAGTGTCTTTTTTTCAGCTTCACTTTAGGTTCATCAGATGTTCGTGAAATGTAGATAGAGTCTTTGAATGTCCGAATTAACAAATCAAAACTTTGACAGAGGTGAAAGTCGATCTTAAGGCCTGTACAAATTTCATCCGAGATCCGTATTTTGAACGGTAGACCTTCCGTACACAAATCACACGCCGCAAACATCTGAATCTAGAAGTACTGAAAAAATGCATTTAATTATATAAAAGTACATTTGTGTTTTGGGATAGCAAAAATAAATTATGTAGAATAAAAGTATGTTTATTTTATTATGTTTGAATATTAATTTTTGATTTCATCCAGATTTGTCTCTTGACTCAGATGGTTACGATTGGGGAACTGAAAGTCCCAGGTTCAAATCCCTGTCTCAGTTATAATTTTTACGGGTCTTAAAATTTACATTCACGTCTGGTAAAGCTTTGATTTGTTAATTGTAATATGCTAGGACACATCGTGGTTCAAATTTCACGTTAATCTGTAGTTTTTCTTTTCAAATTAGGTGACGACGATAGAGGTGTACTGCGCTGCTGATAACTCAGTGATTGGAATTTAAAGAGCACACGAAATTATTAATATTTTACAGAATCTTTGCGGTCTGTATTTAAATAAAAATGGATAATAATCTTAAGCTTTTTTGTTAAAAAAAATTGAGTGCATCGAAAGGAACCTCAGCCAAAATAAATTCGGTAAATGTGAAGTGACTGACGCTTGACATTTAATCGTTACTATGTAGAGATACAATCCGGTACAGTGTGACGATCATTTGTTAAAACTGCTTTGGAATACTATTTTTGTCCATAAGTGATCAAACAATTAGGAGATAACAGGAGTCAGACAAAAAAAGTATTTTAATGTACTTTATAACTTTCGTAGATTATAAAGTACAATACTCTATAGTAAAGTATGGGTTGTAGCCGCAGCTTCGACCTCAAAATCACTTTTAAGGTAATTTTATAACATTAATTCCGTGAAACAGCCAAGTGTATACGTTAAAGGAGACTGAAGACCGAGTAGGAAACCGTCCGTCACACGGCCGTGCTACGGACTAGTGTGAACGCGAGGGGGACAAGCCGATACTCGGCCGAGTGTCGGTGCGGTGACGGTGCGGGCTCGGCTCGGTCTGGTGTGGACCGACCTAAATGAGGTGCGGCCTCCAAACCAACGCGCCATGGGAACCCAAATTAAGACAGCCAGATATCAATTGTTGGTAGAATATTCTGGATCTGGTTGATGCTATTGGTTATGTGGAGGGCTATTACAGGCTGCTTTGGAGAACGTCGCCTGTGTCGTTCACTCACATGGGTCGATTCAGTCTTGACTGATCATGCCATACATCATTTGGAATTGTAATTTAATTCTTGTTTGATTATTTTCCTTCGTGTTTTCTTCGGACATTTATATTATTTGTAAGTGATGGTGATGAAGGGCTATTTAGAGGAATACTTGACATTTTATAATAAATTGTGGTAATGGTATTTCAAGCATTTTATCACCAGAAATTACTTAAATAAAGTAAACAACTAAAATAAGCCCAAACCATGACAAGAGCAGAATGTATCTGATTTTTCTTCCACACGTTTATGAAACACTATGGATCACTGCCTTTGATGACGTTCATTCGTCATTGGAATTTTCAAAAGTGAAGCTTTTGCTTTACTGCCGCATGTCCTTGCTATCAACAAGCATTTTATACCTACTGCCAAGTCATACTATGAAGTGAAGTGTTATAATCTGTCTGCGAAATGTCTATCTCTGTTCTGTGTGTGATAAATGTATTTTTTTTTTTAAATCTTTAGTTTTCTGAGGTGGAGATTTGGGACCTTCCCAGAATTCGCTCAGAAACCACAGTGAGGACGGCCGGTACCTGGGCGCGTACCCGGTCGCGTTGTACATCCCCGATCCATTGTACGGCACTTGACAACTTGAAACTCCACGAGTCTACTGTTAATACCGTACAAATTAGGCCCACTATTCAAACAAAAAGACCGCTATGAATAGACTGACAGCCAACAGTTCTAGTTTAACTGTAAATTACTAAAAATATTGTGGATTGAAAAGGTGAGAAACGAAATAGGTCCTCAGACAAATAAGTAAACACGATAATTACTGATTAACTTGAAACTGGCTACATGCGTCATATCGTACGTAATACGAAATTTCAGATGCTACAGTTGATCATCTAAGGGAAATTTGAAAATATTATGACTGTACAACATACACAGTGTACTGAACTTCACATTGTGGAGACCTACAGTAATAGATGGCTATTAGTTGAAAAATCTCAATTATTGACGAGCATTTGAAGAAGAAAGTAACAGGGAGCTCGCTCACTGTATTCTCCACTCAGTACATTACACAAAACAGAAAGAAATACATGGAAAAAAGAAAATCATATTGAAAACTGCGTCCAGCGTATACGCAGGTTGCTGGCATTTTTACCATCTTCGCATCTGAGATGATAACACTGGTGGTAGATTTCTGTTGCTCGGTGGGACCAGTGGATTTCTGTGAGGAGAATTCTAATGTCAAGATCCACAGAAGTTTCGAAGCAGCAAAGTGCGATATTGATATCACACGCAGCGTTCTGAAATCTCCAGCAAATTGCCCTTCAGGGCAAAGTTTCTATTCTCAGGTGCGGAAACCTGCCCGCCATACGGTTGTGTTGCGGGGAGCAAACGTATCTACAGGATTGGGTCTGTCTCGTATCTCAGTTGGCTTAATAGCCTATGAATGACGCCTGCAGCCTGAAGAAAGTTAAGCTATTGAGACTGGCTGGATCAGCAAATATATATAATACGAGGTGTGTGAGAAAAGTATTGAGATTGGTAATACTGCGAGCGATGTGGCAACGCGATCTGTGCATGGCCGGTTTGTTCATGCCTTCCACATGCTCAGTCTGAGTTTCAACTCCATTAGTGAAGTTGGGTTTTTTGTTGTGTGTTACGAAAATGGAGGATAGGAATTTAGAGCAACGTTGTGCAATCAAGTTAAATTTGGGGAATCCGTGAGTGTGACCTTTGAAAAGTTGAAACAGGCCTATGGAGAACACTGCTTATCAAGAGCACAAGTTTTCCGCTTGCACAAATAATTTTTGGAAGGCCGAGATCACGTTGAAGATCAACCTTGCTCAGGGAGACCGTCAACTTCAAAAACTGACGAAAACGTTGAGCGTGTGAGGGCTCTTGTGAGATCAGACCATCGTTTAATAATAAGTATGAAGAGCGAGCAGTTAAATTTAAACACTTTCACCGTACATCAAATTTTGACAGACGTTTTGGAGACTGGAGACAAGTGGATGATTAATCACGACAATGTCACACGGCTTTTTCCATCGGTGAATTTTTGACCTCAAAACGCATTCCTGTTGTTCCTCAACCCCCATATTCACCTGATTTAAGTCCTTGTGACTTTTTTCTTTTCTCGCAATTGAAACATGTCTTAAAAGGACGTCATTTTGGAACTCTGGAGAACATTCAAAAGACTGTGACCGACCAGCTAACAGTCCTACCAGTGAAAGCCTTCCAGCGTTGTTACCAAGAGTGGAAACAACGATTCCGCTGGTGTATAGCTGCTAAAGGGAACTACTTTGAAGGGAATAATATTGTTGTCTGAAAAAATAGAAGCTTTAGTAAGTAAAAAATCAGTCTCATCATATTTCTCACACACCCGGAGAACATCCACTAACAGCATCCTCTTATTTAAAATGCTAATCTGGAGACTGCGTACGTCGTCTATAGCTATTGGCTAGAGAAAGGTCACGTGTCAGCCTTCACTCGCCAATCAACCGCCACCATTTTACATTACTTCCTTCATGGTGCTTTTTGTTTATTTACGATGATTAAATGCAGAAACTCATGTAAGGAGAATGGTGTTCGATGTTTATGTTATATTATCTGTATCAGTTATAAGAATTTTTTTGGCAGAAGATAAGAAAAATTAAGTTTATTAAAATTTCAGAGAAAGTTTACACCGAACGTACGAATCGCGAAATGTATCAGTCAAATAAATGACAGTTATCGGTGTTTGATATTATACTTTACGTCATTTAAAGTAAAATGCATTTATTTGAATAAATCATAGCCAAACACTCCGATAACATAACCACAGTAGGGTACTCATATCACGAAAATATTATTAAAAAATGACTTATTCGTTTTTCCTTACATGCTTTTCCAGAATAAGTTCCTACCACCACCACAGGTGATGCCAGTCGTTATTCATATGAGGGTAATAGAAGCTATGATTTCCGAATGCAGATATTAGTGGAGGTTGTGGTTAAGTTGACCAGAATCGCAACTGACACATTTTGTTACAGCGTAATTCACTCTGAAATCAGTTTTACAAACCATTTAAACTGCTTTCATAAGCGCCATGTTACTAAAGGTATTAATTAATTCGGGTGAGTAGTTCCTTATTTAATGTGCAGAATTGTGCCTGGACCAGGAATAAAACTAATATTACATGGATAGCAAACGTTTTTGGGATTCCATTTTTTTTTAATTTCACTGGTTCTATACTTCCGTCGTCATTAATTCAGTAGAAGTTACTACTGTATTGTTATGTGAACTGCAAATGAAATATGTAGAACATTACAAAATCAAGGCCATTAGCATTATGCAATAACAATTCCATATAATTAACCAACTGCAAAAAAAAAAAAAAAAAAAAAAAAAAAAAACGAAAAATAACTGCCAGAATATTGAATTCAAAACCGTCATTTTTGACGGGCTCGAAGCTAGTTAAGAAATAAACTGGGATACTTGCATCCAACAGATCTGTCCACAGAGATCAGACTAGAACGTGGAAAAGAAGCTACCTCTGGAGCAGCAAACTGGGCTAAAACGTCCACGAAACTCCTAAAAGACGATGCTAATAACAGTTTTTTTTGTCATTAAAGAATATTAGCTGACCCGTGCGAAAATTTCAACAATGAAATTTTTTATAGCAACTATATAGCAAAACACTGACCCGCGAGAAAATTTCGCGAATAAAATACCATGATTAGTGAGGCTGGTGGTTTGTAGTTGGTTGAAAAAATAACCGACTTATTTCTGATGAATGCTATTCTGCAGTCCTCTAATTTAACATAAAAACCAGAAGCTATTCCTTTCCGGAAGCCGAACTGTGGCAAACCTCACCGGAATACAACTAATGGATAAACATACAGTATAGCATATACATATTTTTTTGCAATACGTGGTGGTACTATCTAGCGGTGATATGTTCAATCAATACCGACGCCAGAAAAGCCTAACAGTTAGGCTCTGGACTGTCTCACATTGGTGACGTTGATGGTTAATGCTTTTGCCCTTTAAGGGTCAAATTCCGAAAAATTTCTTTCTTAAAATATGATGTTAGCAAAGCAGAGACGTTAATCTTTCGGCTCGGTATGAAAGGAGATAAATGGCTCGTGACAAGAAAACACCTTTTAGAAATAATGTATATGAATGTATATAAATGAACAGACACTTCTCCATCCATTGACACAGAAAATTATTGATGAAAATTATAATGCTGACTACATCACCGGTAGCAGAGTATTTAAGAAGACAAGCGGTGTGCAAGAGCTTTCACAAAGAAAAAGGAGAAATTGCTTGTCTCTTTTGACTTGAACACTGGAAAATATGCTACTGAGTTCTCAGATGTGTGTACTGCAGACGTGGTAGGCTGCAAGTTTGCACTTTCAGTCAATACTGCCCTCTAGTTCGCCATACAAAGTTAGAGTTCCATCAGAACGATTCTATCAAGTTGCCTGAGAAACAGTGCAGTATTCTATAAACTATTAGTCTAGTTATAAACTTATAGTTGTAAATTTTATTTTACTTTTGCGAAACACATACGAGAAACAGAAACATGTAGCAACTCTCTGATCCTATTCAGCCTACTGACCGATCAGTACAGAGCAGCCGCAGAAAAAATCGTTCAACGGGAGGGGGAATAATGAACGGACCAATAGAATACAAAGCCAGGAAGGAGATCAACTTGACTTTTACGTCTATTACATTATAAATCAGTAAAGTGGATGTGTCTATTTCTTCCGGCTTCACCCGATAACTTTAGAACAGTTTATTTTTAATGAGGTTTTCAAACTTTGATGGCTAAGAATCTGCCTTAAAACCTTAGGAAATGAACATAACATTCTTTCACCTTTAATCTCATATAACTCAAAAACCATTAAATAGAATTTGGCCGGTTTTTAAAGTTTCTAAGCATTGGTCCTGCAAAAAAAAATAAAAAATAGACGTATATATCATCACATTACCTTCTACTGAAATAGAGCAGAAAAATTTCTGATCAAACTGTAACAAACAATGTAACGACACAATGACGTCATTCTCCACTTCTTTCAATACGTATCGCATATCATACTTTAAATCGGATATTTGGCCGTGATGTAGCGAAGACCGCAAGTTATTTGGATTAACAACGAATTATTAAGAGCAAATTGATAGTTTGACACAGTATTTTTTTTATGAGTACTATAGCGAGTACTGTGAAGAGAAAATATGAGTAAAAATGTTGTGACTAAAAGTGTAGATAAATTTCTGACGGAAACGGAGGGAGGAAAAATGTATTGCGTTGATTATAACGTAACTTTTTTTATTTTTTTATTTATTTTTTTATTTTTTTTTAAAGGCACTTGGTTATGAGTCCATACAGCCAGCACTATGTAATTATGTAATTCGCAACTATTAGGGGTGTAGACTCGGCATGGTACAGACAACACAAGACAAATACAACACTTAACTAAAACCATCCATGCCGTAGGCCAGACTCGAACCGGTGACCCCTGCAACGAAAGGCTAGCACGCTACCCGTACGCTGACGTGGTCGACGTAGCCTAACTTTAACGTTGCTGCGGTTTTGGTGATGTTAATGTCAGTCGTTCAATAAATATTAAACTTAATTTAATAGCTGACAAATAGTGGCGCCAGGACTAATTTACTTTACGGTACTGTTTTGTGAAGCTTGATTTTTCTGAAAATAACAGGAGCCTGAAGAATATACATTTGAATGAAGCTAAAATATTAATGTGTTACTAACAGAAACAAAATCACGCGGACGAGTAGCGGCTACAATAACATAATGGATGTATGAACGTAACTCGCTACATTAAACGTGTGTTATGAAACCGGAACAATAACAGCAATTTCTAAAACTGAATTTTTGGCTACGCTCTTCAAACAACAGTTAATTTTGTATATAATGAGCATAATGCTAATCCATTTCATTTGTGTTCGTTTTATTTTCCCAACACCTTTCCCTATATTCTACCGATGCATAGTCGTTACCAGATATTTGTGTTTTACTTAACTACTTTACGCTGCTTACATTTGGCTCTTTTAGATTTATTTTATGTGCTCTATTCTCGGCGTCAACTAATTACTTTTTTACTGTGATAATTTTTGTATTTAAGCTTTATTAAAGAGTATTGTCTATGTTACACTCCGCGTTTTGCATCGCTCATACGTCTTCAGGTTCTGAAGCTTCTGTTGTTTACCTGCTGTTTTGCACGTTTTCTTTATTATTATTATTATTTTAAAAATATGTTTACGTGCGTTTTATTTGTTGTGTGCATCCCTGTTAATAGTTTCTTACAAGTTTCTTTTTTAAAAAATTTAATTTAATTGCAATGGAGCAAGGCTCCGATGGCAATTTCCTTATACCCCCCATCTTCCCCCTATCCTGCACCCACCTACATTTGCCCTCTACAAATTTTATCTTTAAATTCTTTCAACGTTTTCGGTAAATTATTCATCATTTCTCTTGGTAACCCATTCCAATCCCTGACACCCTTACCTAAAAAAGAGTCTTCCCACACCCTTGTGACTGAAATCGAGTGCCAGCTTGTGGTCATGGTCATCTTTTCCTTTCCATGCACTACTTTTCATACATACTCCAATATCTTCCCATACCTCATCGCCAGTATACGCCCTGTACACTCCCATAACCCTCCTCATCCTCCTCCTGTTTTGAAATGAATCCCATTTCAGCTTCTTTATCATATCCGTCACTGATTGCATTCTGCGGTAATTTCCAGAAACAAATCTAGCAGCCCTTTTTCGCACCCTCTCCAACTCCTGTATAAGTTAGATGTAACCCTTACTTGATTCTTAGTTATCTGTACAGTCTTATTTCGCTAGGTTTATATACTAACATTCCCGTATCCACTGTTTTCTGTAAGAGGTGATTTTGTTGAAATATTAATTATAAACTTTGTCGCGATTTATAATCACTTCCTTTATCAATATAGTTGCGAAATGAAAAGCTTAAGTTAACAGTGTATATGTACATTCAATAAGAAAGCTCAGATAACGCAGACCATTAATATCGAGATCATTCTATCTATTAATTAAATTGTGAGCCTTAGGTGGGAACGTCGTTGCATCAGATTTCCGGTACAATTGAAGTACCGGTACTTTTGTATGATTATTCTGTACTTTGAACTGGTGAATGAGGCTTCGTAATATTTCTAAAAAAAATTAACATACGGCTTAACTCCTCACCGAGAGAATTAGAGGCGGAATAGCGAATGGAAAAGAATTTGGCCATGGTCTTTTCAAAGAAGCATCCCGGCATACGCCTGGAGTGATTTTGGGGAAACCATGGAAAACCCATATCTGGATGCCCGGACGAGGATTCGAACCCGCGTCCTCCCGAATGCGAGGCCTGAGCGTTAACCGTTCACACACCACGCTTGGTTTGATGATACTAATAGTTGGACTGTGGGTCTGTACGAATAGCTAATAAGAGCGGACAAAGAACGGAAAAAGAGTAACGCTCTTCTGTGATAAATCACAGACATAAATGACCGTGCGAATGACTTACACATTTCAATAGGAAATAACGCAAAAAATAACGCAAAAAAAATCGGCGCCAGTTAAGCATTTGGTTACACCATGTGTAAATTATTAAATTGATTTCACCATCCGTCGACGAAGCATTGATCATTTTGGATGAAGTGAATATAATAAGCGAAACAACCCCTGAGGTTCGCTGGAAACAAGTGCGATACAGGGCAAACACGATGCTGTTCTCCTGTGTTACCTGTCCCCTCATTGTGAGATCTGTCGCTGCCTGCGAAATGAGATCTGACCTCGACCAAGGAGCAATATAAGGCAGCTGGGAGGTAATGGAGACGTGTGGCGGACACAACACAAACAAAACATTCTTCTTGTTTGGCGGCCGCAAACGGCTCCTCCTGCACAACCTCACCATCCGTCACAGCCAGAGGGGGAGGGGGAGGCCTGATCAGCTAGCGCAGCGCTTTCTCGATCCTGACAACATTCGTTTCCTTCACAATGATTTATGGAACACTCTCCTGTTTTCGAAGATAACAAGCCCCTTTCCAACACTAATAACTCCACCCGTATTTTTAACATTTCTGGGTACAGTAGTTTTTTTTTTTACCCCTGTATCTCTCTTCATTATCATATATATTATTTCTATAAGGTATTTTTTTGTCACAAGCCTGTATCTTCTTCATACTTAACCGAAATCAATGAATGAGGTGTCATTTTAAAGCTTATGGTCTCCACTTTGGTCACATCATATTTTAAGAAATGAAGTTTTCGGAATTCGACCCTTAAAGGGCAAAAATGTCAATTTCTAAAATGCTGTTTTCTGTGTTACGAGTCATTTATCTCCCTGGATACGTATATGAAATCGTTTAATGTAGTATCATTTTAAAGATTAAGATCTCCGCTTTAGTGACGTCATATATTAAGCAGATATTTTTCGGAATTCGACCCTTAAAGGGCAAAAGTATCAATATTTTTGCAATGCGTAATTGTGTCACGAGCGATTTATCTCTCTTAATATCTAACCGATATATAAATGAGGTATCATATTAAAGAATAAGGTCTCCGCCGTGGTAACATTATTTTAAGAAAGGAATTTTTCGTAATTCGACCCTTAAAGGGCAAAAATCATTTTTCTAAAATGCGTTTTTTGTATCTCGAGCCATTTATCTCCCTGGATATCTAACCAAAATCGATAAATGAAGTAGGATTATGAGGAGTAATGTCTCAGCTTTGTGACATCATATTTTAAGAAAGAATGTTTTTGGAATTCAACCCTTAAAGGGAAAAAGTATAAATTTTTCTATAACGCATTTTTGTGTCACGAGATTTATCTCCCTTAATATCTAACCGATATAGATAAATGAGGTATCATATTAAAGAATAAGGTCTCCGCCGTGGTAACATTATATTTTAAGAAAGGAATTTTTCGTAATTCGACCCTTAAAGGGCAAAAATGTCAATTTTTCTAAAATCGTTTTTTGTATCTCGAGCCATTTATCTCCCTGGATATCTAACCAAAATCGATAAATGAAGTAGGATTATGAGGAGTAATGTCTCAGCTTTGTGATAATATTTTAAGAATAATGTTTTTGGAATTCAACCATTAAAGGGAAAAGTATAAATTTTTCTATGAATGCATTTTGTGTCACGAGCCATTTATCTCCCTTGATAATATAACCGATATAGATAAATGAGGTATCATAGTAAAGATTAAGGTCTCAGCCATAGTCACATTATATTTTAAGAAAGAATTTTTCGTTATTCGACCCTTAAAGGGCATAAATATCAGTATTTCTAAAATGCATTTTTTGTGTCTCAAGTCATTTACCTCCGTTGACAATTAAACAAAATTGATAAACGAGGTATCATTAAAAGATTAAGGTCTTCGTAATGTCTTCGGTTCCGTTACCACATGTTAAGAAAGAAATTTTAAAATTCTACAACCTTAGAGTGCAAAAGTATTAATATTTTTACAACGCATTTTTCTGTCATGAGCTATTTATTTCCCTTGATACCTAATCGAAATCAAATAAATGACGTATCGATTTAAATATTAAATTATCCACTATCGTCACATCATATTTTAAGAAAAAACTTTCTCCAAATTACACCCTTAAGGGGCACAAAATAACATCATTTCTCAAAACTTTTTTTTTACCTTGCTTGATAACTAACCGAAATCGATAAATGAGGGTATCACCATATTTTATAAAAGAAATTTTTTGTAATTCGACCCTTAAAGGGCAAAGTATCAATATTAGTTACAGAACGTGTTGATTTTTTAAATTTTTGTTTTATTATATGCCATTTATCTTCTTCGATACCTAGCTGAAATCGATAATGACATATCATTTAAAAATTAAGGTCTCCAGCTATGTAAAACTCATAAATTAAGAAAAAAAATGTTCAGAATTTGGTGCTAAAAGTGGTAGCGCGTATGAGACTGTTCAGAGCCAAGTCCCACTTTTTTTATTCAATAAGTAGTTTTTCGTATATATTTTTTTCTTTTACGGAAACTCTGTCGTTTTGCTATACAATTCCAATGTAATCATTTTATTCGCTCAGCAACAAATATCACAGAGATGTTGATATGTTGTGTGCAGTTTGTTAAGGTTGGTTTTATTCTACCAAGGTCAGTGACAGTTTGTCATAAATAAAGTGTGTTTTAAATTTTCCTAACTGTTTCATAATATGTTGTGAGTATTTTGCTGTGTACCTATTACACTAAAAAAAAAATATTTGCTACAAAACTACGGTTCTACTATTCAGTATATTACAAGCATTCAACCTCACTACTCGTCGTATTTTATTCGCAAAATTTTCGCACGGGTCGTCTAGTTTATAAATATAGAGTAGCCCATGAAAATGGAAGGAGATATTAGTAAAAATTTTGTGAAACAGACGAATAGAGCAATTTCGTTTGCACTAACTGCTTTAAGTTGTTTTTCAGATGAACTGATGATTAAACTGTCACTGCACCCTGGATAAACTATTAGTAATACCTTCCCGTAGCAACATTTTGAAAAAGATTTTTATTTCCTTTATAGTTTAAACACTCTTGTACACGAAAATAGATCTTGGGGCCTTTATCCTTTAAATAAAATTTTGTTTGTTTTTTCACAACTCTGTTTTGCGCAAGTTTCGAACAATTTCCAAGTGACGTCAGTAATTGGAAGTGACAGGTCAAATAATCTTAGTTCTTTAACATTATAAATTTTCTCGATAGAATAATGGATTCTGCATTGTCGTTTGCGATCAACACTCACCATTCCAAATGCTAATCCGGCCATCCAGATTTAAGTTTGACGATTTCCTTTAAACATTAGGGGAAATCAGTATTGATTGATTATTATAGGGAGCGTACATAAACTACGTGGCTTGGTCTAGGATAAAAGGGGGGGAGGAAGCGTTCCGAGCCAGGCCACGTAGCTTTTCATTCATATTATTTGTCACAGTTAAATAAAGTACGGAATACACAACAGCATGTGGATATTAATATCTGTCATTTAATTATCCCCGTGTGAAATTTACTATAGTCTGACAGGAGAAAACAGTAAAATTATCTTCTGGAATCAACAGGAAAAAGAATACGTATTAACTGGGGGGAGGGGAGAGGTAAAAAGCCACATCGGGCTACGTGAGGGGAGGAGGGAGGTGTTCACAGGAGGTCATAATGGAGCTACGTAATTTATGGAACGCTCCCTTATCTGTGCTGTAAGCTACAGCCTATTTGTTTCATTTTCGTTCCCATCGATCCTATGATATCATTTACTTAAAACAGAAATAACGCTGAAGCTAGTAGTTCTGGTTAGCAATGCTTTATCTTAACGTAAAAAAAATTTCTTTTGGTGGTAATATTTACCATCTGTTCGCCTACATTTTTTTTTCAAGTAATATTAATTTCCCACTTTAGATCAGTAACATTAGCCAGAAGCATTAATATTGCAGATTAACTATTCTTGTTTTCCTATAATATAAAGCACAGTGCGAACGCGAAACTAAATTAATGGATATTATGAAACTTATTAACAAAAATTTTACACATAGATGCTTCTCCTTCTTTTAAGGTCCGTCGTTTACAATGGCACCAAGATGTTACTGTCGTCACTGCACAATCTTCTTTAATATTAATGCTTCAGTTGTGAACGGTACCAAAGAAAATTTTGGCTATTTGCTGCCTAGTACCTTTCAGACGTATTTAAGACTTCAGAAGACAGACTTACTCACAAAGAATGTAATTTAGAGCTGCTTAGCAGTTCAGTGAAAGACAGACCTCGTTTTTAAGAGGAAGCTACCGTTATGATTTCTAAAACAGGTTGGAATATTGTAACAGGTTTCTACACTCTTACCGCTGGCATGTATTGTCTTGTACATGTGAAGTGAACTCCTTTCGCTCAGTGGTTTGTATTAGACCCTAAACCGTGACTCTCCTACCTTTCATGCACTGGCTTAGTATACCTATTCTTTTTTCTTTTATTAAAGAAATGGCATTTAGTCTCTACGATCATTTAGCCAGCTACAATTTATTTAAATTATTCAAAGTATTGTATCAGGATTTGATCGCGATTCCGTGGACGCTACAGTGACGACAGCAAAACACGAACACAACACTTAATTCAAACCACCTATCCCCTGGTCCGGACTTGATCCGGGGACCCTTACAGTACGAGGATGGCGTGCTTGCTCTCCATTGTCAGATCCGTTTAGTTTGCCTCCTTCAGAACGATACACCCCGCTTTCAGACTATGGTCAAAGTTTCATGACTTACGTTGTTTTATCATAAGACGAATGCAAAGTGATCATACGTGATAGAAAGAGCAGTTATTGTGGTCTCTTCAATGTTGTTAGGTGCCTTCACCTTAATAAGGAGGATGATTAGACAGATATAACTAAAAGGTTTATGAAGGAACACTTGCAAGAAACTTGTAGAGATTTTTTATCGAATCAATGTCCCACACTAAGATTAAAAGCTCCAATTTCTTCCTCGTCACATGTTACATATCTACAGTTAAGTACCAGCGCACAGCAAAATAACTGGAGAACTACAGAGATGCATAACAGAACTCAGATCAGATTATGTTTTTAGCTGATAGGAATCATTCAAAAAAGTCATCTTAATACTGAGGGAAGGTGTTAACACATGAATCTGGCATTGAATGTTGCTAAAGGAGGAAATACTGACGGCCATCTTTCATCAATAAAACATTTTAGAAGTTAGACAAAAATAAAATTCCACAATTTAAACTTTAGATACTAAAATTTTACGAAGCGAATAGTTCTTTTTTTCAAAAAACATAGTTCATTTACCAAATAATACGATTACAGTAAAATAATAAAGTTGGAATCAAAGGTATAATGTAAGAAATCAGTTTTTTGAAATTAATGTGGACTAACGTAAAAAAAATCACCAAAACTGTAAATAAAAATTCCTAATTATATGTATTAGCAACTTTTGCATGTACTGATCAATTCTATTCAAATTTTTATTTGGGAAATCAACCTCCGTGTCACCAAGTATTCGTATTAAAAATGAATCAAGTTGAAGTTTGTTATTTGAGAGTAAAGCTGCATATCATGTTGCTTGTGACTGATTTAATTGCCGTAGGGCCTATGTATCATTTTCATCTATATATCAGCAGAACATCTCTGGCACCAGACTTCACAAACGGACGCAAATAAACGGTGATAAAGGACACGACAGTATGGCAATGACAGTAAATCTTCATGCAACCCATACAATGCTACTTTTATGATTTGTTTTTTTGATGAGAATTTCACGATTCCCGACGGCGTGGCGAGCAATAATCTACTTTGATACGAGAAAATCAACCCACGACGTCAAAGCGAATCAAGTGAGATTGAGAGGAATAATCCCGGCATTCGCCCTGAGCGTTTTCTGGAAACCATGGAAAACCGAAATCTGAATGACCGGACAGGAATCGCACCCCTTCCCACCCGAATACTAGTCCCGAACTCACCCAGCGGGCTCGTGAGGCTGCAAGTGTTTCTACGAATTTACAGAAGTAGACATTTCTGTTGCTGCAACCATCAGACCTGAAAGCGTCTCGGCCGAGTGTAAGAAGTTACTTCTGCTCCAGCTATGAAAGCTAAAAGTCGGTTCAACCAAGGGTGGCAGAGCGACAAGTAGTGAGGGTACATAGTGCCGTGCCAGAGACGCACAGCATCTGCAGCAACACATCAGAACGTCAAGTGAGTAGTATTTATTTATTTATTTCATATGGCAGAAGAACAAAAAAACAGTAACAAGTGAGCGGTAATACTCAGAAACCAGTAATTGATGCTCAGATAAACACCAATATAAAGATGCAGAATCACTTCTTGTTTGTTTCGTAGATCGCTGTTGTATTATGTCTATCATTTATAAACTCTTGCAAAAGGAAACTCACTCTAAAAGATTTTTATAAATAATTTCGTCAAAAACAACTGTTTTGGTGAATTGTGTTTTATTTGATTCCCCAGACGCGTTTCGCCTTTGTGGTGTAGGATATTATTTATAAAATTATTGGTCAAAAACTGCGGAAATATAGCCTATCACCAGATTAATATTACTCTAAAAGATTTTAGTATTTAATGATTTAACTCTTTCATCTTTGTATGCATGCTGGTAATTATTTGTTCCAGTTTCATTTGTGAGAAGTGGCATCTCATATATTAGTATTGATGATTCTGGGGTTATGTAGTTGTAGCATTTGAAGTGCAAAATATGTAATATCTATTATAAAGTGTTTGTAGTAGATAGTTTAAGTGATGTATTCATCAACCAATTTTATTTATTACCTCAGTCTTTCTTGACTGTGCAATCATGAATCAATTAATGCTATTATTATTAATATTTTCGTATATCCCCATAACGGAGAACGATAAGCAATCCTGACTGGATGTTTTCAGTTCCTCTTTGGAATGTTATTCTTGTCGGACCAGTATTTTTTATTCCTTCACTGACGGGTTTCTTTTCTTCGGCAGTCCAGACGCGTTTAGATTTTCCTTTTTTTTTTCTTCTCTGAAATAACATCCCATGAGTTCACTTTATTATTAAAAATAACTCGGTTTTGACGTCTCCTTAGCAACGCTAGCAGAATTCTACTATAATACTATATAATACCATCATAATGCTATTATAATACTATCACAATACTATTATAATACTAAACAAATTAATAAATTAAGATCCCTGCCTAAGTCAGATATTCCATTAGCGTCAAACTTATGGCTCAATCTGCAACGTAATGAAAATTTCACTACCTGAACAGTCCTTTCTGAAATATCCCGGCTGAGACGATCTTTGAAGGTAATTTAAACCTCTCTTCTTCAGTGAGTGCGTATGTGTTGCTGTTGTCGACGTTAGGTAACGTTGTGAGTCCAGTCGCTTTGTCGGTGTTTGACAGCCTCATTCGTTCTTTGTCCGGCTAGACGGAGAAACTGTTATCGGCTAGCTGCCACACTGAAACAATTGGGCTGTCTCCTCGAAGGCGACTTGAGAGTATTGGTCGCTTGAAAATATTGTCTTAGACGTAGTTTTTTCTATGAGAGTACGACAATCCAGGTACCTATTTGAGCTTCGTGGGTAAACGGTTAACACTCGGTCCAGGTTATTCGGTAGGTAGCTGGTTCGATTTGCGTACCGACCATCCAGAATTCATCTTTCACGGTTGCTTCCGAAATCATTCCAGGATAATTGAGATGGTTTCTTCAACGTGCTTTCCCATTCAGGACCATAAATGATTTCCCAACACTAATGAAAGCAACGTCGACGAGTCGAAAAGCACTTAAAACAAATATCCGGCAGAAAGGACGTCCTGTTCTCTTCTGAACACTCCGATGTCACGTTCAGCATTCAGGTCTCTCCATTCGTTTAGATAAGAAGAAACCCGTCCTGCATAGTAATACCATCAGACCACATAGATAGAGGTTTTGCCAGTAATCGAAACACGGATTAACAATTTTAAAGGCAGGAACTTCAGCAATGTGTTATTGGAACGCTGTATTTAATTCAATGGTTGTATTTAATTAAGGTATCCATAGATCCCTACAATGATGCAATCAACGTCCAAACACTTTTGTTTTTAGTGTCATCCATCAATTTATCGGCAGTTTAGAGATAACTGACTACAAGGTGTAACAGATATAAATTTAAAATGGTTTGGACTTAAATGAAAATTCTGCTATCGCTGACTAACTTGACAGCTGACTCGATTACTGTTAGGTCCTTTAGCACCTAAAATTCCAGATGGGTTCTATCAATCGGCCTCCCGCTTAAAACCTACCTGACACAGTGCTTAATTTCGGCGACGAGGGCTAGTTGGATATTAGTAGAACAATTAGAAGTAGAAGGTGGATGGGATGTGATGCCTATGAGCATTAGATTTCAATCATAAGGTAGTTGGTAAGCGAGTCGAAGATTGGAATAAATTACAGAGGGAAATGGTGAATTATTTACCTGAAAGATTGAAATAATTTAAACGTAAACTAGGTGTTTATGAAAATTACCTGTGGCAATATGCTTCATTATAATAAGTTTTAATATTTTTTTAATTTTTAATTTATTTATTTGACCTTAGGTCTTGAATAGACCATACAGTCAGCCTGGTAAAGTTACAAGGTAATAATATTAATAGTATGTAAAAATATGCAGATATATAGATACATTAAATATGTAGGTCACTGTCCTTAATATAATCCTTGATGATACTATAGATTCTGTTGTTATTTGTAGCGAGTAGTACTGCAATGCTAGTTGGAAGTGGCTGCTGTACTCGCACAAGAGACTTGATGAATGTTGATTGCTGTTGCTGAAAATTGGAACAGTTGAAAAATAAGTGATTAAGGTCCTGTATTGCCTGTCCGTTGCATGTGCAGTAAGGTGTGTTTACCGCCTTGATGCGAAAAAGATGACTACGGAAGGCGCCGTGGTGGAATCTCATACGAATAATAGAAGTAATGTACCATCGTTGAGTATTCCATCTTAAATAACCAAGGTTTTCGTGGAGGGTACTTCTGAACTAGAGCGTACTGTCGGCCTCTGTATTGCTTAGATTCATTCCAGCTTCTCGTCCATTGGTGATATGCATTGCTGACCATTGTTGCATGATAATCAATTGTATTGCTGGGTATTATTAAGCTTCATGCCTCCTTGACTAACATATCTACGTACTGGTTATGCCTAATTCCAGAGTGCGCGGGTATCCAGATATAATTAACGTTGATTAAGTTCTACAGTCTGTTGAACTATACTGATGTTGTATGTATTAATTCGCTGGAGTATAAGGGGTATGGCTAAGGAGCGAAGAACACTAAGTGAATCAGTGAGTATTAGTACACTTCGCCGTAAAAATCTTCTAGCGTATATAAGAGCCTGACTGATGGCAATGGCTTCCGCCGAGTAGATTGGTAGGTGACCTAGAAGGCGGAACCTCTGAGGGTGTTGTGTCTCGGGGCAGTAGAATGCACAGCCTACCCTACCCGTCAAAGGAATCTTTGACCCACCGGCGTATATCTGAACTGAAGATGGCCATCTAACACATAAATATTCCAGGCAAAGTTGTTGAACTGGTTGACCATGTTGTGGATACAGCGGTAGGCAGTTTACTGCCAAAGGGGTCACACATTGTTGGTAAGGTATGTCGTATATAGTCGTCATTTTCTGTTGCTGGAGGTCAGGGAGGAGTGTTGATAGGTACTCAAGACTTTGCAACAGCGGATACCTTTGGACAAATAGACACCGACGTCTCTTTTTCACCAGCTGTTGTAGGTTGATAAGATGCCGGAGAACTGTTGAATTTTTGGAATAAGCACGTGTAAATAAAAATTTATTTGACAGGAGTTGTGAGCGAACATTAAAGGGCATTTCTGCTGCTTCCAAAAGAAGCGCATTCGTAGGTGTGGATGTCATAGCTCCCAGGCAAATACGAATGCTCTGATACTGAATGCGATCCAGTTATCAAACGTTTTGCTTTCATAATAATCTCCGTTTTACAATGACCTATTCGAAACAGTCCACTAAAGATGTTTATTTATTTATTTATCAATCTGGTTCCATGGATCCCTGCTGAGGATGGACCTCTAGAATGTGAAACATGTCATGGTTAATACACATATATACAATATGAATAATAATCATAGTGAAAAAATTATATGTCACAAAGACAATAAATAACTTTGGTGCTTAAAAGTTATTATTATATTTTAAAGAGGTTTGAGCAGAAACTTGTATGATATTGCTGTAGCATACACAGTGTACAGGAATGAAAGGAAAATCCTGAAACCGCAGATAGGTCACATCATTTACTAGTATAATACAAAATTTTATTTTAATAAAGGTCTCACCATTTTCGAGATAATGATTTTTTAAATATTTTTTTCGAAACATGTGACTTTGTTCAGCTTATGCCACGCAATTTCTAGATATCAAGAATTTTTGAACCCCGTTCTTTTAAAAAATATTTACTCAAAGATATTTGAGTCATCTAAAACAATGTTCTTTTTTTCTTAAAACGTCAAAAAAACCGTTATAAAAATCTTAAATGGTATAATTATTTTATACTTCTTTTAAAACGATTGTTTTATGGTAGTGCTAAAGAGACCATTGTGCATTTCAAACCTGTATTAAAAATTATAATGATTTGAAAAAACGTTTTTGCCATGGTGCGCATACAAATAATAGAATAAATGCGAGTAATATTTTTATTTCGTTAATTATAAAATTTGTTCAAAATTGCCACCATTTGCTCTTATGCACCCCCTAAATCTTTTGATACATGATATTTTTATTTGGCGAGCATAACCTTTGACGTTAATGTGTTCTGCAGCTGTTTTTATTTTCTCACGCAGCTGTAATCGAAGTTAAGTTCGTCGCGTAAACTAAATCTTTTAGGTAGCCCCAATTAAATAAATCCAAGGGATTCAGGTCCGGTGATCTTGGTGACCATAAGACAGGGCCGAGGCTCCCGATCCACCTTTCATTAAGGTGGTTTCGGACAGCTCGTTCATAGTGTAGTGGGCAGCAATCGTTATGCAACCACTTTTCTTCCCTTGTTGCGAACGGCACATTCTCAAAAACACTCGACAGCTGATTTTGTAAAAAAAGGCGAGAATGATTTCTCCTGTTAAAGTTTATGGTAGATCATGTGGGACTATCACTTGCCCGCTTAATATCCCAGTCCAAATTTTGACTTTTAATTGTGTTTGAGAGCGTGAGGGTTTTCTAGTTGCCAGCTATGCAGATTGTGCAGGTTCAAGTAGCCGTCTTTCCTGCGCGAAGACTCGTCACTACACAGTATGTTCTCCAAAAATGAACCATCTTCACTAATTTTTCTCAGCATTTTCTGACAGAACTCTACACTTCGCGGGTGGTCGGCAGGTAGCAAAGTTTGCACCCTCTGCACGTGATATGGGCGCAATTGATATTTTTAAAAGTTTTTTTTTTAACCTTTTAACAAAACAGAACATTGTTTTAGAGAACTCAAACATCCTCGAGCATTTAAAAAAAAAACAAAAAAAAACATGCTCCTAAAAGTCTTAATTTGTAGAAATGGCGTGGAATAAACTAAACAAAGTCATATGTTTAGAATTTAAAAAAAAATCATAATCTCGAAAATGGTGTGACTTTTACTAAAATAATATTTTGTCATATGGTAGGACATGATGTGTTCTATCTGTGGTTGCAGGATTATCCTTTTATTACTGGACACCCTGTATATGCTTGAGAACATTTGACTCCCTCCGTTGTGAACTGCTGTAGCAGAGCATTTTTGTAAACAGTATCCGATTGTGGAATGGTTAGTAGTGAAGTAGAAATCTCAGTGTAGCTGACGTGGGAGAACAGGCCGTTCACCCCTGTTCACTTTCTGAGTGGACCGAGGTTGCCCTGTAATCGTCTCAGTGTGGGCGAATCTGGACAAATTAGAAGCCGCAAGTTCATTCTCCTGCAAGAGAAAGAGCGAAAATAGCTTTCCTGAACTGTCGTGGTAGGTTGAGGATCTAATGTAATGGTGGCAGTAATTAAAGCAAAGGTATAGCAAACGAATAATGTATTCTCAAATAGCGACGCACCTCATTAATAATTAGTAGTGTGGAACAGATCGATACGGTTTATGGCAAACATAGGAATGACTTCAACTGAGGAAGCTGGTCGTGGCAGGCAAAGTTGCTACAGCGACACTTTTGCAATTATGGATGGCAGGAGGGGAAGTGTGACTAAATATTTCTTCAGAGGTCTTCCGATGATTTGTTGAGTCAATGCTACCTGGATTACTGTTCTCCGCCGGACAAAACTGGGTCCCAGACGATATTCGGACGTCTCCCACGTAGTTTGATGTACCCATCCGCAGAATCTTTTCCTACGGAGGAATGTGGGTTTTAACTAAGAAATTTGTACAAAATGTTGTCAAGGGTAATGGTGCACTCCCAACTCCCATATCCAGTAGGTCAAGTCACAAGGGTGGAAATTTATTCCATCCGCGGGACTGGAGCCAGTTAGTCTACTATCGAGACGCACATCTGCCTGAGCTGCGGCGACTTGATCCAACGAGGGTGCTAATAACCACGTCAACCGACGAAAACTAAAAAAATGGCGTGAGTTCTCTTAGATGGGACCATGGGTCCGTGATCTCGGGGTCTGTGCTACATTCGTACCCTGCCGTCAGCTCTTAGCAACTGGAATCGTGACTCATCCAAAGGTGGCTTCCCACGACCCGTGCATTTGCCGGCCGCGCCAGACCAGCTATCAACAGCGGGTCGTGGGAATGGAGCCGCCTCTGCTGGCAGGAATGGCGCGCCTCTATCCGTCACCCAGTCGGTAAACATCAAACGCCCGGGTAGCTGAAACGACACTAGGCAATGTGGTTAGAACGTGGCTGCAAGTTGGCGAGGGTTAGCCTGTGGCGTGTGCTAATTCGTACTATTGGGATGCATGGCGCGGCCTACTAAATCACACGAATGAATTCAAACAAACAGTATAAAGGCATATGCGATATGTTCTCCATGATAAAGTCTCCCTACGAAGAATACCAATGGACTGTAGTTGGAAGAATGCCGTAAGGACACTGGAAAGGAACGGTAAATAACATGCTCCAATGAGACGTAACGAGGAGTGATAGACCAAGTGCTGTGATATGTTTGTGTGATATGCGTAAATTGAGCTCACTATCCTGTAACGTAACAGTGCTCTTTCCCGTATAAAAATACTTCTCGTTAATTATCTTCGATGTTATACATCATCAGTACTATTTGCGACACCCTGAACATTGATTTAATTGCCAAATACTGAATGTTTTGTAATATCACATAATGTTTGTTATGTCGAATATCAAATCATGTACTCTGTGTATAATTTATATCACTCATTCTGATTTGTTCATTGTTATTAAATTATTCAGTAATGGACTATTCTCGCGTCCATACAATAAGCCTGCATTCCCAAAACTAGAGGGATTCACCACTTTTATACAGAATGGGATAACTAAACCCGAATTATCTTGCCCAAGGTAGCGTGGTATCAAAATCCAGCCACGGAGATGACGATCTGTAGCGAACTTGGATTTACACGGATTTACATGCTAAATTAGTTAACACTCACTTGCTTATCCACGACCATTATCTTTTGGCGGATTAAAATCTACTAATTTTTAAAAAAAATCGTGTATAGTTATTCATGCAAAGTTATCCACAAAACTGTGTGATGTTGATTATTGTGTGTGACCTCAAGGTTTATTACACCCACATATTCTTCACCTCTGCAGTTGAGTCTACACAGAAATCAATTAGTCGGAAATTATGAGCCAACAGATTTCTTCTTACTCTTCACCACGTTTTTCCAACATTTTTGTGTCGTCTGCCTTCGACGAGTTTTACTCATTGTTGGCATGGTCAGATTTGGAGCTTTGGTTTTAAAGCCGCATTGCCTTGCTGACGCCAAGCATTTTATACCTACTGCCACGTCGTACTAAGTACTAATGGTGGAGGTGAATTGTAGACATCTGTCTATGAAATTAGTAACTATGTTCAGCGTCTCATACGGGTTTTTTTTCTTTGTGAAATGTGTATTTAATGAGGCTAAGGTTGGGCATTCGCCTTGATGGCTGTGGAAAACAGCCCGAAAACCGCAGTCATGGCGACCGGTGCGCGAATCCCTGGGCTCGTGCCCGGTCCGTTGAACCTCCCCAATCCAGTGTGCGGCGCTTCAGTGCACTGGTTACTATATGCAAGTCTATACACAAGCACAGTAAAAAGTAATTGGGAATCATAAAGAAAGCATTCGTTTAGTGTATACAGTTCAGTTCACTAGTTATCTGAGGATAAATAGCACCAAGCCACTTATATCATTAATACGCGACAAGCTATTCTAGATCATAATTAGTGATAAAAATTATGATTTCAGTTTTTTCCTACAGTTTTGGTACTACATCTTAACATTTTAAATTACAAATCTTTGTCGATCTAACTTATAGAAGACATGGAAAGACACAAAGAATAGATCTGAGCTCAGTTATCACTATGCTTTGATTTTCTCATGATATTATCGTGATATCTGAAAAATTACTGATCTATATGAAGAAAATATCTGCAGAAGTATTTAGACTAAATATAAACACAAACAAGATAAAATTCTTGAAGTGTAGCAGTAAAGTGAATATAAAAAAGGAATCGAAAGTGACATATGTAAAAGTTCTGTTATTTTGGAATTAAAATTTCGACTGACGACCACTGTAAACAATTATCTCAAATACAGGATAGCATTACCGAAAATAAATCTTTTAGTTTCAATCCTAGGATGCAAAAGGATTATTCTAAAATCGTATACGTGGACAAACGCCTGGCAGAATTCGGAAGTCGATGCTTGTAACGATATTGTTAAATGAAGACGGGATATTCCTATTACGATAGCGGAATAGATATTCTCGGCTCAGAACTTAAATTTCCGTCAGCCAGCAATGCCTGAAGATGATTAATGGAAGGTTCTCTCAAATTATTTATGCTGGCGCAGGTGGAATCCGAGAATATTAATTTTGTTCAGGAAAATTCAAATACGTGATGGGATCGAAGGCAACTACGACGGATTATTGGAATTCTAGTGATTACTATTAATAAAGTTATAAACGAAACGTATTTAATTTCACTGTGGAAAAAATTTATCGATACCTTATTTCTTGGACCATGTAACACAAAGGACAAAGCAAGTGTTTAATCAAACAAATGAAAAATTAAAATTAATCTCTGTGATAGGATGTTTCATTTTAAATGTCAGAATTAGTTACTAGATATACAGGTTACGGGTTGATGATAATGGAGCAATTTCTCCGCACATCCACTTTTGCATTTCACGAATTTTTACTTTAAATTATTTCAGTGTTTGATATAAATTCTTCACCATATCGCTGTGTAATTTATCTCCCTAACCTACAAAAGAAAATACCTGAAATCATGTGTTAGTGGCCATTCCTTACCTTCCACGTTCTGCTCCTGATGCTTCTACCAAGACCAATAGAAACCTCACCCCCCAATAAATTCCTTATTCACATGAAGCACTCTCTTTACCAAACTCGTTTATCATTATTTATTGACTGCTTTCTATAGGAACTTTCATAAACAAATCTAGCAGCACTCTTTTGTACATTTTACAACTCCTGTATTTAATACCCATAATGTGGTATTGATGTGGTATTATCCTTTTTGACATTTATCGACATACCTTGTTGACCTACCCATTTAGAAATTCTATCAAGATCCCCCTGTAGCTGTTCACAATCCTATCGGGTGTTAATCCTACTACGCTGCGTAAAATTATGACTTCCGCAAACAACCAACCTCTCAGAGTAAACCATTAACACAATAATCAATTAGAATAATGAGCAGCAATAGTTCCAACACATCAACACATTACCCTGTAGCAAACCTGATTTCACTTTTTTTTTTTTTGTGTTTGATGAGAAAATGACTAACACTTGATCATAGGAGTAAGGGCATGCTTTTGTAGGTAAGGAAGGTGGTCGGGTATTACAATAATATACCGAATAAAACATCTAAAAGATTATATGAAAAAGTTGGTTACCTAATTTTATCATCACATCAGAAGTTTTCATGTTGCAGTATGAAATAATAATTCCTGTGGGAGCGCATACTACCATTCATGTTAGTTTATTTGCCAACTAACTAGAGGTGATATTGAAGCCGCTGCAGGAGAAAATGTTTTCACTTCTGCTTGTAGAATCGTTTTGAGAATCCTTTGTTATGAACACAGACAATCCAATTAATTCTGTTTACGAGTTCGTAATAAAAACATACCTCTAAAACAAGTTCTTAATATAAGTTAAGAAGTAAAAGCTAGCGAAAGTCTCTTGTACTCTACCAACAACGATATTATTTAAAGCGAATTTCTGTCCTCTCATTAAATGAGATTCTAGTTTTAAAGTTCAGATTTTCGTAAAGTAAATAAGCAGACGCTTTTCTTTTTACTCACCGCAATTATAAAACTTACCCAATTTGTTTAGCGGGCTTGATACGAAAGTTTAACTTACTAATGAAGTCAAGGACAACGATTCCCTCATCTAATATTATTCAGGTTTATAATATGGTCTCACATGACGCGATTGGAGATCCCAAGTAGTTATCATTTTGTTCATCAGATTAATTTCTCTTGCTCAGTAGTCTGATAATTTTCTGCTGTGCTTCATATGTACTTAGCGTGCTAACAATAACCGGTGTACGATTTAATTAGGTAAAGGGAAATTGTTTTTAGGTATAAAACATGTTTTAATACAATGATCTATTCATGCACCGAGCGTTGTGCGTTATCCGTTAACGTTCGGACAGATTCCCGATCCTGGCAATCAAGATCTGGTTTTGCATGTCGTCACTATAGGAAAATGGGAATGCCTCCTTCGAACGTCCTCCACCGATTTTTTTCCGTTCTTTGTTCCTGAGCCTCTCCCATCTTTAATGGCCTTTTCTTTGACGAGCCATGAAATAGTAACCAATAAACCTATCCGAGCAAGTATCTTAGCGTTAATTTTAAACTTACTTTAGTAAATTTAGACATTTTA
This sequence comes from Vandiemenella viatica, assembly GCA_031002005.1. Classification (NCBI taxonomy): domain Eukaryota; kingdom Metazoa; phylum Arthropoda; class Insecta; order Orthoptera; family Morabidae; genus Vandiemenella; species Vandiemenella viatica. The sequence continues at coordinate 155,971,937 of JARYHS010008074.1, forward strand.
AAGGGATTTTTTTTAAAATATATCTTCATATTTAACTATAACTTCATTCGAATAAAGTATTAAATTTGTATAACACCCATGTTTAACAATAGTATCGATTAATTTGCCACGGTTAATTCAAGATGATTTCTATTATATTCATACAAGTTGATAATACAACAATATAATTCAAAGATGTATCTGGTTCACTATGGTAATCATACACTGAAGAGCCAAAGAAGCTGGTATAGTCATGCGCATGCAAACACAGAAATATGTAAACACTCAGAATACGGTGCTGCGGTCGGCAACCCATATATAAGACAACAGGTGTCTGGCGCAGGCGTTAGATCGGTTACTGCTACAAAAAATAGCAGGTTAACACGATGTGAGTGAGTTTGAACGTGGTGTTAAAGCCGGGGCACGAGAGAGAGGACACACTATCTCCGAGGTAGCGATGAAGTGGGGATTTTCACATACGACCATTTCATTAGTGCACCGTGAATATCGTGAATCCCGTAAAACATCAAATCTCCGACATCGCTGCCCCCGGAAAAAGATCCTGCAAGAATGGGACCAACGACGACTGAAGAGAATCGTTCAACGTGACAGAAGTGCAACCCTTCCGCAAATTGCTGCGGATTTCAATGCTGGGCCATCAACAAGTGGTGATATGGGTTTTCGGAGCCGAAGGCCCACTTGTGTACTCTTGCTGAGTGCACGACACAGAGCTTTACGCCTCGCCTGGGCCCGTCAACACCGACATTGGACTGTTGTTGATTGGAAACATGTTGCCTGGTCTGACGAGTCTCGTTTCCATTTGTGTCGAGCGGATGGACGATTACGGGTATAGAGACAACTTCATGACTTCATGGACCCTGCATGTCAGCAGGAGAATGTTCAAGCTGGTGGAGGCTCTGTAATGGTATGGGGCGCGTGCAGTTGGAGTGACATGGGACCCCTGATACGACCCTGACAGGTGACACGTACATACGCATCCTGGCTGATCACCTGTATCGGTTCATGTCCATTGTGCATCCCGACGGACTTGGGCAATTCCAGTAGGACAGTGCGACACCCCACACGTTCAGAATTGCTCGGAGTAGTTCCAGGAACACTCTTCTGAGTTTAAATACCTCCGCTGGCCACCAAACTCCCCAGACATGAACATTATTGAGCATATCTGCGATGCCTTGCAACGTGCCGTTCAGAAGAGATCTCCACCCCCTCGTACTCTTACGGATTTATGGACAACCCTGCAGGATGTATGGTGTCAATTCCCTACAGCGTTACTTCAGACATTAGTCGAGTCCATGCCACGTCGTGTTGCGGCACATCTGCGTGCTCGCGTGGGCCCTACACGATATTAGGCAGGTCTTTTTGGCTCTTCAGTGTAAAAATATTCTAAAGGTTTAAGTATCAAATTTCGATTATGTAGGCTATAATCACTTTCAAATGAGATGAAGACAATCTATAGTAAATCAGACATTGACTATGGCAACTAAAAAAAAATCGAATAAAATTTCATAAAATAAAGACTGTTCAAGTTTGGGTAGTGAGTCCTTGCTTACCAGAGGAGCATAGAAAAAAACTATAAATAGCAGAAAACTGAGGAAAATTACAGGTAGCACAAGGATGGATGAAATTAAGACAGACCCTAGAATTTAATATTGCAACATAAACGTAAAAAACTTAGGAATATAAACAGTTATAAAAATGGAATGCTGAATGATAGAATACTAATCTTAATTCACAAAAATTAACTAAAAGGCAACAGAGACCTTAGATACTTGAGAAGCTAACTGAGCTAAGTAGAAAGAAGTACAAGAAGCTGAAAATCATATCTGCGTTATCGAAAGATCTTTTTAAAAAACCCTTTGTAACTATCTAGATAATGTTAATAATTTTGATCGGAAACGTTTCCAGGTCAAGTGTCATAGCCAAACAGAGTAACAGCAAAATGAATGAAGAGCTTTATGATTCAAAGATTAAATTTTGTCTGCAGCTATGTAATTTAAACTAATGTATGTGTATCATGAACTTGTAGAGTTTTTTTTAATATGGTTAACATATTACAGTGATAACCTTCCAGACGTGATAAATTAATCGTACTCCCTGATTTATTTGGGGAATAACTTAGAAGAGAAATAAAAATGTTCTTTTTTTAAAGCTAAACATTCTAAGTCACTAATAAGCGATGTACATCTAATACATTTAAAAAAAGATGACGAAAGTTTTGGTACAACTGACGCGAACTTTAGTTTCATTGCAATGCATGTAAACCATTAGAGCAGACACTTCTGCATAACGAGTAGAGGATGCCAGAGTGCTGTACCCATGTGATCCGTCATCCTTCAGAGCTCTGAAATAAGTATGATGTTCCTGCGCGCGAGCAACTGTCGGAACGAAGTGAATACTGATTTAATGTGCAGCACCTTTTTTTTGACAATTTCATAGTTACTACATTATTCCAGTACGAAGTTAAATCTTCAAGTAATCATGTTTAAGTTATATAAAGAACGTCAGAGGAACTGCTTTTATTTGATTTAACGCAGCACGCGTTTCGCCTCACATCGAGGCATCATCAGCGACGAATCTGTGTTGAAATGTACATTTAGTTTACAAGCTTATTACATAATGTTTAATGTAATCCATCTGAAGTGAAAAAAAACGAGGGAAATCTAAATAGAGATTGCAGGATCTTGAATCGAATCCGTGTTCTTCCGAAAGACCACCCTGAGTGTTGACCGCTCATCCAGCCGTCTTTGCTGAATATTACACCTTGGCTAAGCTAATATTTTTATTATTAAGTTCGCATTGATGATAATGTCCTTACTCACCTACTTATACTTTAGGCGTATTTTAATTTAAATTCTTTCACTAAAAAGTAAAGTCTTCCACGTATCTCTCGATAAGTTATACAAGCTTAAGACTTCTCTTCGCAGAAATTTGTTAAAAAATGCCACTATTTTATGTCTGAAATTAAGAGCTGATTTTTGGTCATTTTCTGTCTTCGTATGCTGGAAATGTTCTTAATTCTATACCAAATGTACTGTACAAATGACTTAATCTCCAACGTATGACTTAACATGTCAAGCAGCCCACGTTCCCGCATCTTATTTTACATTGACTGCCAGCCCAGCTCGTTTATTACATCATGTAATGAATGTTTACTGTGGCAAAATGCTGCTTTTCTTTCCATCCACGCTACTTCCTGCATTTGATACCCGTAGTGTATTCCATACTTTGGCATCAAACTACACAGACGGAAAAAAAAATCCCAACACCAAGAAAGACTTGTGTTAGATAAACGAAATTTGGTAGGCGTGTTTATACATCTGAAAGATGACATCGATTCAAATTTCGCGCTTCGCGCATAAGTGTGGCGCTAGTAGCGCTACTCAGAGCTTGCAAATCAGGTTTGCTTTAAATACGCGCTGTAAAGTTTGTGAACGTTATTTACCGCTGAGATTTGACATAGTGAGTTGATGTTAGCCAAGAATGCCTTTAAGAAGACGAAGAAGCCATTATCAACAGCTCACCGAGTTTGAACGAGGTCGTGTAATAGGGCTACGAGAAGGTGGATTTTCTTTTCGCGATATTGCAGAAAGACTTGGCCGGAATGTATCCACTGTGCATGATTGTTGGGTGCAGTGGTCAAGGGATGGTACTGCCTCAAGAAGACCGGGTTCCGGGAGGCCACGTGGCACTACTGAGAGGGAAGACCGCCGTATTCGGCGTACAGCTGTGGCGCATCGTACTGCGTCTGCGGCAGAAATTCGAGCTGCAGTTGGTACCACAGTGACACAACGAACTGTTAGAAATCGGTTACTTCAAGGACAGCTCCGAGCAAGGCGCCCTGTAGCGTGCATTCCACTGACTACAAGCCATCGCCGTTTGCGACTCCAGTGGTGTCAAGCCAGAGCTCATTGGAGGACGGAGTGGAGATCTGTTGTGTTTTCTGATGAAAGCAGGTTCTGCCTTGGTGCCAGTGATGGCCGAGTGTTGGTCAGAAGGAGGCCAGGGGAACGCCTGCAACCAAACTGTCTGCGGCCTAGACACACTGGACCTACACCTGGAGTCATGGTCTGGGGAGCAATTTCCTATGACAGCAGGAGCACTCTTGTGGTTATACCAAACACACTGACTGCAAATTTGTACGTCAGTCTGGTAATTCAACCTGTAGTGCTGCCATTCATGAACAGCATTCAAGGGGGAGTTTTTCAACAGGATAACGCTCGCCCTCATACCGCTGTTGTCTCGCAACGTGCTCTACAGAGTGTCGACATGTTACCTTGGCCTGCGAGATCACCAGATCTGTCTCCAATTGAACACGTATGGGATATCATTGGACGACAACTCCAGCATCATCCACAGCCAGCACTGACCGTCCCAGTATTGACAGCACAAGTACAACAAGCATGGAACTCCATACCACAAAGTGACATTCGAAACCTGTATGACACAATGCATTCACGTTTGCAGGCTTGCATTCAAAATTCTGGAGGTTACACCGGCTATTAATTTAACAGTATTTCACATTTGAAATGCATTTTCTTGAGCTTAAATTAACCTGTGATCTTGAAAATTTAATCAATTAAACATGTTAACTTGACAAATGCATTGTCCAAATTTCATTACTCTACAATAATTTTTTCTTGGTGTTGGGATTTTTTTTTCCGTCTGTGTAATACAAGGACCTGATTGTGATTCCTAAATTTAATTCCCTTACTTCCCTACTACGTTTCTTATTAATCTTTTCAATTGATACAATCTTTGAAACCTATCTCCTGCCATCTCGTCAATGAATCCCGCCTTTCTAATATCGCTATAAAATAATATGGCAAGATATTTACATCCCATGGTTTCATCCAACAACGCCGTTCTCCATTGTACATTCAAACAGAAACTTCATTTTTCTCTCTTTTTGGGATTTTCATACATTCCATCATGACCACCCAAATTATTATCCTGTCAATATACGCCTGTAACTGCACAAAATAGTTATGTGTTGCAATCATATAATACAACGTTGGTCACGGAGAGACAAAAACTATACCTGTTGTGGTTCAGCTATTCTCATTTACGTCACCCTGATACCGCATCTCCTATCCTGGTTAGTCTCCATCGTCTCATCCTTGTTCATCACAATTCAGTGAACCCGTAAGTGTCGGTGTGCGCGTTAAAGGGTCACCACACTTTATCCGGGAGGTATAATGGGCCCAGCCCCATCGTACCAGTCTTTTCTACTAATTATCTAGGTCAGGGGTGGCCAACCCAAATGATCTTGCTGGCCACTTTGGAAATGCATCATAACTCCGGGGGCTGCATATAAAATAATATATCCCCATATTAGGTTTAGACCCATTACAGACAATTTTTTGTAGTGAATATAATTTATTTATTCTGTGAACTCATAACTGTAAACTCATAAATAAACCGGGAAATATCTGTCATGTATAATTATTTTAAAATCAAAATTAATTTTATCTCATAATTTCGACAGTTAATTTTTGTATATGTGGATGCTCAAATAATGTATTTTTTTTAAGACATTGATTTTCACTATTTGGCGATTATAAAATAAATATATTTTGTAAAAATGTGATGAATCTCGCGGGCCGCAAAAATGTTCAACCCTGATCTAGGTGACTGCTGGAACAGACCCCAATTTCTGCTTCACGAACAAACTAAAAACGCTCATACAGAACTCAAGTTACAGGTTTCGGAGCCAGTAATGGGTAATACGAATCTCTATCATCAAGATGAACCGAACAAGAGATTGGTGGTTCACTATTTCAAATGATTTAGAGAGCTATAGTTTCCCACTAACAACATGCTCTTCCTTGTCCTGATCTGAAATATCTTAGCGCATTAATCCATGTTTTTGATTTACAAACCAGCTCGTTTCCTTTGATTAAACTCTTCATAAATTTGCTTTCCACTGAGATAAAACTAATCGATTCATAGCTCTGAAGCGTATTTATACTACCTCCTGTATAAATTGGTACTACCACGAAAAATTTCAGGTTGTCCGGTATGTAGCAAATCTACAGGCTCAACATAAATAATTTATAAGTTCCACGATTAATTTATTTTTTTTGCTGTCTTTATATGACACTTCGAAAATCCGTATAGAGTTTCGCGATTAAGACTTCAAGGGTAATACTGTACAGTGTACACCACACCACGTGACCCTTGCGGGCGGTTTACAAATAATAAGCAGCGTGAAGCCATGATGGCCCGCGTTGACGAGGGAGTGCGTTCACTACTGCCAGATAATATCTTGGTAGGTGGAACAGCAAAGCAATTGTGTCCGACGAGATGGATGAACCGCAATATATAATGGAGACCGGAGGCAAATAAACAGGGCTTGTCTCCAGTCTGGCCGCTGATGAATGAAACATGCGCCGTTCTAATCAGATCGACCGCAACCAGGGATACCAACCCAAACGGCAGTCGGGTTAGTTCTCACAAGATATCTTCTTGGCTCTATATACCTCTTGTGCGTTATCTGATGATTCTTATCCTAACACCCCAGTTATTATTGGTTAATAGAGAGTAGTTACTGAACTCACAAATTATTTGTGTGATATGAAAGTGTTTGTGAACAATATTATTTTAATTTTTGTTTTTCGATTATTTTCTGACACAAGTGAATCATTTCAATTCAGCCAATATGCTGAAAAAAATTAATGATTCTAAAGATGGAGAATTACTAACATTGCAGTCCTCTTAAGATTGTAATTCAGATCACTGTGACACGATGACAGTGTCCGGTATTTGCCTCGTGGTTATTTGGATCAAGCTTTGGCAGTGGAAGAAATCTTACCTTCTCAGGATTTGGTTTTTAGTGTAGGAGAGGTAGTAGTGCACGGTTACTAATTGTCAAGTTGTGTACCAAAACCTGGGGCTGATTCGTTTTGCGTATGACGTGATGTTATACGAAACTACTACTACTACTACTATTAATATTATTAATATTATTATTAATATTATTATTAATATTATTATTAATATTATTATTAATAATATTATTAATATTACTAGCTGGTACCCACGACTTCGTTCGTGATTGTAAAGAATTCATATTGACAGCTATAGACATCTAACCACCCTAGTGCACGATGGGAGACTCGATACTATTACCACACACAAGTACCAGTCTTCTGCGCTATGTAGTTCCGGCAGCCAGGTAAAATTTACGGATACACACAAGTGTTTGGATGAAACACGAAAATATTCATGATCGACCAATTTCAAACACCATATCTCAAACACTCCCACAGTTACCGAATTTCGGCCAACGTTGTGATCGATGGGAGACTCTGTGTTACTACCACACACAAACGCCAGTGATCTGCGATTGATAGATTTCACTTAAAAGTGATACACCGTGACACATGCGTCTTTGACAGAAATATGAAATTGCCGCAGGTCGACCATTTTCATCCCCCATATCTTCCACACCCCCATAGCTACAGCCATCTAACAACCATAGTGCACGACAACAGACACGATTCTACTACCACACATAAACACCAATGCTCTATGCTATGTAGTCGTGGTAGAAAAGTGAAATCTGCGGAGACACATGCCTTTCGTCGAAATACGAAAATATCCTTGGTCGGCCACTTACAACCACCATATCTACCACAGTACCACAGTTTCTGAAATTCGGCCGCTGTTGTGATCGAAAGGTGACTCTGTGCTACTACTACACACAAACGCCAGTTATCTGTAATCTATAGTTTTCGCTGAAAAGTGATACACCATGACACTTTTGTCTTTGGTAAAAGTATGAAACTGCCACAGGTCGACCACTTCAACCCCCATTTCTCCCACACTCCTATAGTTACCGACATCTAACAACCATAGTGCACTACATGAGATACGATTCTACTACCAAACACAAACACCAATGCTCTATGCTATGTAGTTGTGGCAAAAAAGTGACATATGCGGAGACAGTCGATATACGAAAATATACTTGGTCGGCCACTAACAACCACCATATCTACCACAGTACCACAGTTTCTGAAATTCGGCCGCTGTTGTGATCGAAAAGTGACTCTGTGCTACTACTAAACACAAACGCCAGTTATCTGTGATCTGTAGTTTTCGCTGAAAAGTGATACACCATGACACTTTTGTCTTTGGCAGAAGTATGAAATTGCCACAGGTCGATCACTTTCAACCCCCATATCTCCCACACCGCCATAGCTACCGACATCTAACAAACATAGTGCACTACATGAGATACGATTCTACTACCAAACACAAACATCAATGCTCTATGCTATGTAGTTGTGGCAGAAAAGTGACATATGTGGCGACAGTCGAAATACGAAAATATCCTTGGTCGGCCACTTACAACCACCATATCTACCACAGCACCACAGTTTCTGAAATTCGGCCGCTGTTGTGATCGAAAGGTGACTTTGTGCTACTACTACACACAAACGCCAGTTATCTGTGATCTATAGTTTTCGCTGAAAAGTGATACACCATGACACTTTTGTCTTTGGCAAAAGTATGAAACTGCCACAGGTCGACCACTTCAACCCCCATTTCTCCCACACCCCTATAGTTACCGACATCTAACAACCATAGTGCACTACATGAGATACGATTCTACTACCAAACACAAACACCAATGCTCTATGCTATGTAGTTGTGGCAGAAAAGTGACATATGCGGAGACAGTCGATATACGAAAATATACTTGGTCGGCCACTAACAACCACCATATCTACCACAGTACCACAGTTTCTGAAATTCGGCCGCTGTTGTGATCGAAAGGTGACTTTGTGCTACTACTACACACAAACGCCAGTTATCTGTGATCTATAGTTTTCGCTGAAAAGTGATACACCATGACACTTTTGTCTTTGGCAAAAGTATGAAACTGCCACAGGTCGACCACTTTCAACCCCCATTTCTCCCACACCCCTATAGTTACCGACATCTAACAACCATAGTGCACTACATGAGATACGATTCTACTACCAAACACAAACCTCAATGCTCTATGCTATGTAGTTGTGGCAGAAAAGTGACATATGCGGAGACAGTCGATATACGAAAATATACTTGGTCGGCCACTAACAACCACCATATCTACCACAGTACCACAGTTTCTGAAATTCGGCCGCTGTTGTAATCGAAAGGTGACTTTGTGCTACTACTACACACAAACGCCAGTTATCTGTGATCTATAGTTTTCGCTGAAAAGTGATACACCATGACACCTTTGTCTTTGGCAGAAGTATGAATCTGCCACAGGTCGACCAATTTCAACCCCCATTTCTCCCACACCCCTATAGTTACCGACATCTAACAACCATAGTGCACTACATGAGATACGATTCTACTACCAAACACAAACCTCAATGCTCTATGCTATGTAGTTGTGGCAGAAAAGTGACATATGCGGAGACAGTCGATATACGAAAATATACTTGGTCGGCCACTAACAACCACCATATCTACCACAGTACCACAGTTTCTGAAATTCGGCCGCTGTTGTGATCGAAAGGTGACTTTGTGCTACTACTACACACAAACGCCAGTTATCTGTGATCTATAGTTTTCGCTGAAAAGTGATACACCATGACACCTTTGTCTTTGGCAGAAGTATGAATCTGCCACAGGTCGACCACTTTCAACCCCCATTTCTCCCACACCCCTATAGTTACCGACATCTAACAACCATAGTGCACTACATGAGATACGATTCTACTACCAAACACAAACATCAATGCTCTATGCTATGTAGTTGTGGCAGAAAAGTGGCATATGCGGAGAGTGTCGAAATACGAAAATATCCATGGTCGGCCACTTACAACCACCATATCTACCACAGCACCACAGTTTCTGAAATTCGGCCGCTGTTGTGATCGAAAGGTGAGTTTGTGCTACTACTACACACAAACGTCAGTTATCTGTGATCTATAGTTTTCGCTGAAAAGTGATACACCATGACACTTTTGTCTTTGGCAAAAGTATGAAACTGCCACAGGTCGACCACTTCAACCCCCATTTCTCCCACACCCCTATAGTTACCGACATCTAACAACCATAGTGCACTACATGAGATACAATTCTACTACCAAACACAAACACCAATGCTCTATGCTATGTAGTTGTGGCAGAAAAGTGACATATGCGGAGACAGTCGATATACGAAAATATACTTGGTCGGCCACTAACAACCACCATATCTACCACAGTACCACAGTTTCTGAAATTCGGCCGCTGTTGTGATCGAAAGGTGACTCTGTGCTACTACTAAACACAAACGCCAGTTATCTGTGATCTGTAGTTTTCGCTGAAAAGTGATACACCATGACACTTTTGTCTTTGGCAGAAGTATGAAATTGCCACAGGTCGATCACTTTCAACCCCCATATCTCCCACACCCCCATAGCTACCGACATCTAACAACCATAGTGCACTACATGAGATACGATTCTACTACCAAACACAAACACCAATGCTCTATGCTATGTAGTTGTGGCAGAAAAGTGGCATATGCGGAGAGTGTCGAAATACGAAAATATCCTTGGTCGGCCACTTACAACCACCATTACTACCACAGTACCACAGTTTCTGAAATTCGGCCGCTGTTGTGATCGAAAGGTGACTCTGTGCTACTACTACACACAAACGCCAGTTATCTGTGATCTATATTTTTCGCTGAAAAGTGATACACCATGACACTTTTGTCTTTGGCAGAAGTATGAAACTGCCACAGGTCGACCACTTTCAACCCCCATATCTCCCACATCCCCATAGCTACCGACATCTAACAACCATAGTGCACGACAGGAAAGACGATTCTACTACCACACACAAACACCAAAAGTCTATGTTATGTAGTTGTGGCAGGAAAGAGAAATATACGGAGATACGAATTTTTGGTCGAAATATGAAAACGCTTTGCACTGACCAACTTTAATCATTATATCTCCCACATCCCCACAGCTATCGGCATTCGGCCAACGTTGTGCACGACAGGAAACTCCATGCTACTTCCACCCACAAACATCAGTGATCTGTGCTAGGTAGTGGTGGCTAAAAAGTGAAATATAGGATAAAAACACGTCTATTTTTATATATATATAAGATTATTAATAATATTATTAATATTATTATTAATCTTGTTCTTGTTCTCTTGTTATTGTTCTCTTGTTATTGTTCTCTTGTTATTGTTCAAGAAATAAACAGATGAATATTAAAGTGTACTGGTATATCACGGCGTAAAACATAATGGAACGTTAATGAATATCAGAGACATAATGACTTTAGCAGGAAAGTGTCGAATTACTATCCTATTTTTGGACATAAAAAAATTGACATTATTAACCCCAAATTTATCTTTAGATGTTTAGTATTGGTTATAACAAAACATTTATAGATATACAAAAAAATCTAGTAGGTGATCCCCTGTATAGATAATGATGAATGGAAGGTTTCGCGAGAACATGAAAATAAATACTCAGTCATGGATGCCCATTATTCTTTCGCAACCTAGCCGATAATCCTTAATTGTCAATTAGAAGGAATAACCAGAAACGGGGTAAAAATTACCACCCGAAAGCATGTTAATGACGTTTCCACAATAGTGGCAAATAGCAGTGAAAGAAAACTCGTGTAACGTTATTCGAATCATATTGCAAAACATCGGGTGTAATAATCAACCATAAGAAAAGAAGACCTACTGGTGATGAATGATTAGTTTCACTCCCAGAATTCAGAACGTGACGGCTCTAAACTGAAAAAAAGAATATTGTGTCCACTGGGGGCATTACTTGGTAACAATAAAATAAAGGAAGCAGATATGAAACAAAGGGTGAGATCTGTAAATTCTCTATCGAAAGCATGGTACGTTTCAAAGGCTCATTCCCAAACAGATATCCAAGAATACAAAGCAGCAGTGTGATGGTTCTTGTAACAAGGGAAAATATTTAATATAAAATTTAACAACCCTCAGGAAAAAAGAAACTGAAATGAAAGACTCTTGTTCTATTTTTAAAAGACTGACAAGGAGTTGGCAAACACAGCATTACTGCTTACCTAAATAAACCAGTTGCTACTAATCAACATGGGACCTTCTGCGGATATTAGCCATATTAATTAGGCGTAACGCATTTCGAAGATTCTTCACAGAAAATAGTTTTATAGGGAACAGAAGTAGAAACATATTTTGTTGCTGGAAAATTGGTATCATTCAAATGTTGATAATAAACTGGAAGACTGCTTAGAAGAACGTCCATAACGATCAACTACGTTCTTTCGTAAGATATACTTGGTAGATGGTAGTTAATAGAAGTATAACAACAAATAGCCACCTGCAAGTGGTCCATATTGCTGACTCACCTATCTCTGCTAGAGGCAACGTGCAAGATACTATCGAACATCGACTTACTGGCTGCATGGTACCTCCCATCTGGAAATGGACGAGATGGAAATTAGGAATGCTTAAAAGAACTTCCGACACCGCATTTACAATACACAACGACTTAACAATTGAATTCAGCTCTTATCCAACACAAAATAATATTGCACATGCTGACTGTTGACCACTTACGTCTACTACATAATTAAGAACAGAAAATCTATAAGAGTTTTGATATAACTTGACAACGGAAAACAAACGAGCTATGTTGTGTAGAAATTGCTAGAAGGGATTTGCCAGTTATTTGAAAGCGATAATGTCATATTAAATTCGTGGGACTATACCCCACAGAAAAAGAACCCTAAATACTAGATTTGAAAAATAGTGAGCGGCGACCGTGGATTCACGTTTCAGGCGATAAACGAGAATCTCAAGATGACGATTGTGTCCCAGAGTAAACTGAAGAAATTGCTTGATAAAAAAAAATAAAAAAAAAAAATCCAAAATATATACAGCTTAAAAGCATATTAAACTCTATGGGAATTTAAGATGACACAAAAATAAGAGTTTTTAAAATTTAAATTAAATAATTCAGTTTAGTATGAACAAGCAAATAAACAAATCTTAATTTGCATAGTTCCAATACTAAAGCAAACCTCCTTTTTCCATTTCATCAATAAAGTTAAGAGTGTTGTATTTGGTGCATTAATTACAATTACGCAAAAAATATTAAGGGGAAAAATTATTCGCTAAATACAACGGCGAAACAATCAAAGCCGAAGAGCGTAGAGAATGCATATCGAGCATTGCCGAATCACCCACGGAGTTTAAAGAAGGCGGAATAACATTAATTCCGATAAACAAGAGCACTACTAAACTGGCAAACATGCGGCCAATATCCTTGATGAACAGCGATCATAACATACTAGCATGTGTACTTAAAACCAGACTGTTGTACATGATGTCCAATCCTATGGTGTACCTTGCAGGAGTATATTAGATACATTAACTGACTACAGGACGATACTGGGACTGGCCTATGCCTCCAAAATCCACGCAAACCTGCTGGGCATAAATTTCAGCAAAGCCTTTGACAGGATCGAACACTCCTTCCTTGCTGACGTAATGCGACGTAAAGGCTAAGCCCAAAATATATAACAGCGGTTATGGCCATGCAGGAAAATGCGACCTCGAAAATCCTAATCAATGGTCAATTAACAAAACCTATAAAAATACAGCGATCAGTCCGCCAAGGCTGTCCCATGGCGATGGCGCTATACAGCGTTGCGTTGGAATTTTTTTTTAACTGCTTAACGTCTCTTAACAGCGAGGTCTTTAGAGACGGGAGAGGATGGGGGGCAAGGAATGGGAAGAATTCGGCTATGACCTTTTGAAGGAAGCATCCCGGCATTTGCCTGGAGTGATTTGGGAAACCATGGAAAACCCAAATCTGGATGCCCGGACGGGAATTCGAACCGGCGTCCGCCCGAACGCGAGGCGAGAACGCTAACCATTACACCACCACGCTCGGTCATTGCGCTGGAACCTCTACTGCAAAAACTGAAGAAAACAATCAATCCAATAACAGTCTTCGGATGCAGCACAGCGTTAAGAGCATACGCAGACGATGTGGGAATTATAATAACATCGCAGCAAGACCTCGACAATACCGCAACCATTCTGTCCGACTTCACGGAGGCATCCGGAGCGCTGGTCTCAAAACAGAAATCCAATATTATCAAACTAGGCAAGGGACTACATCTAAGCAACACACACGGTTTCACAGAAGCGGAAGAAACAAAAATTTTAGGGATGATAATAAAAAACAACCCACTAGCCACAACGGCGGCGAATTGGAAGAACCTGGTAGCCATAATAAAAGGAAAGCTAATGGAAAGCAATGACAGAGACCTTAGTCTCATACAAAAGGTCAAGCTGGTGAATTCCGGTATTCTCACCAAATTTTATTTCATCGCGCAGGTGCTAACTGTAACCAAGCAAATAGCAGCGACAGTGACTTCCGCAATAGGTTGGTTTATATGGCGCCACAACATATTCCGGACGAAGATGTCGGCGCTCTCACTGCCGCCACATAGAGGATGACTAGGCTTAACCAACATCCAGGCCAAGTGCAACGCGCTATTAATAAACAGGACCATGAAAATAAAGAACAATGGCACAAACAGCCTAACCAAGATGCTACTAATGCAAATACAACCGGAGGATTTAGAAACTCCCATAAATACCGAAGAGTTAGCTACCTATTCTACTGGGCAAGAACATATTTCTTGGAGAGTAGCTATCTAGCTGAATTCACAACACCAACAGACTGATGAGTACAAAAACCTTATACCTAAAAATGGTAGAAACATACTGCAGGAAATACATAGAACTGAAGAATGGCCAAACGAACTGGATAGTGGTATGGCGAAACATAACCAACAGGTACCTATCCCACCAAGTGAAATCAACCTGGTACGAGGTTGTCAACAATGCAATCCCAACAAACAAACAATTACACCAGATACGATTGTGTGCAACCCCACACTGCGAATGCGGGCCATACGAAGACACCATAGAACATCGCCTGCTGTGCTCCGATAGAAAGACAATGTGGAAATGGGTACAAATCAAACTAACGGCAACAAGCACGTCAGATTTGCACAGCATAAAAATCTCCCATACTCTAACACCAGATTTACTGTCACACAATGAACCCAAAACGCAACACTGTGGTTCATAGGCCAATACGTGGATTATACAATCAGGAAGAAAGGTACCAGTATAATCGAATTCAAACTGAATCTATTCGTGGGACACCATAAAATAAAAATAAAAAATACCAAATATACTGCAGTATATGCAAAAAGTCTGCAAAATACAAAAAAATACATAATATGAAAACGATGTAAAGACTAAAAAAAAGAGGTTAAAGCGTTGGACTGCTAATCCACTGTGCTCAGCAACCGTGTGTTCGACTCCCATTCTCGTCGTGTAAGTGTTATGAATAACAAATGGTCTTTCCATTCACCATTTGCTGTATATACTCGGATATGTATATATATATATATATATATATATAAAGATCTAAGGGCCCAGATTCAAAATCTGGTTCCCAGACGGGAGCGTGGGTTCGTATTCCAACCTTGATAGTAGGCTGTTCTCATTGATGAATTCCAATTTTTTTTTTAACTGCTTTACGTCTCTCAACAGCGAGGTGTTTAGAGACGGGAAAGGATGGGGGAAATGAATGGGAAGGAATTCGGCCATGGCCTTTTTAAGGAAGCATCCCGGCATTTGCCTGGAGTGATTTGGGAAACCATGGAAAACCCAAATCTGGATGCCCGGACGGGGATTCGAACCGCCGTCCTCCCGAATGACATGAATTCCGACATTTTCTCCAATGTATGCAGTTAGTGTTGATAACATCAAATAGCAGTGAAATCTTAAAAAAAAAGTTGTAGTGAGTAACAGGCGGACATCAATTGGTAGCTGGTTAAAATACGGCCCGGGGGAGGAAAAATTTTATTGTTAACGCATTGCTCTCCAATGATTCGTATGGACCGTGGCAGGCTCTTTGCATATGGTTTAAATGCATTATGGACGAAAAGGGGAAGCAAATAAAATTTAGCAAAACATTTTTCACTGAGCTAAAACGAAATGAACACAAAACGAACCGTCACAGCCAGAACGAGGAAACAATTTGGGATCACAGCCAATGACAGCGTGACGGCTGCGAACGTAAACAAACACAAAAACACCATGGAGGAAAGCAGACGGCCGGAGGCAGACCAATTCCAACTGAATCCAAGGCAATCGCAAACAACAAATGAGAAGGCAAAGGAACCACCAAAAGACAAACCGCTGGAAAAGCAGTTCAATACGTAGGATAACATGCAAGTAGAGGGAGCCAAAGAGAAAAGGAGAGAGGCACGAAAATCCGCAGAACCAACCGCCAAACAAATGAAATTGAAACTACAGCAGATAAAACAGAAATCCCACACGGAAAACGGACAAGAAGAACACAGAGAAAAGAAACAACCGACCCACAGCAGGGGCAGCAGAGAAGGAGGAAGTAATCCAAGCAGAAAGAAACCAAGGTCATTGGGCCGATGTGATGGAAACAGAAAATATAGCACAGAACGACTTCTGACTCACCCCATGCCGGCAAACCAAACATACTGCGTTGCCACGTTAAATGTGTGCGGCATACAAAATGATACTAAAATCCGATGTCTAAAAGAATATCTGCACGCCGCGTCGGTAGACATAGCCTTATTACAAGAGGTTACAGCAGGAATGACAGATGACTTTTACGGATACACAGCAATTAAAAACTTGGGCGACGGCCCGAATCTTGGCACAGCCATTCTGACAAAAGAAGGCGTAATGCCGAAAGATGTAGAGATCCTACCGAGCGGCAGAGGAATCGCGTGCACAATAGCGGACATGCGCGTTGTAAACGTATACGCGCCATCAGGGAGCCAGAATAAGGAGAAAAGAAAATATTTTTACACAACTGACATTGTTCCCCTGATAAGAGGTAATTATGCAAAGCTCCTGGTAGCAGGAGATTTCAACTGCGTCATATCTCCTAACGATCAAACCCCAAACCTCAACAAAAGCATGGAGCTCGAATATCTTATAGAAAACCTCAACTTAGCAGACACATGGAACCTACTACATGGAGAGGAACGCGGATACACTTTCGTCACCAACACGTCAGCAACCCGACTAGATCGAATATACGTCTCGCAAACCCTGTCAATTATGGTGACATCTTCAGAGATTTGGCCAACGAACTTTATAGATCACTGCACACACCCCAAGAAACCTACAGAAGGAAAGGCACATGGAAGCTTAACACTTCAATCCTGGAAGACAGCGACCTACACACAGTTTTCCGAAATGCGGAACCAATGCAAAATACGAAACACCAGACACACCAGTGAGATGGACTGGTGGCTGCATCAGATGAAGCCCAAAATTAGGAAAAACTTAATGAACTACTCAAGACAGCAGTCAGCAAGACAAAATCACACAAAAGAATATTTATTCATGGCCCTCAGAGAACTGTACCAAGACCAAGAAAATATAACGGACAACTTACGGAAAATTAAGCAAATCAAAGCAAGAATTAAAAAAATAACAAGACAACAGATGTACGGTACCCAAATACGAGCGAGGACAGACACCAGCCTGACCGATGAAGAAACAACTACACACCACCTTGTGAATGAAAGACGTAACAACAAAAACAAACTAATAACGGAACTACACGCCGGAGACCGAAGAATCACAAGGCAACAAGAAATAGCAAAAACGTTTCAAGATAACTTCACACAATCTTACACAGAAGAACCTACACACGAACCGGAAGAAGAACAGCTTCTAAATTACATCGACTAGCAGATCACAGCACCAGAAAACCATCAATTACTAGAGCCAATAACAGAACACGTAGTACTAGCCGCCATAAAACGCAGCCGGCGGAAAAATCCTCCCGGTCCTGATGGTCTTCCAG
The DNA here is from genome assembly GCA_031002005.1 of Vandiemenella viatica. Classification (NCBI taxonomy): domain Eukaryota; kingdom Metazoa; phylum Arthropoda; class Insecta; order Orthoptera; family Morabidae; genus Vandiemenella; species Vandiemenella viatica. Next base: position 155,989,840 of record JARYHS010008074.1, read on the forward strand.
TGGAAGTGTATCTAACATTCTGGAAGCATCTCAAAAAATCGCTGACGCAAATGTACAACGATATTTTACAAGGAAAAATTTTATTTCCAGAATTCCTAGAGGGCATCATGGTACTTATACCCAAAAACGGGAAGAGCCGTAACATAGAGAACTACAGACCGATAACACTGCTAAACTCGGACTACAAAATATTCAGCCGGATAATAACATACAGACTCCGAGACACAATGTCGAAGACAATGTGCAACCACCAGTCATGCATCGGAAACGGAAGATCCATAGTACAAACAGTAGCGGACATACGAGATATCATCACGCTGTCAACACTAGCGAAAACTAAAACGGCCATCTTATCACTCGACTTCCATAAAGCCTTCGACCGAGTAAACCATAACTACCTGGCCAAAGTAATGAGGAAAATGGGTTACTCCACCCAAATAGTAAAGGTGATACAATCCTTAACAATAGGTGCAACCTCGAAAATCTCAATCAATGGACAGATAAGCCAAACCATAAAAATAGGCAGGTCGGTGAGGCAAGGCTGCCCCCTATCCATGCACCTCTTCGCAATAGCAATCGAACCTTTCCTGACAACATTGAACACCAGAATAACAGGTGTCACTATCCGAGGTCAAAAGATAGCAGTACGCTCATATGCGGATGACATAAACCTCATCATCACCGGGACAAGAGACATCGAAGAAATCAAGGCGCTAACGACAACATACTCCAAGGCATCAAGCGCAAAGCTAAACATAAAAAATCCAAAATCATGCTCTTGGGCGAAGATCGTGGAATAGACCCCGGAGGCTGGATAGAGAAAACAGAGACCTTAAAGATTCTAGGCATACACTTCACCAAACAATTGCCAAGAACAATAGCACTCAATTGGCGAAACCAACTCAACGCCCTAAGACAAAAATTGCGAGCACACGGGTATAGAAACCTAGACCCGATTCAAAAGATACATTTTATAAACTGCGCAGCTTTATCTAAAGTATGGTACACAGCTCACATCCTCCCCATCCCACGGGAGACCGCGAAGAGGATGGATTCCGCGATGGGTTGGTTTACACAACGAGGAGAAAAATGTACGATAAAATACAACACACTGAAGGCACCCGTTGAGAAGGGAGGATTAAAACTAATTGACGTGTACACCAAATGCACAGCCATACTCATGAAAAACACACTCATAATGTGGAAAAGCAACACACCTGGGCGATGCAGACACATAATGGCCGAGACAGACCCTAGCAGCATAGAGGCGCCCATTGATATAAGTCATCTGAACTCGGGATTAATTCATATCCGTCAGTTCTACATCAATTACAGCTACATACATAAAGAGATTAAAAACAACAACCCGTCAGCCAAAACAGTTTATGACCTCATGGCAGCTAATAAATACTCCAACAACATAGAAAACCTGCATAAAAGCACCGACTGGAAAACGCTATGGGAAAACATACACAATTCGTCGCTACGCTCTAACGTTCGGTCAACATGGTACAGAGTGGTAAACAGAGCGATAGCCACAAATGCCAAGCTACACAAAATCCACCTCTGCGCGTCACCGCTGTGTACAAGCTGCTGCCTCCAAGACACCATTGAACATCGACTACTGTGCTGCGAGGATCCGAAGATATGGAAGTGGACGAGGGCGAAGCCTAGCCTTGATTAACAGAACAGTGCCAAGCACATACACACCTGAAGACATCCTGCGCCCAGATCAAAGACAATACCCGAAAAGCAAACGAAATGCCCATGTCTGGCTAATTGCCAATTACACACACTATTCCATCGCAAACCAAGGAAGGGCAAACATAGAGGACTATTGGCACTACCTAACGGTGGAGCACCACAAATTAAAGAAACACAACAGCTACAAAGATGACTTCGCCAGCAGGGGCGGCATTTCATGTTGGGCCCGGGTGGGTAGTCAGTAGACTTGCGCATAATAGTTCGCGAAGTGGAGCGCTCAGTTTAGTTCGCAGCTCCCTCACAAACTAGTTCGCGTCTCGAATTCAGAGAAACAGATCGTTCACTTCGCCTTGCTACCGCTACTGCACGCACTATTTTGATTGTTATGTCAGTTTTATTAGGAAATAATCATTTTTTGTCGTTTCTAAGTGGAATTTAATATGACCTTCTTAACAAAAGTTATTGCTTAATAATAGCCCTTTAAAATTACATTAGCATGAACAATTGGCGCCGATAAACCAAAGTGCTCATTGTCCTTTACACAAATGGATAAATTGAATAATTGTGCTGTTTTTACTATTTACTTTACATGCATTCGTAGAATATTAATTTTTTTAATGGATTTGTTTATTAGTTCATGGAAAAAACATTACTCATAAAATGCACTAATGATCCTGCCGTCGACGCGCCTTTAAACCCCAACAACAACAACAACAACAACAACAACAACAACAACAACAACAACACAACATTACTTATAAAATATTATAAACGCTTTTATTTTGATGAATTAAAATACCCGTTTATAAGTAATCGGCTTTTTTATATAAATAAAGTTTTGGAAATCATGGACAAAATATAATTCTACTATTGGCTACAACTTAAGTACCTACTATATGACAGAAATAGTATTACCTATATTATTAAGAAAAATAACATTAATACTTCCAATGTGATACCTAATAATTAGACATATAAAAATAACAGTGACCCTTGAATGAGAAAGTGGTAGCAATAACGAAAGTGCGTAAATTTCCAGTTAATTGGAAGTCATTGAGCTATTATTTTATTAGTGAAGGGGAGAATAATCCAACACACATTCACAATTTTTTGGCGGCGAATGAAACTGATGAAGACACAAAAGTTAAAATCTTTTTGAATTTCGCAAGTCATTTATTTCATCACTTTCACAAAGCTGTTAACCAACAGACTGAGATAAGTATTATATTATGTCAGCTTTAAAATCAGCGCTAGAAAAATGTAAAAGATACTGTTTCTTTGGTTAATAAAACAAGAAAAAGCCTTTAGAAACCAAATTCTCCACAGAAAGTGATAATATAAAAAAATAATGCTCTAGTATTCGTTGATAAATGTCTGGAATATCTTATTAAATAGTTAGATTTTAATGAAAGCAATTGGCTATACAAAATCCAAAAATTAAATTCAAATCACAGGGTATCATTTGATGACTGTGAGACTATATTAGAGGTTATAAATTTGCGAGAAAAAATGAATATCAAAGTGAACAAACTTTACTCTTAAATAACAATATTATACGAAATCCAGGTAAAAGCAAGAGAAGTATTTCATGAATAAAAAATGAGCTTTTTCTCGAAATTAATTTGACAACTGAAAGCGATAAAGCATATGACAATTTTACTGTAGACAAAAAAGAATTAAAGATGAAAGAAGTGCAAAAAATATAGCTTAAAAAATGAAATAGTAAAAATATACCTTTTATCATTTTCTACTTTTCGTAAAATATTATATTTTTGAAGTGTAGCATATTTTTATAGGTTATTCTTGTTAAAAAAATTCCTACCATCAACCGAAAAAATATTGGAAACCCTAGCGGCGAATGGTGCTAGTTCGCGAACGGTAGCGCTCAATTTAGTTCGCGAACGATACCGCTCAGTTTAGTTCGTGAGCGGTAGCGCTGTGTTTACTTCGCGAACGATACCGCTCAGTTAGTTCGCGAGCGGTAGCGCTGTGTTTAGTTCGCGAACGATACCGCTCAGTTTAGTTCGTGAGCGGTAGCGCTGTGTTTAGTTCGCGAACTATACCGCTCAGTTAGTTCGCGAGCGGTAGCGCTGTGTTTAGTTCGCGAACTAGGTCGCTCCGCTCTGGAATTCCAGAAAGACAGCTCGTTCGCCCGCTTTGCTAGCGCTACTTCACCCGCTCTATTCTTTGTTACAATAGTTGTCTTTTAAGTGTTAATGGGATCAAAGTGTGTTTTGTTTTCACATTCCATGTTAAATTTCCGTTTTTACTTCTGCAATAATTATTAATGTTTAACAGTTACATTTTTTTTTTTTTTTATATCTGTCTCTTCAGTGAAATGTGTCCACAGCGAACTGTGTTACCTTTTAGATAATAAACTAAAACAAAAGTTGCTCTTCGGGAAAGGATCGAACGAACTAACGAACTAAGGAGCGAGAGATCTGGGAACTAGTTCGCGTATTTCGCTCGTGGGAGCGCTCTTCCGAACTAGTTCGTTCGCGAACTACACAAGACTAGTAGTCAGGCAGTTAGTGGGGGGAGGGGGAAGGTGGAGGGGGAAAGGCGGGGGAGATTCGCTTGAAAATGTTATTTGGTTATCTTACCTAAAATAATAATAAAAATGAAGTTAAAGACATAATTTATTCAATATAAATTTAGTTTTATACAAAAATTATATTTTTAATTTCTATTCAGTATTAATTGCGCAATGCAAAAACTATGCTGCGCTATGCTTGTCTGGAAATGAACCGATTCAACAATTTATCCAATTTTGTTCGTCTGTCAGATTGCCATATACATGTAATATTGCGATATTATTGAGTCTGTTTTGAAATATTGTCGACCCTGGGTAAGAGTTGGTGTAAGCAGAAAACTTCTTTCATTCGAACAGGACGACCCAGTAATAGTGACGAGTAGTGCACAATCTCTGGTATGAGTCTTCTAATCTGTTTGTAGTTTTGTGAAAAATCTACAACTCCTATCATATTTTTTGCCTTCTGATCTTGCCTTTTCAAAAGTTGCAAAAACATACCTCTATCACTCAGAAATCTTTCTTGATAAAAATCATGGTTATAGAAATTTACAATTATTTCAGTATTTGCGGGCTGTCCCACAGCGAATCATTTTCACGATTTTAAGAAGTGGGTGGAATCGTTGTGGAATAGACTCTTCAACGGCAAAAGTACTTGATTATAAACTTCAATATAAGATTTACGAAAAAAATCTTGAGGTGTTTCGAATCGAAGATCTTTGCTTCCACCTTGGTCGAGGCGATGGGAATTTTACGCTGATGTGGGATTTGTGGTTTGTTGATTTCAAAGTTAGTGACTGCATACTTTTCCGCCAAATTCCTTCGAATTTTGAATCTCGAACACACTACAAAACGTCGATGGTTGCTTCTATCTTCTCACACGATCCAATAACATATAGATTCGATTTCTGGAGATCTGCATTCAAAATTTTGAAGCGATTAACAATTTCTATCGTCATCGTTAAATAGAAAATACGCTACAACGATTCCATGTAGGAGTAAAATCCAGAAGCCTTTGCAGCGACAGCGGTATTTACTTCTCTGTTGCAGCATGAGCGTATAAAAATTGTATTCGCTGCTGATAAGTTTCTCATACTGATTCTCATTAACCATCTGTAAAAAATGTATAGATATGCTTACATATAAAAGCATGATTTAAAAAATTGGATTTAACGTGTAATCCTTAGAAATAACTTGCTGGACAATAGGTTGCAAAAAAGGCAAATCATCATTAGTTCCTTTTTACATTCCGATTTGCAGTTACTTCAACTGTCCAAGTCGTTTCGGCAAGTCTCGCAAGAAGTTTGCCAAATCTTTTATAGTTCCTATGAATATTATTGCTGTTATAACTCTCTCGATTCCATCTCGTACAGCAAGATTGAGATTTTGGGCAGTACAATGCACAAATAAAGCTCGAGCCTCTTCATTGCGCATTCGTGACTGAAATCTTGTTATTTTTACATAAACATTAAAAGCCTCTTCGTATCCTTGGCAAAAATGTCAATGGCCAGATCATATATGATTTCTGCTTTGGTGTTCGCAGTTGAATACAATCCAATAAAATGTTCACTTGCAATGAAATCATTGGAAATGATTCTCAGGCAAGATAATGCTATTTCTTCCATGATTCCAGACTATAGTGTAGTAGCCATCGAATCAAGAATTTCATTATGACAGTCATTATGAAGCCATTTGTAACCATCTCTTTCCAGCCACTATTTTAGATCAGTCACATCTTCAGCTCGAGATTTTATAAGTGCCATGAATTTTCATCGCTGTTGGCTCCTCTCACAAAAAAAAAAAAAAAAAAAAAAAAAAAAAAAAAAAAAAAAAAAAAAAAAAAAAAAACCTTGTCTCGCCAAGGCCTTCAACATACAAAATATTTTCGACAACTCTTAGGGTTATCGAACATCTGTTTTGAATGAGCCGTTGGTATCGATTAATGCTTCAGCGTAGTTGGTATGAAGAGTACTAATGCCGTGAGAGCTTAACCGCTAATTATGTATTTTGTTGTATAACCAGTAGTGAGTCTCAAAATGAAACCAAGACAGATCGGTAGAAAAAAATTAATCTTTGGTAAAGTGAACATTATGGAAAAAGAATTTCTGCCAATCTACCATTGTTTTAGAAAGTCATTTGAAATGTATACTTCCAGAATTTGAGGAGTGTGAGAAACTAAATGCAGTTCTTAAGTTGTAGGAACAAGAAAGAAAATATCAATGTCAGTCTGGTTCAGTAGCTGAATCAAATACGACTTCAATCAAAAGAAGAGCCTCCTAAGTGGTGGTAAATTAGCACTCACAAATTTTCCATATTATTTTCATTACTCCGCCTATCAGTGCTGCTAGCGAAAAAATGTTGAGTGAAGCAGCATTAATTTATGGTGAAAAAAGAAGCAATTTAAAATAGAAAACGGCTGCTAAGCTTTTGTTTTTAAAATTTAACTTTCCATTTTTAACTTTCGAATATTAGTTACAACTATTAGAAAACTATTATTATTATTTACTTTAAAGTCAGCTACTCCCTGAATGATTATTAAAATAAACATTATTTCACTTGAGATTTTTGTTAAATAGAAGTAACTAGGAAGTAACACCAATTTACATTTTTTACAAAATTTTCATATAACTTCTGCTTCTGTTTCCGCTTCCATAATATAACTTCCGTTTCATCTCTAGAATATACGCGTGAATATTCATTACCGATATACTTGTGGATATAGTGAAGAACAAAAATAAGACTTGTCACCTGACTGAACAAGGCCATGTTTCAAAGTTCCAATGGGCCTACGTCTAAGGGCGGTGTAAATTTATCCCCCACGTGTTGTTGTCTTCTAGCATTACTTACACTTGATTCGTTTCTCCTTTTCCGTTTGACCAAACATTTATCCTTATGAACTTTTTTGGCGATAATACACACAGATTTAGCCAAAACTAAGGCGGTTTTCACGCATGACGGTTTTGAATGTACGACATTTTACCGTAGCATTCTTGCTTTCATGCAAATGAGCTCAGTGGCGATAGCTAGGTTGGTTATCTCCGTTGAAACATCGAAGGAATTTTGCGTTTCCCTCATGGCATTGTTGTGGGTACATAGCCTATTTTACACGCTTTTTGAATAATGAAACTAATATGCTTAGCTGTTATGGTCTCTCATTCTTTATATTATTTCTTCCCTTTATGCACTCTCAGTCACTCTCAAATTCCGGGTGGGTAAAATACCCACCCGGAATTTCCCAGGTGGGTACTGCGACCCACCATACCCACATTATCCGCCGGCCCTGTTCGCCAGATTCCTACTCGCAGTGATGCCATATTAAAATAAAAAATAAAATAAAAAATAAAATAAAAAATGGATAGCAAAAAAAAAAAAAAGTAGGCAGCGTGAGAAAAAAAAAAAAAAAATCCCGGACAGGCCCTAGTTTTCTGGTAACATTGTGTGTAGTTGGTGTATCTGCCGGCCTGATTCTCGGCACGAAGTGTGATGAATACCTGCTAGCCACAAAAATATAGAAATGATGGCTCGTTAGATCATCCTTAATGCGGGTATTTTATTCCAAGTTGACCTACACATTAATGAAAATGTTTTGTTGTTTGGTTTCAGTATGGGTGTAGTTTGATTAACCTGCGTGTACCAAAGAGCAGGGCCTCCGGTAGCTCAGCTGGTAGAGCGGTGGACTGTAGTGGATAACAAGCGGACATCCATAGGTCGCTGGTTCAAATCCGGCCCGGAGGAGCAAATATTTATTATTAAGACATTGCTCTGCTATGATCTACACGGCTCGAATAAGGAGGTTCTTTGTATATAGTTCACGTGCATTATAGACTGAAAGTGTAAGCAAAAGAGAGAATAAAACTTAGCATAACATTTTTCACTGAGCTGATATAAAGTGAACACAAAACGAACGGTCACGATTGATGGGACCAATTTTTGATATGATACGCGTCTTGGAATAACTGCTAATTGAATCCTACGACAATATACCTCACAACTAATCGCATTCCCATTGCGAATACGAGCAGGTGGCCTGTTGGTCTAGGGGTATGATTCCTGCTTTGTGTGCAGGAGGTCCCGGGTTCAAATCCCGGACAGGCCCTAGTTTTGTTGTAACATTGTGTGTAGTTAGTGTATCTGCCGGCCTGATTCTCGGCACGAAGTGTAACAGCTACTATGTGTGATGAATACCTGCTAGCCACAAAAATATAGAAATGATGGCTCATTAGATCATCCTTAATGCGGGTATTTTATTCCAAGTTGACCTACACATTAATGAAAATGTTTTGTTGATTGGTTTCAGTATGGGTGTAGTTTGATTAACCTGCGTGTACCAAAGAGCAGGGCCTCCGGTAGCTCAGTTGGTCAGTTCGCTGCTAGCGGCCGCCGAGTGCGGACGTTTGTGTATTTCCGGGTCGCTGACGCAGCAGCGCGAAGCGGTATCGCTATTTAACTCAATCATAGTGAAGTAATTTGAAGAAAACGATGGATCAATACCTTAGAAAAGCGACTCTGAAGTTCTCCTTCGAGTACGGATACAGTCGACCGAAGTCGTACGAATTGGACGAGTGGTTGTATAACGACATAGGACTTCGTGAGAAGGATGTGTTCGGTATTCAAATTGATTTCATCGCGAACGCGTTATATGTGAAACTTGTGAACGATGAGAAATGCTCACAGATCTTACGTGAGACCGGTGGAGAGAAGAAATTTACTCATGGCAACGGCGAAGTCAGTACCGTGTACATTACTCATGCGGGCCTAGGCATTCGGTATGTGAAAGTGCACAACGTACCATTCGAAGTGTCTCCTGATGCTATTAGGACGGCGCTGGAAAGTTTCGGTTGTGTCATGAATATAACGTCTGACAAACGGATCGGAAGCAAGAGGTTCGTTGTTGACAGTGGAGTCAGAACTGTGAAGATTGATTTGAAACGTCACATTCCAAGTTATGTTAACGTCGTAGGGTTCAAATCACTCATAATTTATGATGGCCAACCTAGAACCTGCATAGTCTGCAACGGAAACGACCACCTTAAAGCCGAATGTACAAAGAAGCGACCGGTACAGCTACTTCCTAGTCGCCTGGCACCCTCTCCAGGATTCGACGGAGAAGTATTGCCACTGACCTACGCAAACGTCACAAACGGAACCACAACCAAAATGATGAGGACACCTGAAATAAATGGACAGGAAGAAATCCCAAAAACGACGAACGAGCAACCTGAAAAGACAGACACGCCCATGGAAACAGAAGTAGAGAACCAAAACTTCGACGGAAAAATCACTGAAATGGAGTCAACCCTAGATGTAATTGGTGCTGACGCAGAAAGTAATGAAGAGATGAGGAAAAAAGAAACAAACGAAGCAACAACGCAGAAGACAGGAATACAAAAAGATTTGTTTAGTTCGCCAACAACCGGGACAGCTAAAGAAATGACAAATGAGCTTGTAAGAGAAAACACAACAGAAAAGAGGGAAAACCCTGATCAAACCCCGACGGCAGGAAACGGGAGACTTCAGTAATAACGAAAAGAGCAAAAATTTCGAGAGTTGATGCTGATCCCAGGGCTAAACAGATATCAGGAAAAGTTAGAAAGATATCTGCCTTCCTAAAGGAGACCGACCAATCTGACCACAATAAAGACGGATGCGAGTTGAAAAGCACATGGACCTTAAGTAGAGAGAGAAAGAGACGAGAGACGAAACAATAACCGCAGACAGCGAAGAGAAAGGCAGCAGCATGTTATGGTCTGACGACGCAGTCGAAGAGGAGGAAGAGTTCTCCAACGTCACCAGACAAGGAAAAAATTACCAAAACGTCAACAGGCCGCAGAGTTAGATAACACAACATAAAATGCAAACATTTACAATAGCAACGATGAATATCAACAAAATATGCAGTGAACCAAAGAAACAGCTTCTCAAGGATTTCCTATACGCAAACTACATTGACGTTGCGTTGCTACAGGAGGTTTGTTATAAAAAGCTAATGATACCTGGATACAACATCTACACAAATCCGAACGTGCCAATCGGAACAAGCGGAACAACTGCTATAATAATTAAGGACGGAATCGAAATCAAGGACATAGAATATCTAGACAACTCCAGAGGAATGGCATGCACCATTCAAGGGACGGTTCTTGTGAACATCTACGCCCCGTCGGGCAACAACAAAAGAGCAGAGCGGGCGCAATTTTACAAAACGGAAGTACCATACCTACTCCGTAAAAACAGCCCAAACATTATTCTGGCTGGAGACTTCAACTGCGTATTGAAACCAAAGGACCAACATCCAAATTTCAACACATCATCAGAGCTAAAATCCATCACGACAGGGCTAAAATTACAAGATTCCTGGGAGATAGTAAAAGGAGAGGCGATAGCCTATACATATGCTACTTCTACGTCCATGAGCAGAATCGACAGGATATATGTAAATGACAACCTGGCACCCAAAGTAAAAAGCACCGAGATAATTGCAATGGCCTTCTCTGACCACAGCGCCCAACTGCTGAAAATCGAACTCGAGCGGCAACAGACTTTCAGACGAAGAGGGCCTTGGAAACTCAATGCCAGCATTTTAGAACACAGCGCACTCGAAAGGCAATTCCAAACAACATGGAGGGAATGTGAAAGGCAATTCCACCGCTATCAAAGTCCCTTGAAATGGTGGTTAACATGTGCAAAACCAAAAATTAGGAAATGTCTAATGAACTATTCCAAAGAATCAACATTGGCAACATACCACCCTGGAGTTTTACTACAGGTGCTTAAGAGACCTAACGGAAACCGGAAACAATATGGACAACATCATCAAAATCAATAAAATAAAAGCGAAGATAGTAAGCATGAAGAGAAAGCACTTAGACGGACTGATAATACGAACAAGACCAAAAGACACCGTTGCAGAGGAACAAGCAACGCTGTATCATATCCTACGAGAAAGGAGAAGAAGACAGAGCAAAATGATAACCAGTCTAATCCACGACGACGGCACGAGGGCAACGAGTCAGCAGGAAATCCTGGAAGAAGTCCACCAAAACTTCCAGACGCTCTACACAGCAGGCAGGACGTGCGACGATGCGAAGAAACAAATGCTTAAGGAAATAACACCAGTAATAAGTGAAGAGGAAAACGTAGAATTAACAAAACCCTTCACTCCTAGTGAAATAGAAGAGGCAGTTATGAATGGAGCGTGCGGAAAATCCCCGGGCATGGATGGGCTAACAGCAGAATTTTACAGAAAATTTTGGCCGCTCATGAAAGAAAGAATGGTAGAAGTCGCAAACTGCATATGGGGCATGGCTGACTTACCGGCGGAGTTCAAAGAAGGAATCATAGTCTTAATCCCGAAGAGCAAAAGCACTAATAAATTGACAAATATGAGGCCCATTACTTTGATGAACTCCGATTACAAGATAGTGGCAAGAGCTCTCAAATCAAGACTATTGAGCGTGATGCCCAAGATAATTGGGGAACACCAGTCCTGTGGTGTACCTGGCAGGAGCATACTACAAACACTAAGCGACTACAGAACGCTACTGGGACTGGCTTACGCCGCCAAAATTCGCGCAAACCTTCTGAGCGTGGACTTAAACAAAGCCTTTGACAGAATTGAACACACCTTCCTCGCCGACGTAATGCGACAGAAAGGAATAAGCTCGGGATTCGTAACGGCGATAATGAACATACAACAAAACGCGACCTCAAAAATACTGATAAATGGCCAATTCACAAAACCAATAAAGATGCAGCGGTCAGTCCGCCAAGGCTGCCCTTTGGCTATGGCACTATACTGTATAGCGCTGGAACCTCTGCTGCAGAAGATTAATAAAACCATCAACCCAGTAATAGTATTCGGATACGGCATAGTAAGCAGAGCATATGCAGACGACGTAGGAATTATTATAACATCTCAGCGTGACCTCGACAACACCACAAGTATCCTGACTGAATACACTGAGGCATCCGGGGCGCAAGTCTCCAAACAAAAATCCAAGATCATCAAACTTGGCAAAGGACTTCACTTAACCATCACTCATGGATTTACCGAAGCAGACGAAACAACAATTTTAGGCATGACAATCAAAAACAGCCCATTAGCCACAACAGCTGCAAATTGGAAGGTCTTGATAGCCGCAACTAAAGCGAAGTTAAAGGAAAGTAGCGATAGAGACCTAAATCTCATACAAAAAGTTAAGCTCGTGAATTATGGGATTCTCGCCAAATTATGGTTCACAGCACAGCTGCTCCCAATAACCAAGCAAATCGCGGCAACATTGACTTCAGCAATTGGCTGGTACATATGGCGCCATAATATATTCCGAACGAAGATGTCGGCGCTATCACTGCCACCAGAGAGAGGCGGGCTAGGATTAATAGATATTCAGGCTAAGTGTAACGCGCCTAATGATCCACAGGACAACAATAATAATGAGAAGCACCACAAGTAGTTTAACGAAGACGATACTAATGAAACTACAGCCGGAGGACCCAAGAACTCCGATAAACATAGGAAAAATAAGCCATCTATTCGACTGGGCCAGAACCTACTTCTTGGAGAGCAGTTACGTAACCGACTGCAACAATACTAACCGACCGATGACAACAAAAGAGTTATATCTGAAGATGACGGAATCACCAACGAGAAACAACATCGAACTGAAAGACACCCGAATAAACTGGAAAGTGGTATGGCGGAACATAGCCAACAAACACTTGTCCCATGATGTGAAATCAACTTGGTACAAAGTCGTAAATGATGTAATCCCGACTAACAAACGACTACACCAGATACATCTATCTCCAACCCCAGACTGTGAATGCGGACAAGAACAGGACCATTTAGAACACCGCCTACTATGTGGAGAAAGGAAGACAATCTGGAAATGGGTGCAAAAAAAATCTCGCAGCAATCAACAAATGTGCAACGCACACATTTAAGATCTCCCACATTCTAAAACCATACTGGCAGTCACATAACGTGCCAACACAAAATGCGACATTATGGATATGGGACAATATGTAGACTACATAATTAGGAAGAAAGGAAGAAATTTAATTGAATTCAAAGCGCACCTAATCACGAAACACAAAGAAATAGAAAAACATAGAAAATATTCCACAATATATGGAAATAATCTACACAAAACACTTAAAGATGTAATCTAAAAAAAAAAAAAATAAAATAAAATAAATAAAAAAAAAAAGTCGGTAGAGCATGAGACTCTTAATCTCAGGGTCGTGGGTTCGAGCCCCACGTTGGGCGCGTGTTTTAAATAATAATTAACTCATTATTACCTCTAGTTTGCAAATAATTTCGTGTTTAGTTGAAACAAATATAACTTCAATCAATAAAAGGTGTATAGAGAATGTATTAGTACTATCCTCAACATTTCGACTTGACACGACTAAACTGTATTGTTATTTTTTTGCTACAAGATTCTCCCCAAGTAACTGCGAGAAGTGTGTGGCTAAGTGATTAAACTCCCGTCGTGAAATGTCTAAAATTTGGAGAAGTGGAATGAATTTGATAATGCCGTTTGGGGGGGGGGGGAAAAAAAAGCGGTCTAAGGCGCTGCGTTAAGGTCGCAGTCCACTCTGTGGGCGTGGGTTCGAATCCCACTTCTGACAATGCTTTTGGTTGTGTGTTCTAAATGGTTGCACTATCAAATAAAACTTTCATAACAAATAGAGTGGGTCAATACGCTGTTGAAACGAATCGTTAACGAACCAAATGGTGCTTGCTTGCTTAAACGACCGACGAGGTTTGATTTGACCCAAGATACCAATGTTTACCTATCTCCTCTGAGGATATCCAACCGGTCCCTTCAGGGATGTGTCACTCACACTGCAGCACTGTATGCACGTAATCGTCCGACATGGCACATGCTGTTGCTTAGATCACATGGCTTTCTGGTAAGAGATGGAAGCCAACATGCCTGTGAAAATACAGAACTTGATGCGAAATGCTTTAAAAAAAAAAAAAAAAAAAAAAAAAAAAAAAAAAAAAAAAAAAAAAAAAAAAAAGAGGTATGATTCCTGCTTCGGGTGCAGGAGGTCCCAGGTAAAATAAAAAAATTTTAAAAAAAAAAAAGTTGGTAGAGCGGTGGACTGTAGTGGATAACAAGCGGACATCCATAGGTCGCTGGTTCAAATCCGGCCCGGAGGAGAAAATATTTATTATTAAGGCATTGCTCTGCTATGATCTACACGGCTCGAATAAGGAGGTTCTTTGTATATAGTTCACGTGCATTATAGACTGAAAGTGTAAGCAAAAGAGAAAATAAAACTTAGCATAACATTTTTCACTGAGCTGATATAAAGTGAACACAAAACGAACGGTCACGATTGATGGGACCAATTTTTGATATGATTCGCGTCTTGGAATAACTGCTAATTGAATCCTACTACAATATACCTCATAACTACTCGCATTCCCATTGCGAATGCTAGAAGGTGGCCTGTTGGTCTAGCGGTATGATTCCTGCTTTGGGTGCAGTAGGTCCCGGGTTCAAATCTCGGACAGGCCCTAGTTTTGTTGTAACATTGGGTGTGGTTAGTGTATCTGCCAGCCTGATTCTCGGCACGAAGTGTGATGAATACCTGCTAGCCACAAAAATATAGAAATGATGGCTCATTAGATCATCCTTAATGCGGGTATTTTATTCCAAGTTGACCTACACATTAATGAAAATGTTTTGTTGATTGGTTTCAGTATGGGTGTAGTTTGATTAACCTGCGTGTACCAAAGAGCAGGGCCTCCGGTAGCTCAGTTGGTAGAGCGGTGGACTGTAGTGGATAACAAGCGGACATCCATAGGTCGCTGGTTCAAATCCGGCCCGGAGGAGAAAATATTTATTATTAAGGCATTGCTCTGCTATGATCTACACGGATCGAATAAGGAGGTTCTTTGTATATAGTTCACGTGCATTATGGACTGAAAGTGTAAGCAAAAGAGAAAACTTAGCATAACATTTTTCACTGAGCTGATATAAAGTGAACACAAAACGAACGGTCACGATTGATGGGACCAATTTTTGATATGATTCGCGTCTTGGAATAACTGCTAATTGAATCCTACTACAATATACCTCATAACTACTCGCATTCCCATTGCGAATGCTAGAAGGTGGCCTGTTGGTCTAGCGGTATGATTCCTGCTTTGGGTGCAGTAGGTCCCGGGTTCAAATCTCGGACAGGCCCTAGTTTTGTTGTAACATTGGGTGTGGTTAGTGTATCTGCCAGCCTGATTCTCGGCACGAAGTGTGATGAATACCTGCTAGCCACAAAAATATAGAAATGATGGCTCATTAGATCATCCTTAATGCGGGTATTTTATTCCAAGTTGACGTACACAATAATGAAAATGTTTTATTGATTGGTTTCAGTATGGGTGTAGTTTGATTAACCTGCGTGTAGCAAAGAGCAGGGCCTCCGGTAGCTCAGTTGGTAGAGCGGTGGACTGTAGTGGATAACAAGCGGACATCCATAGGTCGCTGGTTCAAATCCGGCCCGTAGGAGGAAATATTTATTATTAAGGCATTGCTCTGCTATGATCTACACGGCTCGAATAAGGAGGTTCTTTGTATATAGTTCACGTGCATTATAGACTGAAAGTGTAAGCAAAAGAGAAAATAAAACTTAGCATAACATTTTTCACTGAGCTGATATAAAGTGAACACAAAACGAACGGTCACGATTGATGGGACCAATTTTTGATATGATTCGCGTCTTGGAATAACTGCTAATTGAATCCTACTACAATATACCTCATAACTACTCGCATTCCCATTGCGAATGCGAGCAGGTGGCCTGTTGGTCTAGGGGTATGATTCCTGCTTTGGGTGCAGGAGGTCCCGGCTTCAAATCCCGGACAGGCCCTAGTTTTGTTGTAACATTGTGTGTAGTTAGTGTATCTGCCGGCCTGATTCTCGGCACGAAGTGTGATGAATACCTGCTAGCCACAAAAATATAGAAATGATGGCTCATTAGATCATCCTTAATGCGGGTATTTTATTCCAAGTTGACCTACACATTAATGAAAATGTTTTGTTGTTTGGTTTCAGTATGGGTGTAGTTTGATTAACCTGCGTGTACCAAAGAGCAGGGCCTCCGGTAGCTCAGTTGGCCAGTCGCTCGCGACCTGCCGTAGCGAGCGGTCGCATCACACTTTTCCTGCTGTGTCGTGTGACAAGTGCCTGCAGAGTAAATAAAAGCAAAGTATAGTGAAAACCAACAAATATGGAAGTGAATTAATTCATACGAAAATCAACGCTAAAGTTCTCCTTTGCGTATGGATATATGCGTCCGAAAGCAGTTGAAATCGATGAGTGGTTATATAGTGAAATGGGATTACGAGAAGAAAGTGTACACGGTATCCAGGTGGATTTCCTGGCCAATGTGATATACGTCAAGCTACGAAATGAAGAAGAGTGTCTGCGAATACTGAAGGAAACCAACGGAGAAAGAAAATTTGTACACACCAATGGCGAGGTAAGCACCGTTTCCATATCACATGCAGGCCTGGGAATAAGACATGTAAAATCCATAATGTGCCCTTTGAAATTAATACAGACATAATACGAAAAGCTTTGGATAAATTTGGTACAATTTTGAGTGTAACCTCCGATAAAAGATACGGTAGCAAAAGATTTGTCGTAGATAGTGGTATTAGAACTGTGAAAATAGATCTGAAGTGCCACGTACCATCGTATGTAGATATTGCCGGATTTAAAGCACTCGTTATTTACGACGGACAACCACGTACGTGTGTCATATGCAACTCAAACGAACACCTCAAGCACCCCTGCAGCTACCATCTGAGCGCTTGGCCCCTGATACAGCTTTCAGAGGCGAACTTTTAAAAGCATCATACGCTAGCGTGGCAAACAGTAATCAATCAACCAGTGTACATAGAAATGATGAACCTACTCTCAGCATGGAAACAGATGGACGCCACCAACATCATGATGGAAATAGAGAATCCTTATAATGACGCAGTACCTGATGAACCCCCGAAGGAAAAAGAAGCAAACTATCCAACTGGACAAATAATAACCAAACTTCTAATCTACATTTACTGGAAATATCACCAACTGAGAAAAAAGAAATTATAAAAAATGCTAAACAACATCCTGTGACAGTGCCATCATCTGAGAAAAAAGAAATTATGCCCATGGAAGAACGCAAGCACGAAAATACACCAAATACCAAAAGACTGAGACTTGATAAGAGGGGAGTAGATTTGATAGCGAAAGAATTAGCTGAAAAATCCAGGAAAGTAACCACCTTACAAATGGAGACAATTGATGAAGATATGCCCCAAAGCGCCAACTCCAATAAGGAAGACAACAACTATGAAAACAAGACCAGCGAGATAGTTGAAATGGGAAATGACCGCGGGGACAATAAAATTCTTTGGTCGGACGACTTAAATGACACTGAGGAAGAAGATAAGTCAAGCAAATAAGAGGCAAAAGCAAGATTATAAATGTTATTAAATAAACGTGAAAGGGAAGAAAAAAAAAATAACTGTCTCGTTTTCAACCTTGTGTGACAACATTTGATCTAAATGGCAGACCGTAGTGGAACAACGCCCGCTCAGACATACTGTGTGTCTACCCTAAATCTAAACGGAATAAAGAACCAAACTAAAATACAATGCGTCAAAGAATATCTATGGGCGGCATCTGTTGATATAGCGCTCTTACAGGAAGTTGCCTGGGAGGTGCACTGAATGTCACCGGGTACAATGAACTGAAGAATCCTGGTTACGACCATGGTCTAGGGACTGCAATTCTAACGAAAGAGGGTATTCAAATCAAAGATGTTGAGATTTTAGAAAATGGAAGAGGATTAGCCTGCACAATAGCAGGAACACGTGTAATAAACATCTATGCTCCCTCCGGAAATCAGAATAGAGAAAGTAGGAAACAGTTTTATAAAACAGAGATAACTCAGCTTCTGACAAACACCTGTGAAAGTCTCATACTTGCAGGAGATTTTAATTGCGTTTTATCTCAAAAAGATCAGTACCCTAATTTTAACAAATGCCAGGAACTCGAGTACCTAATAAATAAACTAAGTTTGTTAGACAGTTGGGAAATTAAGAAACGGGCAAATTCCCGGGTTTACATTTATAAACTGAGAGTACAGCAAGTAGATTAGATAGAATTTATATTTCACCGGACATATCGAGTGAAGTAACATCAGTCGAGATATGGCCAGTAGCTTTTTTCGGACCACAGTGCATATCATTGCAAAATAAAATTGCGGCGCCAAGAAATCTTTAGAAACAGAGGATACTGGAAATTAAACACCTCCATCCTAAATGAGAAAGAATTGGAACAGATAGTCAATAATACTTGGAATCAATGCAAGAAACAAAAAAACAAGTACAATACAACTGTCCAATGGTGGTTACAGTGTGCAAAGCCACGCCTCAGAAATACATTGATAAACTTCAGCAGATGCTTGAAGAAATGGAAAACAAAACAAAAGAATTCCTTTTCATGGTCTTAAGAGAACTGTGCACCAACGACGTAGATAGCATCCAAAATATGAGAAAAATAAAACATACCAAGGCCAGAATAACAAATATAACTAGAAAAAAAACTAATAGGTTACCAGATACGAGCTAAAACTGGATCCTTTTTTTAAAAAAAAAAAAAAAAAAAAAAAAAAAAGTTGGTAGAGCGGTGGACTGTAGTGGATAACAGGCGGACATCCATAGGTCGCTGGTTCAAATCCGGCCGGAGGAGAAAATATTTATTATTAAGGCATTGCTCTGCTATGATCTATACGGCTCGAATAGCAGGAGGTTCTTTGTATATAGTTCACGTGCATTATAGACTGAAAGTGTAAGCAAAGAGAAAAAACTTAGCATAAACATTTTCACTGAGCTGATATAAAGTGAACACAAAACGAACGGTCACGATTGATGGGACCAATTTTTGATATGATTCGCGTCTTGGAATAACTGCTAATTGAATCCTACTACAATATACCTCATAACTACTCGCATTCCCATTGCGAATGCGAGCAGGTGGCCTGTTGGTCTAGGGGTATGATTCCTGCTTTGGGTGCAGCAGGTCCCGGGTTCAAATCCCGGACAGGCCCTAGTTTTGTTGTAACATTGTGTGTAGTTAGTGTATCTGCCGGCCTGTTTCTCGGCACGAAGTGTGATGAATACCTGCTAGCCACAAAAATAGAGAAATGATGGCTCATTAGATCATCCTTAATGCGGGTATTTTATTCCAAGTTGACCTACACATTAATGAAAATGTTTTGTTGATTGGTTTCAGTATGGGTGTAGTTTGATTAACCTGCGTGTACCAAAGGGCAGGGCCTCCGGTAGCTCAGTTGGTAGAGCGGTGGACTGTAGTGGATAACAAGCGGACATCCATAGGTCGCTGGTTCAAATCCGGCCCGGAGGAGGAAATATTTATTATTAAGGCATTGCTCTGCTATGATCTACACGGCTCGAATAAGGAGGTTCTTTGTATATAGTTCACGTGCATTATAGACTGAAAGTGTAAGCAAAAGAGAAAATAAAACTTAGCATAACATTTTTCACTGAGCTGATATAAAGTGAACACAAAACGAACGGTCACGATTGATGGGACCAATTTTTGGTATGATTCGCGTCTTGGAATAACTGCTAATTGAATCCTACTACAATATACCTCCTAACTACTCGCATTCCCATTGCGAATGCTAGAAGGTGGCCTGTTGGTCTAGGGGTATGATTCCTGCTTTGGGTGCAGTAGGTCCCGGGTTCAAATCTCGGACAGGCCCTAGTTTTGTTGTAACATTGGGTGTAGTTAGTGTCTCTGCCGGCCTGATTCTCGGCACGAAGTGTGATGAATACCTGCTAGCCACAAAAATATAGGAATGATGGCTCATTAGATCATCCTTAATGCGGGTATTTTATTCCAAGTTGACCTACACATTAAGTGAAAATGTTTTGTTGATTGGTTTCAGTATGGGTGTAGTTTGATTAACCTGCGTGTACCAAAGAGCAGGGCCTCCGGTAGCTCAGTTAGTCAGTTCGCTGCTAGCGTTCGCCGAGTGCGGACGTGTTTTGGATTTCCGGGTCGCGAACGTAGCAGTGCGGAGTGTTATTGGAGTTAGATTGAACAACTAAAACTTTGAAGAAACAAGGATGGAGCAACAGCTGAGAAAGTCAACGTTAAAATTCTCGTTTGAATACGGACACACTCGTCCAAAGGCTTTTGAACTGGACGAATGGTTATACAACGATATTGGGTTACGAGAGAATGAAGTTTATGGAATACAGCTAGATTTCATAGCGAACGCGTTGTATGTAAAACTGAATGACGACGAGAGATGTATTCAAATACTTCATGAGACCGGAGGTGAGAAGAAATTCACTAACAGCAACGGCGAGGTCAGTACTGTTCACATCACGCATGCAGGCCTCGGAATTCGCCACATCAAGGTTCACAACGTACCGTTTGAAGTTTCTCCGGCAAGTATACGGAAGGCGTTGGACATCTTCGGTACAGTGATGAATATATCTTCTGACATACGAACTAGCAGCAAGAGATTCGTAGTTGATAGCGGGATCAGAACTGTAAAGGTTGATCTTAAGCGCCATATCCCGTCTTATGTCATCATTGCGGGGTATAAAGCACTAGTAATATACGACGGCCAGCCTCGGACCTGTATAGCCTGCAATGCGAACGACCACCTGAAGGCCGAGTGTACAAGGAGAAGACCTGTACAGTTACCCCCCAGTCGTCTAGCACCGAATGCAGCTTTCAGTGGATCAGCGCTACCAACATCTTACGCAAAAGCGTTAAACGGAAATACAACTAATGTGACGAGCCCACCTGAAAAACAAGCACCAGAAGAAACCGACCATACGTTTAACAAGCAATTAGAGACAACTAACTTATACATGGACAGTGAAGCAGAAAATCAAAGAGCCGATGAAGAAATCATGGAAATAGAGACAAACCACGAGTCAACAGCTGCTGTAATAGAGGAAACACATGGTTCAAAGAAGGAAGAAGTAAAACAACTGTCCCTTCAGATAACAGAAAAGCCATCAGCTCAGACCCATTTGTTCACCTCTGAGACAGTCAAGGGGAAAAGAAACGAATCAGAAAAGGAGAACCAAAAAGAAAAGAGAGAAAACCCGAACGATAGTCCAGATGAAAGAAAGCACAACAATTCTTTGACAACGAAAAGAGCAAAAATATCAAGACCAGAACCGGACTACAGAACAAAAGAAATCGCAGATAAGGCTAGAAAGATAACAGCCATGTTAAAAGAGACGGAGCTAACTGAAAAATCCAAAGTCGGCTGCGGGCAAAAAATGACGTTGAGCGGAAGCACAGAGTTACAGACAAACGAGGAAAAGTCAAGCGCAGACGACGAAAAGGAAAACAAGGAAATGCTATGGTCCGATTATCCAGTAGAGTCGGATGAAGAAAACTCCGTTTAACACCACAGCTAAAGTAATAGATAATCAAAACTTCAACCGGATAGAGTAATCTGATATGCAAACATACACAATAGCGACGATGAACGTCAACAAAATTAGAAGCGACCCAAAGAAACAGCTCCTCAAAGACTTCATTTATGGCAACTACATTGACATCGCTGTGCTACAGGAAGTGTGCTTCAACAACCTCTCAATACCTGGATATGATTTCTATACAAACCCAAACGTACCAGAAAGGACAAGCGGAAATACAGCAATGATCATCAAGCAAGGCATAGAACCAAAAGACATGGAATACCTAGAAAATGCCAGAGGAATGGCTTGCACCATACAAGGTACGCGGCTTGTAAACATTTACGCTCCGTCTGGCAACAGCAAAAGGGCAGAAAGGGCGCTATTTTATAAAACAGAAGTACCCTACCTGTTGCGAAAAGATAACCAAAACATAATCTTGGCGGGAGATTTCAATTGTGTACTGAAGCCGAAGGACCAATGGCCCAACTTCAACGGCTCAGAAGAACTAAGAAGTTTAACGACAGGGCTGAATCTCTATGACTCGTGGGACATTGTCAACAACAAACAGAAGCCTATACCTATATAACAGCCGACTCTAAAAGTAGGATTGATAGAATCTACGTCACGCAAAACATGAAGGAAAGAATAAAAAGTGTCAAAATTTATCCATTGGTTTTCTCGGACCACTGCGCCCAACTGACAAATATTGAAATGAAACGTCAAAACGTCTTCAAAAGAAAATGTCCGTGGAAACTTAACACCAGCATCCTGCAGCTCTGCGAGGTAGAAGAAAGATTTCAAGAAACATGGGACAATGTGAAAGACAGTACAACAAATTTTCAAGCCCGCTGGAATGGTGGCTAAATTGTGCCAAACCGAAAATTCGGAAAACATTAGTGAACTACTCCAGAGAAATTAAATACTGGGAGCACACACCCTAGAGTTCTACCATAGATGCCTCAGAGACCTAATGGAATCAAACAACGTAACAACAAATATCACCGAAATCAACAAAATAAAAGCTAAGGTCGTGAGTATCAAGAGACGGCAAATGGAAGGTCTCATAACGAGATCAAAACCCACAAACATAATTCAGGAAGAGCAAGCCTCATTGTATCACCTGATTAGGGAAAAAAGAAGACGACAAAATAAAATAATAAACAGTCTGACTCTCGAAGACGGGACGGTACTAACATCACAGGCGGAAATTCTGCTAGAAGTCCAACAGTACCTACAAACATTGTACGCATCTACCTACACCAAAGAAGACGCAAAAGAATCTCTACTTAATAACATAGTGCCCGCCATTACGGAAGAAGAAAACATCGACTTAATCAAACCATTCACCGAATCGGAAGTTGAAACGGCAGTAACGAAGGGCGCGGTCGGAAAATCACCCGGAATCGACGGACTCCCGATCGAATTCTACAAACGCTTCTGGCCGAGCATAAAAGGAAAATTTATGGAAGTCATCAACAGTATTTGGAGGATCGGCGATATACCGGCCGAATTTAAGGAAGGCTTAATTGTACTAATACCCAAGGGCAGCAACGTTAATAAGTTGACAAAGATGAGACCGATAACTTTAATGAATGCAGATTAAAATAGTGGCCAGAGCATTAAAATACAGACTACATAGTGTGATGCCAAAAATAATAGGGAATTATCAATCATGTGGAGTACCTGGTAGAAGCATATTAGAAACGTTAAGTGACTATAGAACTTTATTGGGACTTGCATATGCCGCAAAAATTAAAGTAAACTTGCTAAGCTTAGACTTCAACAAAGCTTTTGATCGAGTGGAACATCCATATCTGACAGAAGTGATGCGGCGAAAGGGGTTTTGTCCCCGATATATCGCTATTGTTATGGGAATGCAAGGCAACGCTATTTCGAAGGCACTCATCAACGGGCAGCTCAGTAAGCCAATTAGAATTCAACGATCGGTGCGACAAGGCTGCCCGCTCTCAATGGCACTGTATTGTATCGCGTTGGAACCACTCCTAGAAAAACTGACCAAAATTATCACCCCAATAAAAATCTTCGAATACAGCATAAGCATCAGAGCATACGCGGACGACGTGGGCATTTTTCTGACATCGCAAATAGATTTGGACAATACGGTAAAACTTCTAACTGAATTTACCGACGCATCAGGAGCAGAAGTATCACGACAGAAATCAAAGATGATAAAATTGGGCAAAGGTCTAAGCCTAACAGACACACACGGTTTCATCGAATCGGAGCAAATCAAAATTTTAGGTCTGACGATCAAAACAAATCCTCTCGCAACGACAGCCATCAACTGGAGGATACTACTGGGAGCCATAAGAGCAAAATTAAAAGAAAACAGCAACAGAGATTTGTCACTTGTGCAGAAACGAAACTGGTGAACTCAGACATAGCATCCAAACTGTGGTTCATTGCACAGATACTACCTATACCCAAACAAACAGCGACAAGAATGACATCAGCGATTGGGTGGTTTATATGGAGACACAATATTTTCCGCACAAAAATGACATCGACTGTGCTCCCGCAAAACAAAGGTGGCCTAGGTTTAACCGATGTAAATCTGAAGTGCAATTCACTGCTGATTCACAGGACCCGCATACTAACGAAAAGTACCACAAATAACCTAACAAAAACCTTAATAACAAGAATACAGCCAGAAGACCAAAACCCACCGATCAATATAGGGAATATAAGCTGCTACCTGGATTGGGCAAAAAGATACTTTCTGGAATGGAGTTACGTCATAAACATTATCAACGGATACCAAAAGACAAGCATAAAAGACATATATAACAAAATGCTGGACATGATTCCAAGAAACAGCATAGAATCTAAATACACACAAAAGAATTGGAAACTAGTCTGGCAAAATATATCAAATAAACATCTGCCACACCATGTCAAATCAACTTGGTATCAAGTAGTAAACGAAACAATTGCCACAAATAAACGACTACACAAGATACACCTATGCAATACCACGAAATGCGAACACTGCACACACGAAGATACCCTAGAACATCGCTTTACCTGCAGACAGAGGCACGAGATATGGAAATGGGTGCAAGGTACCTTGGCAACTATAAATAGGAATACCAACTACAGCATAGACATCGAAAACATAATTAGACCAGACAAATTGTATTACCCGATGACAAAGCATAATTCCATACTATGGATCATGGGACAGTACGTAGATTTCGTAATAAGAAAGAAAGGCACCGATGTAAAGGAATTTAAATATCAGATATTCACAGAATTAAAAGCCGCAGAGAAATACAAAAATTTCTATAACGTATGGATGCTTCCTACAGACAGCAATAAAAGCAAACATATATATATATATATATATAAAAAAAAAGGTCGGTAGAGCATGAGACTCTTAATCTCAGGGTCGTGGGTTCGAGCCCCACGTTGGGCGCGTGTTTTAAATAATAATTAACTCAAAAAGAAAAAAGAAAAAAAAAAAAAGAGGTTAAGGCGTTAGACTGCTAATCCAATGTGCTCTGCACGCGTGGGTTCGAATCCCACCTCGTCGAGAAAGTGTTTTGAATAACAAATCGTGTTTGCATTTCACCACTTGCTGTACGTACTCGGTGTCACGTATACTTGGTATCAATAGTTGGGATGAAGCAAAGGGCTAGATTACAGGTGAAACGATTATCCGCAGCCTCGTAAATAAAAATTCATCTGAAAATAAAATCTCAAATTCGTCAAAAAAAAAAAAAAAAGAGTTGGTAGAGCGGTGGACTGTAGTAGGATAACAAGCGGACATCCATAGGTCGCTGGTTCAAATCCGGCCCGGAGGAGCAAATGTTTATTATTAAGGCATTGCTCTCCTTTGATCTACACGGATCGTAGCAAGAGGCTCTTTGTATATAGTTTACGTGCAATATGGACTGAATGTGTAAGCAAAAGAGAAAATAAAACTTAGTACAACATTTTTCACTGAGCTAATATAAAGTGAACACAAAACGAACGGTCACAATCGATGGGACCAATTTTTGATATGATTCGCGTCTTGGAATAACTGCTAATTGAATCCTACTACAATATACCTCAAAACTACTTGCATTCCCATTGCGAATGCGAACAGGTGGCCTGTTGGTCTAGGGGTATGATTCCTGCTTTGGGTGCAGGAGGTCCCGGGTTCAAATCCCGGACAGGCCCTACTTTTGTAGTAAAATTGTGTGTAGTTGGTGTATCTGCCGGCCTGATTCTCGGCACGAAGTGTAACAGCTACTATGTGTGATGAATACCTGTTAGCCACAAAAATAAAGAAATGATGGTCCATTAGATAATCCCTCGTGCGGGTATTTTATTCCAAGTTGACCTACACATTAGTGAAAAAGTTTTGTTGTTTGGTTTCAGTCTGGGTGTAGTTTGATTAACCTGCGTGTACCAAATGGCAGGGCCTCCGGTAGCTCAGTTGGTAGAGCGGTGGACTGTAGTAGGATAACAAGCGGACATCCATAGGTCGCTGGTTCAAATCCGGCCCGGAGGAGCAAATGTTTATTATTAAGGCATTGCTCTCCTTTGATCTACACGGATCGTAGCAAGAGGCTCTTTGTATATAGTTTACGTGCAATATGGACTGAATGTGTAAGCAAAAGAGAAAATAAAACTTAGTACAACATTTTTCACTGAGCTAATATAAAGTGAACACAAAACGAACGGTCACAATCGATGGGACCAATTTTTGATATGATTCGCGTCTTGGAATAACTGCTAATTGAATCCTGCTTTGGGTGCAGGAGGTCCCGGGTTCAAATCCCGGACAGGCCCTACTTTTGTAGTAAAATTGTGTGTAGTTGGTGTATCTGCCGGCCTGATTCTCGGCACGAAGTGTAACAGCTACTATGTGTGATGAATACCTGTTAGCCACAAAAATAAAGAAATGATGGTCCATTAGATAATCCCTCGTGCGGGTATTTTATTCCAAGTTGACCTACACATTAGTGAAAAAGTTTTGTTGTTTGGTTTCAGTCTGGGTGTAGTTTGATTAACCTGCGTGTACCAAATGGCAGGGCCTCCGGTAGCTCAGTTGGTAGAGCGGTGGACTGTAGTAGGATAACAAGCGGACATCCATAGGTCGCTGGTTCAAATCCGGCCCGGAGGAGCAAATGTTTATTTAATTAAGGCATTGCTCTCCTTGATCTACACGGATCGTAGCAAGAGGCTCTTTGTATATAGTTTACGTGCAATATGGACTGAATGTGTAAGCAAAAGAGAAAATAAAACTTAGTACAACATTTTTCACTGAGCTAATATAAAGTGAACACAAAACGAACGGTCACAATCGATGGGACCAATTTTTGATATGATTCGCGTCTTGGAATAACTGCTAATTGAATCCTACTACAATATACCTCAAAACTACTTGCATTCCCATTGCGAATGCGAACAGGTGGCCTGTTGGTCTAGGGGTATGATTCCTGCTTTGGGTGCAGGAGGTCCCGGGTTCAAATCCCGGACAGGCCCTACTTTTGTAGTAAAATTGTGTGTAGTTGGTGTATCTGCCGGCCTGATTCTCGGCACGAAGTGTAACAGCTACTATGTGTGATGAATACCTGTTAGCCACAAAAATAAAGAAATGATGGTCCATTAGATAATCCCTCGTGCGGGTATTTTATTCCAAGTTGACCTACACATTAGTGAAAAAGTTTTGTTGTTTGGTTTCAGTCTGGGTGTAGTTTGATTAACCTGCGTGTACCAAATGGCAGGGCCTCCGGTAGCTCAGTTGGTAGAGCGGTGGACTGTAGTAGGATAACAAGCGGACATCCATAGGTCGCTGGTTCAAATCCGGCCCGGAGGAGCAAATGTTTATTATTAAGGCATTGCTCTCCTTTGATCTACACGGATCGTAGCAAGAGGCTCTTTGTATATAGTTTACGTGCAATATGGACTGAATGTGTAAGCAAAAGAGAAAATAAAACTTAGTACAACATTTTTCACTGAGCTAATATAAAGTGAACACAAAACGAACGGTCACAATCGATGGGACCAATTTTTGATATGATTCGCGTCTTGGAATAACTGCTAATTGAATCCTACTACAATATACCTCAAAACTACTTGCATTCCCATTGCGAATGCGAACAGGTGGCCTGTTGGTCTAGGGGTATGATTCCTGCTTTGGGTGCAGGAGGTCCCGGGTTCAAATCCCGGACAGGCCCTACTTTTGTAGTAAAATTGTGTGTAGTTGGTGTATCTGCCGGCCTGATTCTCGGCACGAAGTGTAACAGCTACTATGTGTGATGAATACCTGTTAGCCACAAAAATAAAGAAATGATGGTCCATTAGATAATCCCTCGTGCGGGTATTTTATTCCAAGTTGACCTACACATTAGTGAAAAAGTTTTGTTGTTTGGTTTCAGTCTGGGTGTAGTTTGATTAACCTGCGTGTACCAAATGGCAGGGCCTCCGGTAGCTCAGTTGGTAGAGCGGTGGACTGTAGTAGGATAACAAGCGGACATCCATAGGTCGCTGGTTCAAATCCGGCCCGGAGGAGCAAATGTTTATTATTAAGGCATTGCTCTCCTTTGATCTACACGGATCGTAGCAAGAGGCTCTTTGTATATAGTTTACGTGCAATATGGACTGAATGTGTAAGCAAAAGAGAAAATAAAACTTAGTACAACATTTTTCACTGAGCTAATATAAAGTGAACACAAAACGAACGGTCACAATCGATGGGACCAATTTTTGATATGATTCGCGTCTTGGAATAACTGCTAATTGAATCCTGCTTTGGGTGCAGGAGGTCCCGGGTTCAAATCCCGGACAGGCCCTACTTTTGTAGTAAAATTGTGTGTAGTTGGTGTATCTGCCGGCCTGATTCTCGGCACGAAGTGTGATGAATACCTATTAGCCACAAAAATAAAGAAATGATGGCCCATTAGGTATTTCCACGTGTGCTTTTTTTATCTTAACCCGATTATAGTTCAGTGCAGTGTCTGTTTTATTACCAATAATTTCTCTCAGATGAGTATTGCCGTTTTGTACTTATAATACTTTACATACTAGCGTCAGCGTAGCGTCGTGGTAGCTAAGTGGAGCCAAGTGGAGTCTTCTAATTGTGTGTGTATTTTTTGTTTGTTATTGTGAAGCAATATAATGTTAAGGCAGGATACTGGCATAAAACTAATTTTTGTGTTACTATTCTTATATGTGGATCTGACGTTTCCTTTGCTCAAATTGTATGTTTTCTTAACCGGTGAATGTCATCTTTTATTAGTGATTTTTTTTGTGTTTACTCTATAAGTGCATATAATATGCTTTATACGTGTTTTCGATGTTAGTTGTTTGAGTATTCGCGAGTATAGTATTTATGACAACTTTCTGAATACGTGTTCTGGGATAAAATAATTGATACTACTTTCTGTATTCACTGTTTTAGTTTTTACTATTCGCGGAGTCATTCGGTACATTCAGCGGATTCGGTATCCTTTACTAATGTGTCTGAATTTGAGCATATTGGCACCTGCCGAGTGTCAGTGTGTCAAACCGAAACTACTAAAAAAGGAAATCTAATTGCCTCTAAACCTAAAGTTCATTTTCAAAAGCCGTGACTGCTGCAAGTTCTGCTATGACCTTCGATAAAAGGCGCTCTACCACGGTAGGCCTTGAATCTTATATTACTTCAACTAGTCGGTCATTACAATAATTCTGAGTGTATAACACGTGTCTCATATGCTTTGCTCGTAATTTTTAATGTCTAGCAAAAGGAAAGAAAAATTAGTTCCAACTCGGAAAATAGGCTGTGTTGCTGCTTAGAGTAAAAATGGAAATGTTTGAAATGTTAACGAATAATCTGTACGATTCATCAAGAAATCCGAAGAGAAAATTCCGAACTCTATAGCTTCAACCTTTACAAAAATTGTTCGTGATCCAGCAACTGAAAAAGTGGAAGCTGCGTTATCATTATAGATTGAAGACCATAGCTAGAAAAGAGTTCCCTTGAATGGTCCTATGACTCGCGAGAAGGCAAAGCGTCTCTAGTAGCATTTTAAAGGACCTGGTGATGAACGTACAAGTGGAGGATTACAAGCATCGGATGGTTGATTCAATAAATTCTAGCTGCGACAATCATTGCATAGCATCAAAATTGTTAGAGAAGCTGCATCTACATCTACATCTCGTACATATATACTCTGTAATTCACAAAATCGTGTGTGGCAGAGGGTGCTCAGCACCAAAGCTAATCTCTTTGTTGTGCATTCCTATCTCTAATGGTAAGAAGGAAAAAAATTCATATGAGAATCATTGCGGCACCTTATTTGTCTAATCTTATCTTTCCTGTCATTCCGGCTCAAATAGGTTGGTGGACGAAGTATTTCACTACACTCGTAAGTGAAAGTGGGAGTACACATGTTTACCAATAAGTTTAAACAAAACGTGCGTCGTCTATCTACTAGAGACTCACAGCCTAGTCTGCTAATCAGTTCTGTGACGCTTTCACAAGGACTGTAGCAAGCGGTAACGAATCGAGCGGCTCTTCTCTGTACTTTCTCTATACTTTCGATCAGCCCCTTATGAAACGGATCCCAGATGGAACAATAGTCCAAATGTTGACGCACAAGAAATTCGTAGGCTATCTCCTTTGTTTGTTCATTACAATTTTTCAAGATTCGACCTACGAATCGCAGCCTAGAATTAGCTCTACCTACTAGCGAATTAATGTGTAAGTCCAATTTCTTGTTCCTTTGTACTGTTACTCCCAAATATTTCATGGAATCAACTATATCAATAAGTGAATTGTTTAACTCGTATTTCTGAACAATTGGATTCTTTTTGTTAGTTATGCTCATTGTCTTGTACATTTTACAATTTAGGGTAAGTTGCCACTCAGCGCACCAAGCCAAAATAATATCTGCAGGCATCACCGCGGCGGTAAGATATCCAGAAGGATTTTTAAACATAAACCTGAACAAGTGTTTAATGTAGACGGAACTATCATGTTTTAAATAAGAATACCAAAGAAATCTTTAATATCCAAAAGCGAAAAGTGCCCCTGTGGTTTTAAGACAGCAAAAGATAGAGCTACATTGCTGCTGTGTTCTTACGCATCAGGTGATTGTGTTATTAAGCCACTAATGCTTTACAGATCTTTAAATCCCCGAGCTATGAAAAATCAAAACAAGGACAACCTGTCGGTGTTTTGAAGTGCAAATAAGAAAGCGTGGGTTATAAGTTTTATTTTCTGCGACTGGTTCCGGAGGTATTTTGTTCGTGAACTTGAATCTTATTTAAAGACAAAAAATTTAGACTTTATGGCCATTTTAGTTTTTGAGAATGCACTAAATCACCCTCGTGAGCATGGAAATTTGCATCCAAATATAAAGGTGATATTCTTGCCTCCTAACAAGAGAGCTTTACTTCAACCTGTGGACCTAAGAATAATCCAGGCCTTTAAACTCTATTACAATCTAGACTATCCTTCAAAATCATACTGCACACCATGTAATGCAATCCTGATATGAATGTTAAGCAATGCTGGGAAAATTTTGACATAGAAAAAGGCTTTTTTTTTTTTTTTTTACTTTATCCATGATATATGGACTTTGTGAAAGTCTGTAACTGTTTAATATAATAAGGTATGCAAATAATTTTCTGCGACACAGTTACTTTAATAAATTATAATTTAATTTATTTTATTGATATGCGTGACGCGTTCCGAGACATTATTCTCATTTTCGAACGCTATTTTATTACATTTTTTGCATTTTTTGCAATAATCTATTAATCAACATCATGGATGTTATATTTATTAAATGTTATTATAAAATTATAAGGCAAGCTATATAATAACAACATGTATCTTTAAACATTCAATCTTTAACGAATTATCTTTGGCTGTTTTTATTAAATAAGATGTACTAAAGCATCTTTGCACTGTTTGTGTATATATGTAAATATTATGTAGTGACGAAGTGAACGTGTGAAATTCTGTGGATCATACCTTGGAGATACCTTCTTAAAATGTAATTTTTATTAAAAATTTATTATTCCACTCCCTATTAATTGCAAAAAACTGTTTAGTACACAATCCAAAATATCAATTTCAGGAAATACAAGGTAAAACCGGATAACATCAAACAGAAGATGACACGAGCACTCGTCACACCAAAGATGCAAAAAATGTAATAAAATAGCGTTCGAAAATGAGAATAATTTCTCGAAAGGCGTCACGCATATCAATAAAATAAATTAAATAATAATTTATTAAAGTAACTGTGTCGCAGAAAATTATTTGCATACCTTATTATAGCAAAATGCATTGTTACAATAAAAGAATCGTTGCAGGAACTGAAGCCATACACTTCGATATCATGCTGCAAGAAACTGTGGCTTGACCTCACTGTCGGAAATGATGGAGAATCAGTGCAAATTCAAACATTGCTCAAGTTGCGAACAAGTTGGAACAGGGTGAGATGGTTTTGAGCAGATAGAATCAAGTGACATTCAACAGTTTCTAGAATCGCAAGACGAGGTCTGACTGAAATCGACGAGGAGGAAATGTTAAATCCCTAACCCATTGAAGAAGAAGCTTCAACGAGCACTGAAATGGTGACATTTAATTTAAAAAACCTGTGTGAAGGTCTACAGATGGCAAATGAACTTTGTGATTTCTTCATGAAAATTGATCCGTCTATGGAAAGAAGTCTCGTTTTTAAAACAACTAATTGTTAATGCCACAGCTGAATATCAATTTTAACTGAAGACCTTTTTTAAAGTGGCCAAAACAAGGAAAAGATAGTAAATTCTTTAAAACATTGCCTCAGCCTTCCAATAATAATTAAAACATATTGTTTATAATCTCTTAATAATTTGATTTTAATTTAAAAAAAAACTTGGAACGAATCCCCTATAATACCATAAAAATTACCATTTCATATTGGCGGTATATTTACGGAACGTAACCCCGCGGGCACATTTTTTAAATTTGTGTTTGTTTTCTATTTATTTAAGCACAAAGGCCGGCGGGCTCCTTTGTCGGTCCTGACCCGGGTTCTTTGCCCCGATTTACACCTCCCCCCATAAAGCCGGCCCTGGCCAGGTTGTGGTAATTCAGGTCAGTGTGTAAGGCTTATTTATTGTAAATGAAATGATTTTTTTAGATCTGTACTTCTTGTAATATGTTTATTTTATTTGTTTCAACGATTATGAATTAACAAATAATCGTAGAACCAATGGTGTGTAAAAGATTCACTATAATTTTTAACTGAGGTGTAAGAAATGAAATGTATGTTATTGTATGTAACGTATAATCATCCTTGCGTTTGGTGGGACTTGGAATGACGTGTACAATCAGGGGTGGATTGGTGGGGGCGGGAGGCCTTGAGTCCCGTAGCCTCTCCCACCTCGAAAAGTATCTAGGTCCATCCCGACACCGTAATTTTTCATTTATTAGCTCTCCTGATCTTTTCCGAGGGACTATAAAGACACCGTTGCCCGACTCAAGCCGCCTCCAAACCAAAGTCCCGGATCCGCCCCTGCATACAATGTTATATGTTACAACAACTCGTAACCCCATTTAACTGTGGTCCAAACTGCCTGATGATATGGGCACGATGTTCCTGCTTTGTGTGGCGTAGGTACTGGATTCAGTTTATAGACATGCTTTCTTTAGTAGCCTAACATTTGATGTAACTGATACTACTCCAAGCTTCTTTACTAGTTGAAAATACAGGGCGTTCGCCGGGAAACGCAACCCACTGTTAGCGCTACAAGGAAGAAACTGCTCCCGGCGAGCGAGCGCACAGTTTCCGGCATTGTTCGACCGTCGGCCGCGGACTATTTCATAATAATTACGCTTCATAAACTTGTGTGCTAAGCATTTAAATGTGACGTAATTCATTAGCTTACCTTATAAAAGATGCTGGAAGTGTTGACCCTCTTGTGTAATGCACATTTCACATCTTCTGAACATATTTCGAGACACACGCTGCCCTAACTGACTTAATGATTTTTTGGGTGACTGTTCTAGTCGAAAAGCGATATCGTCAATTTTCTCCTCTGTGAGAATACGGTTGACCGACAGTCTCTTTTTGTTAAAAAATGAACCCGTTTCTCTTACTTTTTTAACCAGACGCAGAATTGTTGATTTAGCTGGCAGTAAAGCGCCAGGAAATTCGCGACGAAATTTACTGCGACACTTTTTAAACGACTTCTTCTTCACATATGTATCGTAGAGAAATATTCTTTGTTGCAAACTGTAACGTACCATAATTTTACTCACACTCAAACACGGTACAGATTAATAAGAGTATGAAGCCCCAAACCAGCCAAACCGCAAAGAAACGTTTATTCACAACACTGATTAATAAGAGACTGAAGTCACAAACTATCTACAATGCAAAGAAACCGTTCTTAACAATGTAAGGGTCACTGCACTGCACTGTTGGGGCAGCGGAGGTGTTAAACAGTGCGGTGATTCACGGTGCCGCGTGGCGGAAACTGCTGGCACGACTGACCGAGGAAGTTGCCGACGGCAACAGACTGGGAGGGAAGCGTTTTACGGCGAACGCACTGTATAAGAGATACTCTGTGTTTGGGACTGTATGGTAAGCGCGCCTGTTGTTCACACGTTAAGGATTAATTTTCCAATTTTCCAATTTGAGCATTTTGTTTAATGGCTATGCGTTCCAAAGTAATTTTCTGCATTCTGAATTTTTCTGTTTTATTATGAATAACAATTTCAGGTATATAGTTAAATTATATGTGTGAATGTTTGAAATTATAATAAAAATCGTAAATTTTTCAATTTGCATCAATTGTAGACACTTTGAAGAAGGTTTGTTCCTAAGCTCGACACATTTTGCATATATACTCGACTCCTTTCTAGAACTATCAAATAGTATATGGGTCAGGAAAGAATACGAGCTAGCTAAAGGGCGATCGTTTGGGAAAATTGATACAAAGGGCATGATGTATGAGGTAGCGATTCCAGTCTCAGATGTGGTCACTTGGTCCCAGGTCCCACAAGTAGAGATACTTTAGACTCGGAAATCAACTTAACAGTTATAAACCCTTTCATAAAATTACAAAACATATAAGTTTTTTTTCCTGTCTTCCTTCTTTATACGAGTACTAAGTAGGTGATGGATTTCGCTAACTGCCTACGACATAAAAAGACATCATATGCACTGAAAACTGACATCACGTTTCAATTTTAGGTTTCTAACGCTACAAAATAGGTTTTTTAAAAAAATTACAAATACTTATTGATGTAAAAGGCATGAATTTCAGTTTACGATTAATCCTCAGTATTAAGTTAGGGACATGAATGCTACACTCCTGTTAGTTTAAGGGATACGCAAGAATTGAGGTAGCTGTATTTGACACAAAGATTATCAATAACAGAAATATTTCTCTCATTTAAACTATAAGGCTTACGCTTATTCATTTAATATTGATCAAATTTACATAATCACGTTTAGTAGAAAGTAAAGCAAGTACTTCCCGACTTGGCGATTTTGCTGATAATATACGCACTTGGGGAGCATTCATAAACTATGTGGCTCGATCTAGAAGGGGGAAGTGTTTCGCTAGAAAGCTATCCTGGGTTACTTTGGGGGGGGGGGCGGGGGGGAGGTGGAATACGAGTCAAACCACTTAGCTTTCCAATCATATTATTTGTCATAGTTAAAATGAAGCACAGAAAACATAATAGCATGTGAATATTTATTTCCGTCATTTAATTATCTCCGTATGTAATTTACGATAGTCTGACAAGAGAAATAGTACAAAATGTCTTCTGGAATCGATAGGGGAAAAAGCTACGTGCTACTGGAGGGGGGCGGGGGAGGGGGAGTGGTGGATGGGGCAGAGGTAAAAGCCGTATCGGGCTACTTGTGGGGACGGGGATTCACAGGAGGCCAAAATTGAGCTACGTGATTTATGGACGCTCCCTTACGACAATAGTTTACCATCGGCAGACGAGGCCACCGCTGGACACATTAAGATTGACGAGTAGACCTAAGAGCGCTGCTGGTTTTGTGGATAGTATATCATCGTATTTCCTTAAATTCGTACTTATACAATTTCATGTCGACTATACGTGCATTATAGACAACAGGCGCGCTTACCCCACTAAAGTAACGATGGCCCTTAAAAGTCTTAGTATTACCAGTTTCATGTTTTTTTGTTATCCCAGTTGGAGTGCTGTCGGTTATAGTAGGCAATGAAGGGGCAGCAATTCACTGGTTGTTTAAATCTGCCTTCGAGGAAAGTCTTTTTATTATTACAGTGTAACTATATGATTTTTTTATTTGTTGAGTCCATCCGGGGTACTTGTTATACCAACGAATTACTTTTATTGAAACATTTGGGTATTTCTTGATTTTTAATAAAAAAATCCTTTTTATGTAATTATTATTTTCATTTTTGGTTTCAGCCATCTATGGACTACTCTTACGCTACTTCGTTTCCTCTTCTGAGTTTCCTTCCTCTGTCACCAGTACTTGTGTGTGAGAAGTAATACATAGCATTTAATACAGTAAATAAATAATGTAAACATAATAATAAAGCAACTTTCAACACAAAATTAAGCCTGTCATAAGTAAACATAAAAACTAAATGTGGAAATTTCAAAATATGTAGAAATTTCATCACATTCTTTTACACAGGCAGTATTGTTAAAGATAAGCATTTTGATATACGACTTGTATAGTCTACGAATTTTATTAAACTAGACAGTAGTATGTAAGTCTATTACACCATGTGGTCGACATAGAATCAGTAATGGAATTCATAAAGAACAACGGATTGTCATAGATTTAAGAGAGATGTTGTCGACATCAAAAAACACATTCTGACCAAAATTAGAGGTCGTAAGTAAATTCTAAGTATGATTTTTCAAGAGATAAACAAAATATTAATAAAATAGATAAGAAGACAAAAGAAAGCTCAAACGTTGGGGAAAAATTCATACAACAAGAATATAATACTGATTTGGCAGTAAAAATTGAATTTAAAGGTGAAAAACGGAATTTTCATATCGATGCTTAACTTTCAGAAGTAAATAACTCCTAAATAAGTAATATTACAAGAAAATTTGTCATGACTTAAAATACTCCCAATAAATCATACTATAACACAGCAAAGTTTCGGGAAAATCCAATTAATTTTTACAATGTCCCAAACGTTTTCAACCAGA
This sequence comes from Vandiemenella viatica, assembly GCA_031002005.1. Lineage (NCBI taxonomy): Eukaryota > Metazoa > Arthropoda > Insecta > Orthoptera > Morabidae > Vandiemenella > Vandiemenella viatica. Next base: position 156,026,737 of record JARYHS010008074.1, read on the forward strand.
GAGTATATAAAACCGCAATTATCTTGCTTCAATACCACCAGTCTCAAACGAATAGTGTATCGGACTGTTCACTCGTGTCAATTTTCAAACACATGACTTTCAACTTATTAATTTCAGGCTTCGGACAAATTTCATGAACTCTAGCAATTATTTTGATGATGGGAACTTAAAATTTTATCCAGAGATAGAATCTTTTACTAAGTGCTACTCAGTAAATAATCTACTGAGATCACTCTAAATGGGGCTGTAATTCAATTTTAGATTGCAATAATGAATAGTTTTATGTCAGTTTGTGGTTTGAAGAATAACCTGCAGTCTTCTAAAGTGTTTTCGAAGTCCGATCTAGTATAACAAAAACTTTTAAAGAATATATTTCTTGGTTATGATCTGTGACTTTATGTTATCCACAACCCGTTAACTGTTGCGGGGTAATTAGTTCAACAGTTTGGCGACCGCTTTAACGAATCTGCATCTTCAGAAAATGTATCAGACAACGAACATTTATCATCAGGCACGGTTACAGTTTATGTGAACATGTTGCAGTAATCCCAATGTATATTAAAGCCTTCGTTCTCTGGCTCTCTCTTGCTTTTTCTTCTACTGAGAATACCCTTCTTTTGCTTTTTCGGACAGATCCTTTACCTCCATAATTTTTCTTCTTAACACTTCCTCGTCTTTGATGTCTTCCGCCTTGATTCTACACCTTTTGCAGATGCTGATGCACTTCTTTCACCCATGAAATTTGAAATTTTCTGTTCTCTTGGGTGATGAGGATTTTCTTTGCTGGTATTTCTGGTTACATTCTCTTGATGCTGGCCATAGAAAGCCTTTTCTTAGTTGTGTTTCATACCTTTTCAAACTTTTTATATAATTCTTGGTTCTATCTCAAGTAAAAATTAAACTCGCTTCCCGTTACTTTTTTTGCTCCCAAAATCTTCCTCAGAATCTTCATTTAATTATTTTTTATTTCTGTAAGTTCCTTTCTGTCTAATGTTTACGCTGCGTATAAACATTCTGGCTCTAATGCCGTATTATATTTCTTGTATTTTTCCTGATAGGAGAGTAATTTGTATCTGTATGTCTTTTGACATATCCCGAAGGCTGTTTCCATATTTCTTGCCATATCTTCAAATGCAGCCTTTGATTAACAATGGAGTCAAAATCTCACCTAGATACTTGAACTTATGGGTATTTTTAATACCACCATATTTAGTCCTTATTGTCCTAGTATGGTTTTTCGAGTCTATGATGATGCATTCAGTTTTTGTAAATGAAATTTGTAATCCTGCCTTCTAAGCCGTTTCTAACAAGACATCAAACCGTTTGATTGCAATCTCTAGATCTCTTGCAAAGAACAGAATGCCAACATAGTCCAATTCCGTTCGGGACATTTGACTGACATATAATTTTACGCCATTCCCTGATAATATTTTCTGAAACGCAGCTGAATAAAAATGGGGAGAGTCAGTCAACTTCCTATGTAATTATTAATAAAATAAAAAAAAATTTCAGAGGATAATTGTTCTGGAAGAACACAAGGAAAAAATGTATTTAATAAAATTTACAAACAATAGTTCATAGATTTATTTACATTAATTTAAACAAATCAAATGACCGTTTATTGGTAAAAAAAAAACACAATCATTATAGCAGTGAGAAAATAAACATCGCATCATTGCCTGCCATTATAAAATTTTATTTCTCGAACCTCCCATTTTGTACTACTTGTAATAACTTCAACAAAGCTCGTCAAAAAGACAGAATATTTATTGTTATGAAACAGTTTCTGAGGAAAACTATGTTTCAAAAACGAATAACTTTTCTGATGTTATAGTTTGTAACTTCTTACGTTTCGTGTAAGCTTTGTGTGAGGTTTTACTAAAGTTTATTGTTTCTTATCTTCTGTCAAACAATCCTTGGGTTATGATTGCGACATGGTCCTAAGTAACTGCTACAAAGGTGACCTTCTCCTTACATGAATTTATGCATTTAACTGTCGTAAGTAAACAACGACATATAAACTCAAACGAACGTCGCATATATATCTGCCTCCATTATTTTTTTATCTCTGCCTTACGCATCTGTATACAGTTATTGCATCAACGGGCAATTGTCTTTTGACTAGTATCGCAATATCGCCTTGAACAATATAGTGCAAATAAAACCAAATGCATAAATATCTTTTCGGGTAGCTAGCCGAGATAGTCCATAGATAAAACACGAAGTTTCCGTGGTCACAATATCGGCGCCGAAACGTTGTGTTTTATCGGTGGACTAACTCGGCTAGTTACCCGAGAAGATTTTATTCATATTCAACGCCGAGAAAACCCCCAGTCTTACACAAAACCAAATGCAGTTACGTATGTTTAATTTTCTGGTTAGCCAAGCAGCGCTGTGGTGGCAGCCAGCGTAACTAACACTTCGGGCATCAGCGAGTCTCGCCGAACGTTGCCGAGTTATCCACTTCACGTCCAGACACAAAGCATTTTATTAAAGTGGATGATCGCTGTCAACTGGGAATGCCAAAGTGACGCCTCGTTCCATGAAGGCCTCGTTGTTATCTGGCACTCCTGCTGGGGCGAAGGTAGCAGCCGGCATCAAATCCAGCTGACTCTCCAGCATCAGCCGAACCCGAAATACCATCTCGTTGCGTCGACCCTCCATGTTGCCATAAATTCACAAACCAATGTAGGAATCGGTAAAACACAGGTCTTATGTGATAGGCCATGGAAACAGAAAAACCATTACATGCAATTTGTTGACAACACAATCCAGGGTAACAGCGTTACCAGTTTCCCCAAGCAACCGATTCTTTTCACGCATTGGGGAATTTTCACAACAGTTTCTAGGAATGGCGATTTTTTTTTTTTTTAACTGTGCTCTGGTTCTTGCTTTGTAAACTGAAGCTACCTTTGTTACGCTTCGCACCTGAAATTCCTAGAGTTGAGGAACACGTTTATTTCTTTCTGTTTAAGCGTGCTTCGAAAGCATCACTTTCTGTAATTGGTGGACGGGGATGTGACTGTTCACATGTTGCTGGGGCCAAGGTCTCTGTTTTCTTTCACCGATACAGGCACGTTCGCTTATGTCCAGATATCTCACCAGTTACTCGTACAGTACAACGCTCTTTAATTTGTCTATTAGCTCCAGGTAACTGCTCACTTTACATTGGCCGAGCTTGGTTACACCGTAGTATTTAGAACATTCGTTACAAGATATTAACTAACACCCATGTAAAGTATCGAACATTGCCGGCCTCTGTAGCGTAGGGGATAGAGTGTTAGCTCCACGTGCCGAGGACATGGGTGTTTAGTGTATTTGTTGTCTGAACGTCATGTCCATCGTGTTGTGTCTAGAGCCACTTGTAAAATAATACACTGTGAAGCTATGAAGAAACTAAAGCACATTGTATGATTCGAAGTTTACTTGAGTTGGCTATATGGCCTCGAAGCCAAAAGCCATAAAAAAATAAAGTAAAAAAAGTATCCAACTACAATCAATTCTGTGGTTAGTAAAAGTTATTTTAAAAGTTTTTCGTCACTGTAATCTTTCCTCGATTTTATGAATATCTGAGTTTTACTGCTATCTAAATCGTCAAAGAAATACTTTAATATCACTTTTACCAAGTATAAGAGCGACTTTCAGTGGACTTCTTGTCTAGGTACGACATTTCGTGTTAAAATCTCGGATTGGTTCATCTACAGTATACTGCCTATTTCTCTCTTTCATTTTCTTCACTTATCATTTGAGAACAGTTTTAGTATATAATAATATTTATTTATTTTCTTACTGATGGTTTCTTCCTAAATACGGTGTGATGGGACTTGAGAAATAATTTAAGTCCTGAACGACTGACCTTGTTGAACAATTGTTCCCTGGGGGTTTGTATTAGCAAATAGTATGTCAAGCTTTGACCGCTTTTGGTACCAGTAATGAAGATTGCTTTAGTTCGTTAAGACGGCCGCCAAACTACTGTAATAACGCCGTAATAGTTAATGGTTGATAGAAAATTAAACTGTTCACTCTGAGACAAAAGTTTATCTTCATGAAAAACGTTCTTTACAAAATTTTGTACCAGTATGTTAGTTGTGGTAAGACATCGAAGCTATCGGATCCGTGAATTCAAGATTGCCGGTCGACATTACTCACTCAATTATTCACTGCTGGCAATATTTCATAAATACCTCCAAAATATGAAAGAAGTTCTAATGTACTGCGGAAAAGAACTGTCATGACTATTACTTGAATGCTTGTCACATCCTGGAAATTTATAATGCCGAAATTCCAGCTCCTACATATAGGGGGGGGGGGGGTTGCCAAATATGACATTTGGACTTGCTTTCTTTGTCTGTCAACTTGCTTGAATCTCTTTGAAACTTTTAAATCTTGTTGACACTATTTTTTTTATCATTTTGTTCAATCATGACTTATGTCCGAAATTTCTTCATTTAAAAGTTATAAAATTATAAAGCTTTAAATCCCAAAATTATTCTTATAGTTTTTAATCCCTTGTGATGATTCTAGTATCAAATTACTTCTTAAAATTTTCTTAACATTTTAAAATATGGCTCAATTGAAAACTTTGTACTTTTGAAGAAATTCATGTTAAACTAATACTACGCATACTAATACTTTGCCTGTTCGGGCAATCATGACATCATTGCTAAAATCTCTTAAAATTTATTTCTCATAATCTACTGCTCTGTTTGACACATTACGTTTCTTGGAAAAAATTTCCCTACCCCGAATATTTTTCTCTTATCCCTACAGTGATTCTTTATCATTTTCTACCGACACTTGTGTTGACTGCGTCATATGATCTACGTCACTGTAACATGGAAGTCGGGCAATGAAACTAAAAAATTTCTCTTTTACCCCATAAATTTTGAACTAATCGAAAAAACTAAAATGAAATTCCCAGTCAGTGAATTTTTTCCTTTAATCTGAATCGTATTTTCAACCATATCGCCCAACTATTTCCAAAATTTTGTATCTATTATTTCCTAAATAAACCTATTTCTATTTTACCTACGAGGTCTATTTTTACATACAAGTTGCAGCCTCTTTTTCTGAATCTGTTGACGTATCAACCTTTAAAATATCTTCAAAACTCTTTCTTTATTAGAGAAATTCTTTTTTTCCTTCTAACCACTTGACATGGTGTAAGAGTCACTAATTTTGAAAAATCTCTTTACCTAAATTTTTCCGATATACATATTACACCTTAAATTGGTCGTAATTTTATGTTTTGCTTGTGGAAATAAAAGCAAGACTGAGGATTCGAATAAATGATTTTACTTTTTTGAAACTTTTTTTTACGATGCTGACTGATTTTACGTCTCAAAAGCGCTTTATAATCAAGAAAATCGTTGTGAAATGCTTTACTACATGGCTGGTATATTCTAAGGTTCTTTCTAAACCATATTGTAGATATTATCGAAGATATTATAAATGTATATGACAACGTTTGTAAGGTATACGTCCAGGAGAATCAGCATAATATACGTGTTTGTATGATACATCGCTGTTTATTTACTAGCTAAGTTGGTTATGTTTGAGTCAGAGATTTTCAGATTATTGTGTGTGTGTGTTTTTTTAACTGCTTAACGTCTCTTAACAGCGAGGTCTTTTGAGACGGGAAAGGTTGGGGGGCAAGGAATGGGAAGGAATTCGGCCATGGCCTTTTTGAAGGAAGCATCCCGGCATTCACCTGGAGTGATTTGGGAAACCATAGAAAACCCAAATCTGGATGCCCGGACGGCGATTCGAACCTGCGTCCTCCCGAATGCGAGACCAGAACGCTAACCGTTACACCACCAGTCTCGGTAGATTATTGTGTATTGTGCGTGATTACCACGCAGAGTATTTTTAATGTAAGCTGGTCTGGGAATCAGAGAGACAATAGCAATAGTCCCAATACGCTTCCCTGTGGCACTCCCATATTTACTTCCACTTGTTTTGATACCGCATTTCCTACCCTAACTTTCTGTTTTCTACCTTTCAAAAATTCTTCTATCCAGCAAATCACTTTCTGATCCACTCCAATAGATTTTACCTTATTTACTACCATTTTATATTTTCTTTCGGGTAAAAATATATAAAAAAAGAAAAAAATCAGATTTGGTATTTTTTTTTTTTTTTTCATCTGAAGATGTCTTCAAAATTTGTAATACATCATATATTCATTCGTAAGCAACGAACTCAAGAAACAAACATTGCATTGGATAAAGCAACATTTATCAAAGTTTCATGGCATTTAGCAACAGACGAAATGAAAAATTATTTAAATGAAGCTGAATTAAAGCTAATGGGTTCATAGAAATCACTAGAAGTGTTGAGTACTGACCAGCTGATCTTATTCAGTCAACGATATCGAGTTTGACTCTAATTCTAAACTTGTTCAACGGGCTTATGATCATGAAATTGCAGAAAGGATTGACAAGGCAATAATGGACGTAATAATTGTGGACATGCTGCCTTTTACTTTGGTGGAAGGCGAAGCTTTGCGGTCACTCAATTTCACTGATCCCCACGCAGTTCACAAATATGGGATGAAATCTGAAAAAATATTTTAGAACATCATTGATGCCACAAACAAATGAGAAAATTAAGACTAAAAAAATATAAAATAAAGACTTCAATGGCAAAAAGTGAAAGGCTGAGTGCTACCACTGATATCTATACCAACTTTTCAGATTTACAACTCATTTTATCGTAAATCATTAACGCCTAAATGTTATATTGGGTGCATGCGTGCTGTAACAGGATCATACCAGTAAATACTCGTACATTGAGCAAAACTTTACTGAGGTGGTGAATGAATTGAGTTTAAATGGCAAGACTTTTCAGGTCCTTGGTGACTGTGTACCAAACATGGTTTGCTCCATGCGTGTTCAATATGAGTCTATAGCTTGGGTGGCACATACGCTTCAGTTGGTGAAAAAACACGCTATACTTTCAGACGATGAAACCAAAGACTTATTTAAAAAAATGCTGAAAAAACGTATGCCATTTCAACCATAACGAGCAAGCAGCTGGAAAATTGACAGAATGTCAAAAAGAATGCGGAATGCCAGAACATTCTTTGGTGCAAGTTGTCGATGTGAGGAGGGGCAGCACATAATTGATGTCACAAAGGCTGTTAGAGCAAACGAATGAGGTAAAATTGTACAGTGTTGAATGTGGTAAGATTAATACTTTTTTCCCTAGTGAATTGGATGTTATAAAGAACCTTCACAGACGTTTTGATATACTAGATTTATAATTTGATGACGCATGCTTTTAATATCACTATTAACCCGCAAACCTCAAGTTCGATCCTAAAGTGAAGATGAGATGATGACAAACGTGAAAAACTGACTATACCAGTCTTTGAACATCAAATTCTTTTTTATAAAAAGATACCCTTCATTGATCGCTGCGACAATTCTGGACCAAACAATTAAATCGAAATATATCAGTTCCGATTAAGTGGATGTTGCAGCGACAGAAATAATATATTTTTTGACGGAGTACTGTCCGGTGGCGGAGAAAATGTTTGCTCAGTTTCGGCGAACTTATGTTGCTACCCTGCAACATATAGCAAGAAAATGAGAGTCTTTGGGATACACACTATAATACTCCAAATCAGATGGAGGCAACTGGATCTGAAGATGAAAAAACTGTTTTGAAAAAAAGATTTCAGTCTGATTTGTTAATGCCGACATATATTGTTATTTGAACAGCAGTCCATATCCTACCCTAAGAAATGTGGTCGTAAGGTATATTTCTGCTTCGCCTTCTAGTGTTCCAAGCGAGCAACTGTTTAGAGCCGCCGAACAAATATACGTACGTCGTCGGAGTTATCAGCTTGCTATATTAATAATTCCTTGTTGTCGTAATGACCTGGTGAAAGTGTTTCTTTTGGCTGCGGATTCGCCCCTGTCGAAGCTGCCTTAACATAATCCAGCAATCCTACCAGGTACAGGAGACATACAGTTTAACGTAGAATGCGAACCACGGAAGCGTTCTGGCGTATTTCACATTACACGGCAAGCTATGCCAAATGTAAAGGTCGGGTTAAGGGCCAATGAAATTCTCCGCCGAGTCAAGGATTCGAACCAGAGACCTTTCGATCTTCAGTAAGACGTCTTAACCACTGAGCCACCAGATCGATCCTACATTTGCTTGGTGAAAATATAGAAAAACTAATTTTCTTACCGTACAATATCAGACTTTTTAATGACGAATACTATAACTAATTAGTAAAATAATAATAATAATAATAATTGGTTTTTTCCTTTTGATTTTATAACTTTTTTAAATTAAGTACTCGACTGTCAAAGAAATTAATTACTGTAATCTTTGTTGAGATTGATAATAGGTAATTTTCTTTCTTTGTTGGGTAATCACCAGGTGCTAAATAAATAAACTTAATAAATAAAATATTTATTGATATCTTGTACTTTACACTTGATGATTAATTTTATAAAATTTAAAATAATAAATTATTTTTAAAAATATTGTGAACACAATTAAAATAATTTATAATGAGTCTGTACGTTATATAAATGTGTTGTTTTTTAACCAAGTTTATTTACAAGCGTATGTCTTTAACATGTTTTATTATTTTTATTCGTGTTAAATTGTTAATATAACATAAATAAATAATTATTTTACATTTTTCTTACATAGTTCATTAATCATTTTAATTTCATTTTAAACGAGTAAAAATACAATTAATTTCATTATACAATTGAAATTTTAACATGGCTGAATAAGGTTGGGTTTCGGCCGAAACTGAGACCGAGGCCGAAGATTCGGTTTCGGCTGAAAATCCTGTTTCGGTCGGACACTAATTATAAGTATTATTTCTTTGTTTTCTTTTTGTCACAAGCCATTATATCCCTTCATACCTAACCGAAATCAATAAATGAGGTATTATTTTAAAGATTTAAGTCTCCGGCGTGGTCACATCGTATTTTAAGAAATTTTTCGGTATTCGACCTCAAAGGGCAAAATTGCCATTATTTTAGAGATTAAGGTCTCCGCTTTGGTCAAATCGTATTTCAAGAAAAGAATTTGACCCTTAAAGGGCAATAGTATTAATATTACTACAACGTGTTTTTGTGTCACGAGTCATTTATCTTCCTTGCTGTCTAACAGAATTAGATAAAGGAGCTATCATATTAAAGATTAAGTTCTCTTCTTTGGCCACTTCATATCTTAAGAACAAAATTTTTAGGAATTTGAGCTTTAAATGGCAATAGTAATAACAGTGAATGTCGCGCGTATGAGACAGTTCAGAGCCAAGCCGCTAAATAGCAGTAGCACATATCACAGAGATATTATTAATAAACTGCTTCACTGGCGTCGACTTTTGTAAGATAGCTATTACACTAAACAAATGAGGCGGTTATTTTTTCATCCTATTACAAATCCCCAACCTTAGTATCTATTGTATTCGCGATATTTTCGCACGGGTTATCTAGTGTATACTTACTTGCGTATGCAGTGTAGAATAAGAATAATAATTTACTTTTACTTACTCTCAAGATTTTGGATGACTCAACAAGGCCATTTTTTTTCTAGTTCCAATTGATCCCACTTCTAAGAACGATGTAAATTCACTTTACTCGTTCTGCTGTCTTCCAGCATTATCTTCGCCCAATTCGTTTCTCCTTTCCAGCCTCACTACGTATTTATCTATTCGAAATTTTTTGTCGTGAATACACACAAATTCAGCCCAAAGCGCCTTCGTAATAAGAGTAGACTATGGCTGCGGTCACATTAAGGCGCAAACATGCTACTTAAATTCTCACAGGTTTAAATGGGTTCCCCGTTAAGCGTTGAGTCCCCTATAGTGACCGCACCATTATACGCACATCGCACGCACACACAATAAGTACATTGTCTTTGTACTATAGAAATATATAATACGCTATGCCTGACAGACTATAAAAAAAATATATCAAAATGGGGATAGAGCCACTGCCATTCTGTCTCGCTAACTGACAAACTGTATTAGAATGCCAGTGACAATGGTCCCATCGTCACTTTTGCTGCCCTGGGTTAATATGGGATGAGCAGTCTATTATGTCTGGGTCTTTGCTCAGCTGATCTTCTCTCTCTTTCTTTCAATTGTTTCTCTCTGCGCACGTCGCATGATCGGCCAATCTCGAAATTCCGGGTGTGATACTACTCACCAGGTATTTCCTGGGTGGGTACTGCTACTCACCATACCCACGTTATCCGCCGGCCCTGTAACTTTGGTTCTACTTTCACAGTTGTTGTAAACACTTCCTTTGAGTACAAATCTTATGATGCACGGTTTCTCAATTTACCATTTCGCATGTTACTGCCAAGTCACTTGATTACTAATATTTTGTGGTTCCTGCACATTTAAAACTCTAACGAGAACTTTTACCATGATTGCTCGGGATGAAGAACGTCAAGTGATTTGGAGATACACGTACAGAACCTTTGTATAGTTAGCCCCTTGCATTGTCATTTGCCAGAGACAACGTTATACCTCTCTCGTCAGTCGGATACAAATTTTCAATTTTTACCCCTGGTGCAGATCAGTGAACCTTTGTGTATCCAACAAACTTTCTTTCATTCGTCATGTAAACTGTGCTGTATTATTGTTAAATTCAATTGATTCACGTTAGTTACTTTATAGCAAATCAGAAAATTCGCGACTTAGTTAAAACTATCATTGATTGTGAAAATGTAGTAAGATTTCTGGGATTGGGAGGTATGAGTAGTGGTAATGTTTTCGTAGGGTGTGAGAGAGAAGGAACTAACTGGCACTGTGGATAGGAGCCACATTGTGATCAATCTTGTTCTGGAAAGGTATGCAAAATAAGTTGTATGTAATGTATCATGGGTTTTGAAGCAACTTATATGACATTGCAGCAAGTACTTAACCTGAAAACTGTTTCACGATAGAAAGAGAGGAAAAGACTTTGACTGTGTAGTTGTATTATGGAAAAGACTCGTAGTTTTATTAACATAGTGTCAAGTGTATCGTACCAACCTAGCTAATGATTCATTTATTTTATTAACTGGCGTCAGTAATGGAATAATGAATAAATAATAATAAATTTACTCCCTCCGTTTTATCTGTCAAATTTTATGTCTTTTTCTTTCTTCATAGAACAATTTCATAGGTTTGTAGCCATCTCCTATTACCAGTCGAACACAGATTCACGGATACAAATGATGTAACTGGCGGAAATGTAATTGAAGGAAATGTGAGGAATATATGTACATATATATATATATATATATATATATATATATATATATATATATATATATATATATATATAAGATAAAGTTATGAAGCAATTTAAAATTTACATCTTGGTAAAAGAATGAATGCCGAAATGGTTCCTGTATAAAGACCATGGCTGATTTGGTTACTGTTATTTGTCGGCGATTTCATGCGGTATCAAATGAGCTAGTCGGAGACGAGTAGTAAAACACGAATGGAAAAACGAAACGATTCCGTGAAACCGTTTAGTCTGTTTTCGGTACTGTGTCCGTGCGTCTGTCAGTTTACGACAGATTTTTATTAACACGATAAGTCGAGTGAAAATAAAACGAACAGTACCCAAATTTCACAAAAACTCTTGATGTAAGTCCCTTCGTTCTATAAATTTTATTTGAGTCACTGGAAGGCAATCGACAAAAGTACTGGAACTACGCACCAAATTCTATCTAACATACACTTCTTATAGCTCTGAACTTCATAAAAAAAAATCAAGTAAATCTTTGATTGCTACGTTCAATGCAAGTTAATAGTAGTTTCCTAGGTCGACGACAGCGCTAAGGTAATACTGACAGAATTACGTAAAGTTTGATGTTACTAATTTCATTTAAATATTTTAATGCTGTTTAAATTTTGTGAACTAGTTTTCAGCATGATTGTTTTATGTAATAACTCTAGGCTCATTAAAGCAATTACAGCGGAGTAGAATAAAAACCAGTATCTGAATGTCATTTATTGAATGAATAAAGGAAAAATTTGGGGGCCGAGCGTGGTGGGTGAACGGTTAGCGTTCTGGCCTCGCATTCGGGAGGACGTGGGTTCGAATCCCCATCCGGGCATCCAGATTTGGGTTTTCCATGGTTTCCCCAAATCACTCCAGGCGAATGCCGGGATGCTTCCTTCAAAAAGGCCATGGCTGTATTCCTTCCCGTTCCTTGTCCCCAGTCCCATCCCGCCTCTAATGACCTTAGCCGTCGACGAGGCGTATAGCCATAAGTAACAATAATAATAATAACAATAATAATAATTTTGGGTAATTGCTTATGACGTCAGGGTCTAATTATAGCAAGTCCTACATTAGTATCCACGAAAGGCAAAAGTAAATTTGTTTAGCTCCGCAATCATGTTTTGCTGGATGTGACTGCTTATACGATCACTGATCTAATTAGTGTTTCAAATTTACTAGCGTATATTTAGTGAAGAGCTTTCAGCAAAATGTAATAAAGCTTCCCAGAGACAGAATTAGAAGATTGCTGTTTTACGAGTATTGCCAGTAATATGTTTGAAATCCAGCAGTGCAGAGTCTTGGAATTATACGGTGGGCACTAGATAGTGGTATCTGCACCCACCACACCTCACTGGGCAGCTGTGACCCGCATAGTGTGATTATCTCGCCCTGTTCACACAACAAAACCAACCGCACCTCTGCACAGGACGCACGCTATTAAATGCAGAAACCATAATATAGTCAGTCGATCAATAACACTAGGGCCTAAGTCTAGAGCATGTGGGTTCCATCCCTGGTTCGGCTATCGAGAGTTTAGTTTTCTACAGTTTCCTTCAAAACGCCATGGCCGAATTCCGTCCAGTTTCTAATTACAGCAAAGACGATGAGCCATAAATCCACGACAAAAAACAAAAAATAGTAAGTTTTATAAGGAGTGCGCAGGTGCAAAGATTAGAAAATGAACTCAGAAAATTATTTTGTGCACATAAACTTGTTAAAATCTACTCTAAAATTCAAGTAAGAAAATGAAGCACAGTGAACTAAATACATAGAAAAACATTTTTTTTCCCCGTTAGATCTTCACGCCTCATCGATGTCAAGGTCATTAGAGGCGGGAGATGGTTGGGCAAAGGTTACAGGAAGGAATATGGCCATGGCTCTTTGAACCATCCCGGCATTCGTCGGGAGTGATGTCAGAAAACCATGGAAATCAGGAAGGGGATTCGAACCCGCGTTGTTCCGAACGTCTGGCCCGAGCGTGGGAGTGGAAATTGAAAGGTTTATGCCTCGAATCCCAAACTTGGCGTAATTTTCCCTCCCTTAACCTATGACACTGCCTTCTATTTAAATTATGCTAGAATGCTTCCCCTAATCATATTCAGAGATAAATTTTCTCTCTCCTGTACCTAGAAGTTTCATCCTGCTGTATTAGATTTGTGGACTGGTCGGCTATCTGAAAGCTCTCGCTAATGTCATACATATGTATTTCATCAGTGACGCCGCCAGAACCTTTTCTCGTTTTGTTTCTTAACTTAAATTTCAAGACGAAGAGTCATCCGAAGGCGACATATGCCTATAAACCGATCCAATATACATTTTACTCACGGCAGCATGAAATAGACACCTAACAGTCCAATCGAGTTTGGAGATCATCACATCGTCTGTGATTGATTTCTTGCATTCATCACTCATTGAACTGTTCGTACGAGTATCTGAGGCATACTGAATTGAATACAAGTGTGATACATTTGCCACACAATCCATGAAGTGAAAGTCATTTTGCTGCTGTAGTTTGGAAATTCGAGTAGCTCGCTAATACTACTTGACGAACACTTTAGTCAGAGTTGACGGCTAATAATTTTAACATTTCGGTATTTCCGTAAAGAGTAGTTATTCTCTTACCATCCTTCGCGGAGCGAAATGTTTTAATAAAAAGAAATGATCATCATAAAAATCACGATACATTTGTGTCCCTCAGTAATGTTTCTGCACCTATGTCTCGCTCCTCACACAGGACAAGGTCTAAAATTATTTTGAATACTGAACCTTCTGCCATTTTGATAACTGAAGAATCCGAAAGAATTGAGTCAGCACCAAATGCTTGTGGAGAATGTTTTGATTTCACCCAACTAGGGACATGTTCGTTCCCGCAATAACATCATGCCAGCTGATGTGTTGAGTAGCTTTTCTCTCGGAAAATCTCGACTCTGATACCCCTCTTCCTTTGCAATTCGATCTTGTTAAATTTGGGCTCTCCTTGATACGTTAAACAAAACAAATTATTCAATAAAATCTTCTCGGGTTACTAGCCTAATGAGTCCATCGATAAAACACGATTTTTTGGCGGTTATAACCCTGCGCCATTGTCAAGAGACTGCCGCCGGTTATAATCAAGTTACAATGGCGGCAGAGTTTATGACCGCCGAAACGTGATGTTTTATCGATGGACTCATTCGGCTAGTAACCCGAGAAGATTTTATTGATATTCAACGCCTAGAAAACCTCCGATCTTACAAAACAAATCCTTGTATTCTTAACGACCGTGTTACAATATGTCATGAATTTTGTTTGCTGCGTGTAACACTTCTTGGGCTTAATAAGTATGGGATGTTAGAGAATTTTTGCTGAATATTCAGTAATCTGCTGAGATATTGGACAAGAATGACGAAATGTATCGTCTTGTCATCAGTTAGAGGGTGTGACAGCGACAACAACCGATAATATTGCAGAATAGTCGCGTAAATGGCATACGTAGCCAGAAGTGTGGAAAGGGGCAATCGTTTACGATTATAATGACTAGTCACGCCGTAGTCACAGTGTAGTCATGGAGTAGTTTTATCCAGATGGTTTGCGCAAGTTACCATATGTTTTTCAGGAGTCTTTCGTCAATAATCACGCAGGAATGTCAATAGATTACCGCTAAGCGCCAACAAATTAGAGAAGAGTTAGTACAGTGTTGAAATAAGAGGATTTAGTAAGCTGAAGATGTGTTTGTATTGCCGGATTATAGAAGAAAGTTAGATAGTGTAGAAGTGATAATTTGTTGTTTACTGATGAATACTAGTTCATTCGGAGTTTATCTTAAATCTCTGGAGGGTGAGAGAATAACGTCGGAGGCTGGTTACTAAGTGACAGAAATAAAAAAAGGGTTAAACTACAAGCAAATGGCCTATCTGCAGTCTAGCTGAATTGAATAACCTAGTGATCACACAAAAACAATTCCTTTAAAAATAGGCCAAGTCTGGAGGTTATTAGTGGAAACCTTCAGTAAGGATAGATGGAGCATCTACCAAACTTATAAGACTTGGCACCAACCGACTTTCACATTTTTTCCAACATAAAGTAATTTGTTGCTGTAAACGTTTTGAGTCAAATCAGTCAGTAGATTTCATTTTCATATCTTCAAAATCACACTTTAGGGATAAAAACAATCCATTGGAAAATGATGAACAAAATACATTGAACTGAAGTACTGAGAAGTAAATTAAATGAATGCTTGAAATAAATAAACACTCTCTTTCACTGCCGAACTGAGGTCTTTTCACCTCACTCTCGTACAGTCTAAATGAAGAGCAGTTTCGGTAAACTACTATAAATATTAGGTAAAATGAAAACTTTTTGCTTGATATGTGACTTTACAAACTACATTAAGTATAAAAAATTATATATAATATTTGTAAAAGGTTTTTTTTTGGTTGTCATGAGCCATTTATCTCCCTGGATACTAAACCTAAATCGATAGATGAAGTATCATTTTAAAGATTAAGGTCTCCGCTTTGATGACATCATATATTATGAAAGGAATTTTTCGGAATTCGATCCTAAAGGTCAAAAGTATCAATATTTCTACAGTGCGTTTTTATGCCACGAGCTATTTGTCTCACTCGACATCTAACCGATGTAGATAAATGAGGTATCATTTTAAATGTTAAGGTCTCCGCTTTGGTCACATCATATTTTAAGAAAGAAATTTTTCGGAAAAGTATAATTATTTCCATAAGTATTTTTTGTCACGATCTGTTTATCTCCCTTCATATCTAACCGAAATAGATAAATGAGATACCATTTAGTAGATTAAGGTCTCCACTCATGCAGCATTATAAATTAAGAACGGAACGAATTTTGTTTGAATTTAACGCTTGTAAGACAAAAGTAATAACTGTGAAAGTCATGGATATGAGACAGTTCAGAGTCAAGCCGCTAGATAGCAGCAACACATGTCACAGAGATGTTAATAATTTGCTTGATTGGCGTCGACTTTTGTTACATACCTATTACACTAAACAACTAAACAATCGATACATCCTATTAGGGGGCGTCCATTAATTACGTGAGGTGAAATGGGAGAAATATGGGGGGGGGGGCGAAATTTCACCAAATCTCACCAAGGGGGAGGGGAGTAATCCCAACGTTAGCGAGTGGATAGCCGCCCTTGAAGAATGGAGAGCTTAAAAAAAAGGTATCCATAACTTACAAGTTCGTCGGGCAGGGGGAGAGGGGGGTTCAGCCAGATCTCACCAATTCTCACCACGGGAGGGAGGGCGGCGGGAGGGTCCAGATTTCGGAAAAAAACAGCTCACGTAATTAATGGACGACCCCTTACAAACTTTACTATGAAGATTTGCTGGCTGTTGTACAAGCACTAAGGTGGCGTGATGGAACTATGAATAGCCACTGGACAGGAGTCAGGTAGGGGCGCTAATAGTATTATCACACTCAAGTGAACCTGCCTACAGCCCAAAGGTCGTCGGGTGGCAAGAGCGTCGGTCAACAACTTAAGTGCGAGTGAATGAACTCACGACGCTCAGGCGCCGATACATGTTTTCCACTATATAATGAAATCCTGCCACAAACGGGATAACTGTGGGCGTGACTTGTGCTGCTAATCAGGAACAAACTTTCAATTAAAGTGAAAGAATGGTGTCAGGCTCGGGAAATAGTCTTGGAGAAGACTTCTTTGCAATCACATTCGGGGTGACGTCTCATGTTAAATGGGTGCAAGATGCCAATTTTATCACTTCTGATGCAAGATATCAAGTTAATAACTTGCGGTATAAACTTCGAAGCGATCATCTTAAAGCAGATCATGGTCTGCGAATTAATCACCTCCGGAACTAATCTCGAGTGAGACATAGTAGAATCTGGAGATGTCCTGTATCTTCTTCGCACCAGACTACCTGTTTTAAATGCATTGCGATGTCGGATAGAATCTACTAGCCGGTAACTCAGGTTGCTTGGGTCTTCAGATCCCGATGCCGAACGCTTTCTTGCTGTTTCAGAAGGTAGCAGCAGTGACACAATTTATCGCTGCCAACTTCACCAATAACGACATATGAAGTTAACTCCCCCGATCAGAGAACTGTATGAACGACTCACGTGTTTCCCTCCATCGGCCCTATTACAGATAGCCATTAATTTCAACTGTCAATACTGCTTTTGTTTCATTCAGATAATAGATAATAGGTTAAAACCGTCAACGTCATTCAAGATTTTCAATAAATTAATGTAAATGTCACTATTATTATTTTATTTACACCTTATTAATTTTGAGGCAACATATCACTATTAATTACGATGACAACCAATTTAATTGAAAATATGTAGATTAAACTGACAAGTAACCTACCTTCCAACTTTTGTGACATTACAACATCGTAACAAAAAATCGATATATATAAAATGCCAGTCTTGGTCATTCACTCTGACGTCCGCTGCCCAACCAACAGTGACCGGAGATGTTCCAGGTTACGCGCGTTAATAAAAACGGTTCTATTTAGCTGAATATCCAGGAGTAAATAGCTCCCAGTACACTACCAGAAAAATATGTATTTCGTAAAAATCAAATATTAATTATTAGTTGATTTTTCTTTTCGATGTAGATTTTTCTTTTACTCTCTGTACAGCGATAATGTTGTTACAGTAAGTTAAGAAATATCTACATTAAATCATTTTCAAGATTATGCGCTTTATGTGATGAAAATTATTCTTAGTCAGCGAAGAAACGAAGTGCTAAAATACTGCGTCCAATACGTCGTTTTTGACAGGTTCACAAGATATTTATATGCGATGTAGATATTTTAAGTCACTGTAATATATACTCGAAGAAATTATTTGCCGAAACCCTGAAATAAAAACATGTACCGCATTTAAATTAATACATTAATTATTAGTTGCAATGTCACTATATCAGACACATGTAAATATTTCCAGGGTGCCAAATTTAGATCGCAATACAGTGAATGTATTCGTACATGGGTAATAGAAGCAATGAATTTTGGACAGCAATATTACTAGAAGTTGTGGTTATGTCTAAATACAGACAGGTCCAGAATGACAACTGGCACAATTTTTTACAGAATAATTCACAATGAATTTAGTAGCTTTATAAATAATTTAAGTTGCTTTCATAAGCGCCCAGTTACTGAAATTGTTATTTCATACGGATGGAAGTAGTTCCGTATTTATCGTGTTGAATGAGAACTGGACCAGGAATAAAACCAATATCACGCGCTATAGCATAAGGTTTTGAGATTCCTAATTTATTTTCAATTTCATTGATTCCTTAATTCTGACATTATTAATTCAGTAAACTTTCCATCTGTATCGTTGTGAAAAATACAATCGAAATATGTACAAATTACAATATGAGGTTATGAACATTACTTAACAACAATTCTATTTATTTAGGCAACCGTAAAGAAATGAATTGTCAGAACATTCCACACACGCCTCCTTTTTGACGGACTTAGAAGCTAGTATTTAAGAAAGACAACTTTGACACCCCTTTATGGGTTTATTTACCAGTGAAAAAAAAAGTTAATCAAGGAAACACACAACATCTGCAAATTTTATGCCTAAAAATTATTACGTTGAAGAGTTAAGAGGCCAGTGATAACAAATCTGCAACAGTAGCGTTTCGTTTCTGTTTGTTATGGAAAAATGAATCTGTCTGTACATGCCTGAAGATGAGCTTCTCAGTTCGTAATTAATTGTTGAAATTGTTTTTAATAGTCCTACTTGTATTTAAACGTTATGATGCTGATCTTTAGTGATATGAGTTGTAGATTTACAGTATATAATATTTCCCAATAACTCGGAGGATGAAAATAACTTACTGCTAAGGTGCTTACCTAGAAAAAAGAATGTTTCAGGTTCGATTTCTGATCCAGCAGATTTTTCTGGCTCTAAACTGATCCTTTCGTTTACCAATACTTGCTTTGTTTATGTGAAGTACGCTGCGATGACTTGGTGGAATATATTCGACGTTAAACTTCAGGGCATAGAGGTAAAGCACTGGCCACTCAACCTATGACATATAGGCTCGGAACACATCGTAAAACCGATCGTTGTAGGCGAACGATAAAGATCAGGCTGATCATTCTGGAGTACGCAGGTTCGAATGCCCGACGAGGCAATACAGACTTCGTTTTTCCATGTTTTTCCGAAATCACTCCAGAAGAATGTTGGGATGGTTCCTTCAAAAGGCCTTGGCCGAATTCCGTTCCGAGCTTTCCCACCTCTAATGAACTCGCCGTCGACGAGGTGAAAAGCCGTAGAAAAAGAACTTTCGTGGGCATGATATTATCATTATTTTAGAGAAAGCTAGACTCTTCCTAGTGTGTCTGTAAATATATCTTTCAGAGACACATTTTAACCGCTGTGTAGTAGATCAGTGGAAAAGTCGTTATCTTTCAAAATTCAGAGTTTCCGATTCTAATTTTCACATATATTGTGTTGTTCATTTGAGTGTACTAGGACGCTCCGCGGTTCCGTTACCAAGATAAACAGTATGTTCAGCCACGACAGAGGCGGAATACATTGTAAATTGAAATGGTTTACTAAGTCATACCTCATAAGCCTATAAGAGTTTAGCTTTGTCATGCTACGCTGGTTCATTTCGCTCTGTCTGGTTGGCAATCCTCGCCAGGTGGAGCGCTGGCGTCTCGCATGCCAAGGGGAGTAATGAGCGAGCTCGTATTAAAAAGCAATTAGAGCTCCGGGGAAACTGAGCCGTAATTTCAAGGTCCTCCACCCACGCCAAGTCTCGCTTCGCTCCCATAGTAGTCTTCTTGCAATTTTAGTTAAATTACCTAAAATCCACTACACGTGGGTTCCAGGAATTTTGTAAGGTCTGGATGGGCGTTGTGGGTGTGATGAACTTTTATTAAACTCGTTTCCTTAATGTTTTTTTTGTAACTTGCGAAGCATCTCTTCTCTTCTTGTACCTTCAGTTCTTCTTCAGCTAACTGACACCCTGATTTGGGCTGCGTCGGATCAGAGAATCATGCTTTGTCTTCCTCTCAATTCTTTTCCTCGATTGTTCTAGTTCGTTCAGTTAACAGAGGCGGCTCAAGGTCAGTCTGCTCTATCCCCACTCCGC
The DNA here is from genome assembly GCA_031002005.1 of Vandiemenella viatica. Lineage (NCBI taxonomy): Eukaryota > Metazoa > Arthropoda > Insecta > Orthoptera > Morabidae > Vandiemenella > Vandiemenella viatica. Next base: position 156,047,098 of record JARYHS010008074.1, read on the forward strand.
TGCTCTAACCCCTACATGCAGAGGGGAAATTTACAACTAGCCTACCGTCAGCACGGAAAGGTAAGAGGGGAGGGGATAGTGAGGTGAGCGGGGCGTGGCCAAAGGGACATTGACTTGAGCCGCCAGAGTGAACTGAGACAAATTAACCAATCCCACTTATGTTTATGCGAGACTTCCAAAACTTCTTTCCTCATACTTCGTATCAAAATTAAGTTTATTTAGTACTTTATCTGTCGACTTAATTTTCTACATCCTGCATCATCACCATATATCTAGTGATTCAATTTTCATTTTCCTAATTTTCCTAAATTCCAAGGTTCACTTTTATAAAATTCTGTCCTCTGCTCCATATATAAGAGTTTAAAATCTTCTAATACATCTAACACTATTTTTTATTTATGATCTACATTTCTGTCGAATTTTGTGACTCTTTTCTTGCTTTAGTTTATTATTTATTAATATTATTTGGTGAAGGATCGTACCGGATCAGGCATAGCCTTCAATCTCATCACGGCATACGGGTGGTCACTGGTAACTCGCAACTGTATTCGTTTTGTTTATATAAGTGCAGTACTACGCTAGAAAACGTTATATGACAAATGATATAAACTTCAAAATTTTCTATATTGCATTTCACCGGTCGACCATAGATTTGGCTTCCTATATTGATACATCGTATCAGACCTTCATAACAATAAATGTTGTAATAGCTAACTGAAATTGAAAATTATCGAGGAAGAAAGGTCGAATCTTTAAAGGAGAGTGAAGCACGCACGTTTAAAACACACCACTGTATTATGGGTTCGTTAAAACCGTTGAAATTGTTCAATGTTTCCTCTGGGGAAACTGGGGAGCATGATGACCCCGGAATTGTCAGTTTCGGTAGCAATGGGGGAGCTTACGTGTTGCCATCTGTCTGCGATTCATGTAACTTACGTTTTCTTTGACATGTGTATCTTTATTTGTGGAATGTGTAGTTTATGGGATGGAAAATTGGGGACCGTTCCATCATTCACCTTGGTGACTGCGGAAAACCACCTAAAAACAGCAATCAGAGTCCGGTAAGCGAGGACAGGGACTCCATCCTGGTTCCGTTGTACCTCCCGGATCACAATGTAGTGGCGCTTCAAATCGCACAGCCACACTGGCGGGTCTGCTGTAGTTTTTTTTTATTATTTCTCAGTACTGTATTAATGTAAATTTAGTAATATGTGATTATTGTAGGCCATTTCTTCCACAGTTGTTTGTTAAATTAATAATTATTCTTTAATAATCACGCCAGTACAACTGTTTTGGATAATATTTATTTGACGGACGCGTCTTGCCTCTCGTCGAGGTATCTTCAGCGTACAATGTTTTCTGTAATTTGTGATATTTTGACATAACGATTTTTTTATATATAACGAAATTTTTCTTATATAGGAAGCATAAAAATGACTTAGCTTTACATATTAGTTTTGAATTATGAAGCAGAACGTCTTGTTTACATAGGTGTAATAAGATAGGATTCATATTATCACTTATATTTTACGTTTCTGTTTTAAAGTGTGGTTTTAGGTCGCCTGTGACCTCAACCTGCATGCTGTTTATACTATTGGATATATTTACACAGTTTGTACAAAATTTGTAACTTATGAATTCACTTTGAAGCACAGTTTTTGTCCACGACATTGTCAAACTTCCTATATATAAAAAAATTTCGTTATATGTAAAGTAATCATTATGTTAAAATATTACAAATTACAGAAAACTATTGTACGCTGAAGATACCTCGACGAGAGGCGAAACGCGTCCGTCAAATAAATATTATCCAAAACAGTTGTACTGGCGTGATTATTAAAGAAAAATTATCAATTTAGTAATATTTCAGTATTCTCATTTTTGTCTCCTAACATGATAATGTCATCAGCAGATCGGAGCATATTAATTTTTTCTTTTTGAATACTACTGCCTGATTCAAATTTGTGTCTGCAATTGACACACATATAAAGATTGCTTAACTATTAATATCTTTACTTAAAAAGTAATATGAGACTGAAAGCTTAACAAATATGAACAACGAATTTTCAGCCTGTCTCAGAATTTGAATAACATTTTTTATTAGAACTGAATTGATATTAAAAATCTTGAACCAAAAAATAATGGAACGTAGTGGAAAAATAGCTGAGAAGCTTGAATGAATTATTTTCCGCAAAATACGAATTATTGTGTACGCGAGTGTTAGTAGCATCAAAAGCAGTTAACGTGCTGAACGAATGAAGCACATTGATACGAATACTCCGAGTGAGATTAGCTGAGAGAAAATTCAGGCAAAATTAAGCCCAGTTTCTTGTAACAAAGAGAATTATTCGTAGTAACTCGTATGCAGGATTGCAATTATGACTGATAAACAGCTATGTCAGTCCCAAAATCTTAAAGTCAAGTTTTGTTGGTGTACCCGAATATCTTAAATATTTTTGAATTTATGTTTGCAATAAAAAAGAAACGGATGATAAAGTCACTGAAATTAAACTTCGCGAGTAACAGTTAAAAGTGATTTAAAATTGATTTTAATTGTTCAGAAAGAACTCATTTAATTAGCGCTTGATTATCTATCAGAGCTAAAGGTTGATGTAGCAAAAGTGAACTATCTTACAGAACACTGCAAAGCAAGAATTGAATACCTAAATATTTGTCAGAAGAAGGGTGTGAAGTTTCATTTAGTGAACCTGTAATTAACAGCCTTTTTTAAGGATATGAACAACCGCGATTCTTAAAAGCCGTAGAGCTGTAGAGCGTATCCGTATTAAACGGTTATCGTTTTGTTCCAAAAAATATTTCTATTGGTACAACATTAAAAAAAATCCTCAGTGATTTCTTCCAATGATGATCAACGGGGGAAAGACGTAATGACAAAGTGTACAAAAAGGAAGGCTATTGCTAAGAAATATTAGAGTTTCCTTTATCCCCCTTTTACGAAAACGGTGGGTGCCATCTTGACGTTCATCGGAGCCTGAAAGCCGATAAGGTGATGATGGGGCCGTTTGGGAAAGTAGTGGTATGAGGCGTCATAAGACCAAGCTCGTTCCAAGAGACACCACCTTGTCTCAATATCCAGCACCGAGCCAGCTAACCCAGGTATACTTGGGGTGTTCCTTGCTAAGACTATGTCATAAATACATTAAATATTGTCCTATATATAGTTCGGTCAGAACTTAAATTATGTACTGCATCCACTGTATGTTCCATCGCATGTAAATTATTAATATTAATGATCTACTGTAGTATAATTTCGATGGCTCAATCTGTCCGCCGTGGTCACCTCGATAGCTTTTAGCTGGAGATCAGGCTGACGTCACGCACACGGCTTTCGTAGGACGACTAGCAATGGCCAGAGATAATTATTAAGAAATGATTTGCCAGACTACCTTCAATAAACCTGATTTTTGTAGCATATCATTTTAAATTAAATCCGTCAGTTTAGTCAGCAATATATGATAGAACTACCTGCTAAAAAAAACTTGATTTTTTTCCCTAAATTTGGTGAGGAAATTTAATATTCTTTTAGGCAGATGAGGTCAGCCTGTCATAACTTTGTCCAATAAAAAAGTTTTATTCTAGATCTACGATCATAACGAAAACTTGATCTCTTATGGTGTTAATCATTTGGAAATGTTTAAAATATGACCAAATGCTGTTAACGAACAGAAAGGTACTTTGAAGTCGTCATTATAGGCATTTTGAGTTTATAAATGAAAGAAAACTGAGAAGAAATCTCGAACGCTCGGAACTGCACGAAAACATGCTTACAATAACAAGCGATCATAAGCAAAAACAGTAGTGTTTGTCATTCCATCCAAAATGTTACATTCCATCTCAAGTAACATTTTAATAGAGAGAAACAAAGTAACAAGAAATCAATACCATACGAAGGAAATTACACGTAATTGAATGACATCAGTGTATCATTACATTTTCAATCAACAGTGCCAAAAACTATCCGCTTAAAGTACTTAATATAGCGCAAAACATTCATATACAACAATACCACACACCTTATAGTTCTTATATTAGTCCTCAAAGTGCAGATGCGGGATTCCGATCAAGTGGTTAAAACGAAGTGGAAGAGAACAATGTGCACACCTCACTAAAGCCACGTTATCACATTCCAAATCACTTTCGCACTTACGCAGCCCAATATCAAAAGCTACACTAATTAAATTTTCAAATGATGATGTTGTATGTCAATATCATAACCTGGCTTTCGACAAGCATATTGCAACATAGGCTTATACGTAGGTGCAGCAAATTGATTGTAAATCACACAGTGATGTTTCATGATGAAATACCGAACATGTATCTTCACTTGTGGTTTGACACATTGTAATCTTCGAAAGTCAGTATGTTACTTGAGTTAGAATGCAACGTTTTTCATGGAAATGACACACATCATTGTTTTGTTTATGATCGCTTGTTATTCTTCTATGTTTTCGCGCGGTTTCGAGAGTTCTAGGTGAAAGGTGTCCCTTGTTAGTTGGCTTCATAAAATCGGTTACAGAATATTCAGCTGAAAACCACAGTTAAAACACTTTTTAAATTTTAATACCAAACTTAGCTAAAAGTATTCAAAAACTGAGATGAAAATCTAGAATTTGAAACGCGATATACACTATTTCTTGATAACCTAAAGAAAAATATTCTGAGTATCAAGGTACGGTTAAAACACTGATGTTCTCTTTATTTACATTTAAGAGTAATTTCTCTGAATTGCTACTGTTAGCATAAACAATATTTGTTTAGGTATGTCAGATTCTTCTTGGTTTAATTAATACAGTAATTAAATCGTCCACAATGTAGTTCAGTTTAGACTTGCGTTTATTTTCAAACAACACGTCAACGATACTGCCTACATGTATTCACACAATCTAGAGATTGCATACAATACTACTAACGCAGTCCTCGGCAGTCGCAAAGTCTGTATAAACTACTACTGTCCTTCTGCTGATTTCTTTATATAGGCTCCATCGAAATATCTAGAACTCTTCAAAAGCTTCCGCCAGATTTTTCTCGAACATTAACAATTACTTAAACAATTGAAACATATTAAAAACAATCAGAATTAATACATAATCATTTAACATCATTACATAATGGTCAGAAATGGAAATTAAAGATGCTTAAACACAAAATTATTCACAGAAATCATTTTAAACTGTATTAAATTGTCCTTTAGACATCGTAACTTGCCTTAATACTTGTAATTTCATGCATTTAAGCAATTCTCTTGCACAATTCTGTTCTTAAACATATTAAATAGCCTCCAAATAATTTCTTTTCATAAAACAAAGTCTATATACACTGATTTACAGGAAATTGTGAAACAAACATACAGGATCATATTCAAGCAAACATTAGCTCACTACAAATACTTCATAAAATACAGTTCAGCTATGAGGGCTGTTACATCAGCCACATAAGTTTTTAACTGGACACACATAATAATTAAATACTGTATTAAACAAGTATCGTATTGGTGGCTATAAAAGACTTTTCATAAAATTATGTATTATATTGGTGATAGACACGGAAGCTATAGGGAAGATCTGTTTTATCGCATGATATGGGAGGAATGTAGTATAGACATTCACACAAGTCTGAGATAATTAGTAATGACACTGAATGCATTTTTCCTCGTCTTCAGAAATAGTGCAGAATCGAGTATTAACCATTTTTCTGGGAATTTCGAAAACTGTAAGTTATGAATGAAGCCATTTCATTGATCAAATGCTCTTTTTAAATATTCCGTAAATAATCGCGAAATATTTTCACTATCAACGAGGAGGTTTGTCTCGGACTTTATTTAAGAATGTATATACAATGGCTTAGCTGCAGAATTACATATAACGTATTTACTTTTCCAAACTGTATCATGTAAATTTAAATTGTTTTCGAAGTTGCAGTATATACAGGGTGTACCTAAATGAATATCGGGGTTTTAACACTTTGAAGTATTTATTACATAAAACAAAAATTATAATTAATGCATGAAATGAAAGAGCAACTCAAACAGTTTTGTTTGTTGGTACTAGTGCGCATGTGCGTGCAGTGTTTCTTCCGTCATCCGTTAGAAAGCGCTAGTATCAAAAATGGCACGACGATGAAGATTTTCTGGATCATTTTGTTTTCAGTGATGAATCGACATTTTACCTTAGTGAACATGTGGAAACTCATAATGTGCGCACCTGGGGCTCAGAAAATCCTCACGAGATGGTGCAATTGCAACGGGACTCCCCTAAACTGAATGTTTTTGCGCCATATCTCGGCGGAAAGTTTATGGGCCTTTTTTTTTTTGAGAAACAAATGTAACTGGTACTTCCTGCCTTGATGCTCCACAACTATGGCTATTTCCCCAGTTGGTAGAAGATGAACCAAATAACTTCATTTGGCAGCAAGATGGTGCACTGCCTCACTGGCATAACGACGTACGCGATTGGTTGAATGTCACTGTACCCGACCGCTGGATTGGGCGCAAAGAGCCCAAAGACAGAGCTTGTTTCGCATGGCCTCCACGCTCTCCCGATCTGACGCCATGTAATTTCTACCTGTGAGGGTTCTTAAAGGATCGTGTGTATGTACCTTCACTACCAGCTGACGTACCCGACCTAAGAAACAGGATTGAGGCAGCTGTTGCAACAATTACACCACAGACACTACTCAACGTTTGGGAATAAATGGGCTATCGACTTGATGTGTGCCGTGTGACGAGAGGTACTCACATTGAACACTTGTAAGCTTTGTAGGTATAACTGTTTGAGTTGCTCTTTCATTTCATGCATTAATTGTTATTTTTACGTTTTATGTAATAAATACTACAAAGCGTTTAAACCCCGATATTCATTTATGTACACCCTGTATAACAAATCACAAACTATCAGATTTAACTTTTAAATTACGTAAATATGCAACGGCTTTAATTTAAAATCATCCTCGAATTTGTGCTTCCTGAAGTATGAAATTAATTGCGCAACCTCCTTTGAACATCGCGTAATTGAAGGAGTAATTAATTTTATTATGATCTCTGCGCGCAAGATATAATTGTTGATTAAATGGTGAAAGCACTACGTTCATTTATAAAGTCTTCATTCTTGATAGCTAGACACTCAATCGTCTGATTTCCAATGTGAAAGAAATGACATATGTTGCTCTAGGTCAGTGACTCCGGTGTTTACTGAGTGAATTTCTTGTTCTGGTAAAAAAAAATAGTTTAATGAAGCACATAAATGTTTTATCACTGACTCAAGTGGTTACATACCACTAGTGAGCGTGTCATAATTTTCATAAACCGTGAAAAAATTTAAAAAAATTAAAAAAATTTAAAAACATAAAATTATTATCCAACTAACAAAGTTAACTTACATGGCTTTTACTTACATGAATAATAGGATAAAAATAGGATTTCTTTTTCTGTTAACCATTGCTGCTTCTACTCACGAAAGACTTTCAGCCAATATCTTTTCCATTTCAAAGTCACTTGAAGCTCTATATTATACACAGAAATAGGGAGGCCACAGTTGCGGCAGTTCATCGCAAAGTAATATTTAGTGACACGGTATAACAGAATAGAAGCACCAGACATGTTCGGCCGATGTAACAATATCACAAGACACGAGAAAGTGCCGACACTCTGGGCGACGTTTTTACGGTCCGGCATAACTCTTGGTATCCTCTAACAAGCCGACAACAGCGGCTCTATTTCTGGCAGGCAGACTGGCTGTTGGTTCACAGATTTCATAGAAGAACTGTCAGAACCTGCATTCATTCTGCTATTTTCACCTCACGATGCAGATGGTATTTACAGTGCATGATTAAAGAAGGGAGAATTGATGTATGATACAAAAAAAAATTGTACCTATAATAATTGACAACTGGATTCAGAATCATGGAATGAAGCGAGCGTACAATTCAGTACAACACACGCAGTATTTCTGCTGTTGGACCCTTAATGACAAAAGCCACGAAGTCTGAAGGTCAGAAGGAATTTTCGAGCCCTACAGATTAATTGGGAAGGAATTAGGATTTTTTGTTAGATATAATATTTTGTGAAGTTATGAAAGCTTTCAGCCATGCCATTTTTCAGACATTAACCGTAGTATAGAGTCATTTGTCGGTAGAATAGTTACGCGCCGGCTTAAAGGTTGTCGCACTGGAATCAATGACATAAACCAAGGTGATGTGACGCAACAGGAGACAATATTCGCTCTCATTTCATACGAAACCAGTTATGATGGATTAACTAGTTACTAAACCGTCTCTAGTTAGCTTTGCGTAACCATTCAGTCAGTTTATTAACGTGTTATTTCAGTGATAAAAGCTATCGGAGCTATTCATGCATATCGCGCTAACAACTATATTATCGGCAGTCCCCAGAGATCATTTATTAGGTAGATTCTCAGGTAGGAATTTCATGCGCCCTAACTTTTCCCTACCTAACGTTTCCGAACGTACTAATCGGATGGTGTCATCCCTGACTATTTTATATCATTATTATTATCTCAAAAGATGTTGTTTAGATTCGCAAGATTAAGAAAACGCCTCAAGATCAGAAGCCATCTTCAAGAGAGAAGAGGTCGCAAGAGGTTAGAAGACCATAGAGCTTAGCAAAGATTATGAGGGTTAATCAAACTTCAATCATAATGTCCGCTTCCATCTAAGCCGACAAAATCCACTCAGGCCAACTGACAATGTAGGGTACAACACAATGGACACAAGCTGATCTATTACACTGCAAAGACAGCTGGATCATGTATGTGGAAAAAAATGATTAGCAATAATTCTAAAGAGCTGTTGTGGACTTTTTGGCAAAGATGTAGCCAACATTGGAGTTTTTTTTTTAAGGGCTGGGAAGGGAATCGAAGTCGGCCGTGGCCTTTCAAAGGAACAATCCCGGCATCGGCCTGAAGTGAATGCGGGGAAAACCACGAATAACCGCAGTCAAAATTGCCAGACGGGATTTTACCCCCGTCCTCCCGCATGACGAGTTAGAGGACAAAATTTTTCTCTACCGGGCTCGGTGTAATGCGAGAGGAATTGTAAATCCTTATATTTGGTTGGAAGGGATGCCCTCTTGGGTGAAAATGTGTCAGGAAAAGATGAAAATCGTAAAATGTTAGAAGACCACCTTTTTTTAGATTTTGTTTTGTTTGTTTTGTTTTAGACCGTCATGTGTAAGGATATCACAACTAATCTTAGCGGCTCCAGCGACAATTAAGCTGGGTCACTCAATTTAGTTTTCGCATTGTCGAAGTTAGCCTGCCCATATTTAGCTTTGATTAACTTAGTCTGCACTAATAGCACTTCTACCACTGAAAATATCAGCTTGAACCCCGATTGCTTAAGTAATTTTCACTCGTTGGCTACGAGATCCTTTTAATGTATAAAATTATTTCAGCAACTGTGTAATTCTTTTATATCAAGTTTGTGTAAATCACAGCCCACTGGCGTGTCATAGGAATCTATCGGCTCGCAGAAACGAAAATTTTCCATCATGAGCTGATCAAAGTTGGTCAAGTCGTAACGATATTTTTTAACATGAGTGTATCTTTATGATCAACACCGAATGTATAAATAATCGATCGTAACGTAAATATTGCTAATTTTTTTTCCAGAAAATTTTCCGACTGGCATTATCGTCAGATCGAGACCGCTTGCAGTATCGGAACGATGACTTCAGGAACTTTTGCGTCGGCGGGAATGTACTTACCGACTTTCGGAAGGCTGAAATGACATTCCAACTTGAGCCACCGTAGCTCCAGAGACGTAATACAATCGCATTGAAAGAGCCGTCATCAACATGAACTCTCTCAGTTTGCATATTGAAACTAAATACATAGCTCTACTGAATCAGTCATTTCTTTGTCAATCGTGCATCGCTTTGTGGAAAAATTAGCATTGCCAAGTGCGAGTTAGTGTCATGCAGAAATTGTGAATTAATTTCACTAAAAATCGTAAAAATAAATAAAAACATACAAAAAAAAAAACCAGTTGAAAAAATTACTGAAAATTTTTCAAAAAGAAGTTTTACTACATTTTTATTAGTATCATGGAATTCTGACTCGAAACACATATACCATTTTTTGCCGAAAAAATTGTCTGTTAAAATATCAAATTTGTCAGAAATTACTCATTTGATTATTTTGCGTAAAACACTAACTCCATAAAGGTCGTTGCAGTTTCCCTGTAGATTTTAGCAAGTTTCTTTCATTGTGAATTTTTAAAGAATTTGCGGATTAATAGTTTTGGAAATAAGGCTTGTTTTTCGCCAATACTTCCGTAAATCATACAATAAAAAGGAAAATCCAAATATTTTAAGAGTCAGCGAGTTGCCGGATTTCTTTTGATACCCATCAAGTTTCTTATCCCGACACAAACCTTCCTCTAATTATATTCATCCCTAATGATTTGGGGAAATTTTTGTTATAGTTGTGTCAAGAAGGCTAGTAATAATTGAAATAATGCGCAATTACCAATATCTGAGTTAAGGGGACAAATGAGCAAATCCATAAATATTCCGCTTTTCATTGGGAAGGAAGGGAACCATAAACATCTGGTAAAACTTTGAAATGTCTCGATACTTGCGCAGAAATTACGACAGTATAAATAAAGCAAACTGAATCTGTAATCTGAAACCTGAAGCAGCCATAAAGTGGTCATTCATCGCCCCTCCACAGAAAAAGTTAAGTCGTACAGGTGCCATAAGATAATATATATTCTGTACCATACGAAAACCATTCAGATCGATGATGAATGGAAATGAAATGGATCCTCGAAATTGGTACTTCGATGAAATGTTTATCAAGAACGAAATGGGCCAAGTTTGCGACATTAATTCACCAACTACATCTGACTTCAAAGGCTTCAAGTTATCTTTTCTTTCTTGACTGATCTGACGCAATGTTCAGTGTGTTCCAAATTTCACATTACAAGAGTGGTTTGGTGGCTCAGTGGTTAAAGCATTTTATTAGAGATCGAAAGGTCTCCACTTCAAATCGCGGTCTCCGCTAGGATCTTCAAAGAGCTTTCACTCCTTCCACAGATATGTAATGTGAAATACGACAGAATGGTTCCGTGGTTAAGATTCAACGTTAAGTTGTAGGGACTCTATATCCGGCAGTATTACCTGGTTAGTTAAACACAAGAGGCCCACTGAGCGGCGAATAGAAACCCTCCCTCACTTGGGATTTATCACCTAATCTACTACATAATTTCCTAAGCTCACTCACTCACCTCGATAGCTATTGGCTGGAGAACAGTGACGTCACGCGTCAGCCGTCACTCGCAAGTTAACAACGGCCTGAGATATCATTAGAAGAAATTCGAAGTTATGTTCAAAATTTAATAGCTACGCAACTTCTATGAAATTGCCAGAATACATTCATTAAGTTTTCTTTTCGTAGCGTTTCATAGTTAAATAATTATCGATAAACTTTACGTCTGAAAAAAACGAGGATCTGCTTTTCAGTAATATGTTCCAACTTAATAAAAGTTTTAAAAATTTAAATTACTCGTGGTATTTTCACGAATGCCAACTGTCATTCCGGCTAAAGATAAATTTCAATTTAATTAAAACTTTCACTAATGTTGTTGCCTGACAAAGTTTATGCATCTTTAGCTATTTTAGTGAAAACTTTCTATAATGGTCTTTCTTCATGTTCGCTGTACGTGAGTTATTAGGTTATATTAAGTGGACATCAAACCAAATATGTCACCGAATCAACTATTCTGGCAATTTATTTCTTCGAAGTTGCTCAGCTGTTTAATAATATGGAATGTGTAGTAAGTTCTTTGGCTATTATAGATACTATGAGCAATGATTACGAGTGTTTTCAGAGTTTCAGTAAAAAACAGCGTGATGATATCGAAGTAAACATGAATTTTTAAAATTTTGTAGAGTGAACTTTAAGGGTTAAATACAAGTGTACGATTGTGTTATCGTCCCTGTTCGTGTTTAATACCTACCTCTATTAATGCTTCTGAGTTCTTCAAGCTCAAGAGATTTTATTCACCCTGAAACACAGATCAAGTTTATATCTGGTCAAATCAGGTCAACCTGTCATAATATTTCACCCTAAAAACTGGAACTATTCTAGACCCGTGACGATACGTAAAAAACAGTCACGGGCTTACACTAGTAATGATATACCACTTTACAAATGCATTCCTTCTTTCTGGAATTCTTAAAGTTGAGGTGTCACCTCCATAAGATGATGTGCTCCGTATATGTAGTTTAGATAGTGTTTTTTTTTTTATCTCTTAAATAACATAATTCGCTAAATACTGCTATTAGACTACATCGCATTCGGGAGGACGTGGGTTCGAATCCTCGTCCGGGCACCCAGATTTGGGTTTTCCATGGTTTCCATAAATCACTACAGGCGAATGCCGGGATGCTTCCTTCAAAAAGGTCATGGCAGAATTCCTTCCCGTTCCTTGTCCCCAGTCCCACCCCGCCTCTAATGACCTTAGTCGTCGACGAGGCGTAAAGCTGTAAGTAAAAAAAAAAAAAATACATGTGAGCTTGTTTAATTTTCTATTCTTTATATAAAATCTCTTGCATTTCATAACTTTTTTGTCTTGTTTTTGGTTTACACCAGCAGCTCCTGTTATGTGACCAAAAACAAAAACTGATAGTAAATGTAAGCAGTCAAACGTAACTTCTCAATTTGCCTCAATCTGCAAAGCAACGGAATTATATTCTGTTGGTCACCACACACCAATTTGGCATACTGACTACGTGATCAGCGTTATTCACCACACAATAAAATCATACTAGTAACTGTTAACATGCACCTCAAGAACCATTTGAATAATTCACCCATCAAACGTGAAGTGATTAGACCCCTTTCATCATTATGTATCCGTACTGCGAAAGTTCTTTCTATTATAAGGCGGTTTTACTATGGACATCACGAAGAGAAAGTCATTTGTGAACATTATGAAACTGAAATTTAATTGGTCTGCAGGAGTTCCGTTTCTACAACTCTGGGCATACGTGCAGAGATTTCTAATTCACTGGAAACGTTTCTATACGAATTTCGGTATATGTATTGTACTTCTTATATAATAGACCCCTACTGCACAGTCTAGTCCTATGTAACCAAAGATAAGCTTTCTTAACTATGTCTCCTAACTTCTTTGGCTCTTCAAAACTCTATTGACGTAAAAGCTATCAACAATGGCATAACAAAGCATACCCTATTCTTTAAATGGTTAACTACATAACTGAAATTTTAACTATGTCAGATAACGTCAGTACAGCAAACATCGATCAGTTATCATTTTTGTTTATGCTTCCAGTCTACAAATTTAGAAGAAATTACAGAAATAGTGGCGCGGTAGCTACATGTACTACTGCATCGGATATTTACACGCAATACTGACGGACACGGAATACTGACGGAAGTTTCCGAAAACAGTTTACATCCCAATTAGACTAGATTCACAGGCCAAGCAGCTCTGGGTAAGCGAAGTAACATTCTAATAGGATTGTCGGTAACAGACACGATATTCTCGTTCCGTGGCTAAAATATGTTTCCCATTTCCTTCCTGAACTGCTCTACGTTCTACGAGCCTGGGCGTGTAATTTATTTGTGTTGCTCAAATTCTTGTTGTTGCGGAGCATTTACTATGAAAAAGAGGAAATATGAAAGCTGGCCGCAGGGAACAGGAATTTTAATTTGGGGAAACATTTAACTCGAGCAAGAAACTTTGTCATCAACCCGGCAGACACTCAGCAATATTTGTGTGGCTTTCGTAAATAAGGCTTTGATTAATAGCGAGACCTCTCGCAATCTTCGCATAACACGCGTTTAAGCTACAATATAACTATTATTGATGAGTAATTGAATGCTTGTTTTTATTTCACTAAAGCCAATTTTTTTAAAGCTATCACTTTTTTAAAGAATACAATTCATGAAATTTTTTGATGAATTTTTTCGACTGCAAGTCTCATTTGCTTATTCAGTTACCTTCATTTCTGATATTGAAGTGTCTTATTCATTTGGTCGTTGTGTTTTACATCACACGAAATTCCTTCATTTTCATTATTCGAATCATTTTCAGAGTCCGTTAATTTGTTTTGAGATACAATCTTTTTAAATTTTCTCGCTGATAAATTTGTTTTGAAATAAAATCTTTTTCAAATTCTCGCTAATATTCTGACAAGGATATATAATACATTTTTCTAAACAAAAATCTAGATTTAATTTTTAAGGTATCTATTAAACGCTGCATGCTGATCTATCTCGAAAGTATTCGGCAGTGATGTGAAATCGGCACAAATATGCCTCTGTCTTTCAAATTTATACCGATGGTGCTAAATCAACAAACCAAGTCGAATATGCTGTTTTCTACCACTACTCACTAAAATCAAAGAAAGTCCTTTTTGCTACAAAAACATAGTATAAACCGCAGAAACACTAGCAATTAAGGAGGTCATAAAATGAAGATACAATGGTTTCAGTGAAATTCTGGTTTTAATAGGTTCGAAATGCGTGGTTCAAAAACTGTAGAATCTGAAGCGTCCAGGGATGAACAAATTTTCACTTGACTTATAAAAGATGACGTATTCAGCTACTACAGTGGAAAAATAAATCCACTTAGTATGGATAAAGGGGCACGCTTCTATACGTCATAAAAAAAAAAGCGCATAATCAGGTAGGCAAGAAAAGCATATAGGACGGAGAGTGGCAATATATACGGCTTCTTCATACAGGCTCTGCGACATATATTAGGAAAAAATGTTACAGCGTATGGTCGGATTTATGGATCCCTACACGTGCTGAAAGAGAAAATTACTACACGTCCATATAATCCCACATTCCATCCAAAGTTGGATTAGATCCAAACGCTTTATTACACTCATTATAAAGAAATAATAATGATAAATATAGGCACTAAAATAAACATTAAACTAGTTAAAATCACATGCTTATTTTGTTTTCACACAATACACACTATGGAGAAAACCCGGATTTAAAATAGGCGTCTCGTAAGCAGTATGGTGGTTAAAAATTGTGCACCACCGCCGTATCAACTTTGACTTACAAATTTTGGCCATATAACGCAACATTCCAAAATAGCATGAAATGATTTCTACAAATTTTCGCGAAGTAGTATCATATGTTTATTGTTCTAAACCTACTGCAGATCGAAAATATAGAATGTGTCAATATTAAGGTTATTGCTGGTAATTCTGAGTAATAAGATTTCACAGTGCTACCAAAACGGTTGGTTTTTGCAACAAGATCGTCAATCTTATAGGCTACTGTAAATCTTCTGCGTAAACCTTCTGCGTTAATACAAGTGGAAATTCATTATTGATATCAGTGAAAATAAAATACTACGCACGGTATGTCTGTATTTATCTATTTATAATTTTCTGGATTATTCCTGTGTCCTTAGTCTCCAAAATTATTCATGGGAAATTCACAGAAGTATGAAACACAGATGCTGACTCCCATGGAGAGCATTTGGCGCTGTTAAAAATGATTATCTCAAAATGATAATTCCAAAAAGCTCTGTATACTTTACGATACGAAAAGTAAATAATCTTAGGTTTTAATGTTCATCATGATATAAATTCCGACGCTCGAAACGCTTTAAAAATCGTCCCATTTAACCTTAAAGATAAGCGCAGCTGTCAGCAATTTCGTTTTCCTCATCTCGGATCCGACGTTGACTCCAAAGTTTAAAGGAAAACAAACGAATGGGTGTGCATGTTCTTTTTGTCCAGGAAGGAGATAGCTGAGCATATACCTCCCACACGACTTGCTGGCGAGCGAGTGGAAAATCGTTAAAAAGGATCTCGTTTTCGAGATCAACGAGATATTGCACAAGTTACGACAACGCTGGTAAAAGTACCGCTAGAAATCTTTTACCTCTGACGCGTAAGAAGACGGGACGAACGATACCCAGAGTCCATTTAGATACTGGGATGAGATTGCAGAGAAGCAAAACCCTGTCGTCGCTAAGCTAAGCTCAAAAGCTGCTAAAACAAAAATCATAGCACCAAGCAAAGAGTTGGGCATGCTATGTGTTGCTAATAAATAGTAAACAAAGTATTACAATCGCTCTCCATTTGTATTTTTATTTAGATCCAGAAGTGTTGCTTTTTAGGATTTTTTCATTCGTTTTTATTTTATTTCTTTTTTATTAAAAAAAGTCTCCAAAAGTATCCAACTCCTCGTTTAATTTCCAATCAAAATGATTTTTTGTTTTAAGAGACATAAAATTATCGTTTCTTTATTATTATTGTTTCTTTATTATTATTGAACTTAAACCTCGTCGAGAAATGGAAAGAATTCGGCCACCACCTTTCTGAAGGAACCATCCTGGCATACGTCTCGAAAATCGAAATGTTGTTGGCTGGACGGGAATCTTCCCGAATGCCAAACCTGAACGTTATTGCTTGTTCACCGGGCACGGTAGGAAAATTGTAGTACTCGAAGCGATGTGTATTGTACGGTAGCACAAATAGGCTACGGTGTACTGATGTATCATTGCGCAGGAACCAGGGTGGAGGTCAATTTGGCAGATAAACGTATAATGTTTCAACAGCGTTGAGAAATTAAATTTTCAAGCGATTGAATAGGAAAATATTTTCTCTTCACAAACCATCACACTTTCAAAGGGTAAATTTATCCGAGAAATAAGCGAAATCCATACCGCATTAGATTCAACACGATCTTTGCCTTTTCAGAAACTGGCTGTTATCCCAGTGGGTTAGTTCCATATAAACTTTTTTTTTCTGTTTTCGGAAACTTAATTTATTTTGTAAAAAAAAAGAAGAAAAAAGTGAACTTTTTTATTTGATATGACTTAAGAAATTAGTTATATCATTTAACTATCAGAGAGCATTTTTAAATTCGGTAAAGTTCCTTAAAAGCATAATATCTGCGGACTATTTATGACGGCAGAATGCTCTGTCCGAGCTAACTTTATTGATCAGCATAGGATATGTTATTGCATTAATCATTCCGTCAGGACTTACTGTAGGCAGTCTATCATCATTACACGTGAATGGCCGAGTCTCTTCTTCGAAACAGTCTCATCCTTGAGTTACTGTACTTACGATACGAGTACGAAAAGCGCTTATAACAAGCACGGCACGTCGTTCTATTATGTCACACATGTTTTGCTGCTACCAACGTTGCATTTTGTGAGAAAACACTTGACTGAGACAATAAACGGCTATCTGTGAACTGAACGTTGAATTGTCGAGACGACAAGACCACCATGATGGTAGTGAAAATTTAGATAGCCATCGGCATAGTGAGCGTGGCGGGTAAGCGGTAACGCTATAGTCTCGCATTTGGACTGAGGGGGGTTCGAGTCCTCATCCGGCCATTCTGATTTGTGATTTTCATTGTCTTCTGAAATCTCTCCAGGCGAATACCGGGATCGTTCCTTCAAAATTCCATTGCCGAATTCCTTCCAGTGCGTTTCCCCAGTTCTTTCCCGCATCTAATGAACTCGACGTTGCGAGGCATAAAACCATAAGAAAAAAGTTCAGCCTCTATTTGCGAATTTAATCTGCCTCCGATATTATTTAGAATGTGTATAACACTTAGAAATTATTTAAAGTAATTGATCCGGCGGTACGCCCGTGAAGACTTGATTTCAAGTATACGCCGGGAAAGTCTCCATTTTTACATAATTGATAAAGTTTTATCAAAAATTTCTTTATTTGCTAGATGATTTTACACCTCGTCGACGTCGAGGCATCAGAGGCGGGAGAGGGGGGGGGGGCATGGAACGGGAAGGAATTCAGTCATGGCCGATTGAAGACACTATCCCAGCATTCTCCTGGAGTTATTTGGAGAAACCAGGAAAATCCAAATTCGGACTGGGATTCGAACCCGCCTCCTCCTGAATACGAGGACACCCGCTTGATATCAAACTTGAAATCGATTTCTCATAAAATGAACAGTCACTTACAGATGGATCACTTTCCTACTTCCAAAATAAAGAGGAAATCACTCAGTGGAAAAAATATTCCAAACAATCGTAACCAGTTTGTGATTTTTAGAAATGCCAGATGTAACAGGTGGTTTAACATCTTCCAAAGATAGGTCTACAATCAAAATAACGTCACTACGATATGTGCTGCCAGGGTGCATGAATTGCGGTGGAAATCACATTGTTGAAAGCGTATATCAAAACCAAATTTCACATTTAGTGGTAATTGTGAATGCGGGGAGCTTCTAAACTCGTTGCTATGACTTTGGGGTGACGATAAATCTGCCAAGAGATACTTGATTACTTGTAGACTATATTATTGGAGGTAGACATACAGCATATGGTACCCGACCACCAAACCGACCAGCCTACTCCGTAAAGGTCATCCCGTGTCCTTGTATTTGGGATGGATTGGTTTACATCATAATCGTTTCCTCAGAGGGGCTATGGTCAGAAAATCCACTGAAATTTTCGCTGGGTTTAGAAGAATATTCGAGGCGTGGCGTTCTGTGCGACCAATGGTCCATTCTGAGGAGTTCGTTAGTAGGAGGAGGGTGTCTTGGCTGGGAACAGCCAATCAGCGTTCAGGGATTGCATGACGTCACGAAGTGGTGGGGGGACCTCCCTCCCCTCCCCTCCGGCGGGCTTTTTGAATCAGCCAATCAGCGTTCAAGGTCGTATGACGTCACACGTTAGTTCCTCAACCGGCCGCACAGATGGCGGCAGCTGTCGGGCTTGCGCATATGTTAGTTCCCCGACCGCCCGCCCAGATGGCAGCAGCAGTCGGGCTAGCGCTGCACCGTTAGTTCACAGATCCGCTGGCAGATGGCAGCCCCCGTTAGTTCTTTGGCTCACTGGTAGGTGGCGTGGCATGTATCATTTTGGTCTCCGACAAATATTTTGTCACTGCTCTCCATTAGCCGTTCCCTGTTCTGGAATCATTGGAAAACAGAAGGAGGTTTGAGGAAGTGCTGTGGGTATGTTGGCGATGAGGCTAGGGGTTGATCTTGGTGAAAAAATTAGGAATAGAATATCAGTAGAAGCTGGCACTGGATTTCTTCTATAAGGGAGTATCTCCACCTTGGTCACAGGCGATTGTCTCAGGCATGTTCAGTGCTTAGCACTGCCTTAGCGTGACTCGATTTTTATCACATAGGACTGGCGTACTTCGATTCGACAGGGGTGAATATTAGTAAGATTAACAGACGGTATTTCGTTCCTGGAACATACGTGCTGTGCTGTAAAATACAGTTAAAGGTGGGTATATCTCTCTGTTTCTAGTCAATCACTGATGTGTCACAAGGGATTGATTGGAATTTTAGACAAAGTGCAGCTAAGGACACTCAATTTGTGATTGCTTACGAAAGCATAACAGAATTGATACACAGATTGGTCTGGATAGACAGATGATATACGTTTGAGTTTGATGGCAAAAATTATGAGTGTGATTAAATATTTTATACCAATGGCAGCTGAGATAAGTTAGAGAAATAAGGCGTCGTACTGATGCTAATATGAATTCTTCCTTCCCTCATTCCATTCCATGGTCAAATTAGAAACATTGATTTTTATAGCCTTGGTGTGGGAAAGGCTTTGTCACAAGTATTTTCATGTGGGGCGTGTGTCCAAATACTGAGTCTGGAGGGTTGAGAAACAGGCTTGAAAAAATTACATGCTGATTGGTTTGATATCAGTAGAGAGATTAACATGTAATCACTTCATAAATGTCTGTGGGGAAAGAAACTGGTTTTCAAATAGACAACTTTGATTTAGATTCATCGAGGTTATACTTACATACATCAGTAAACCCCTTCAATGCCTCTGAGTTTAAAAAAAATTGGGTTGGTTCTCGCTCTGTTTCATTGCACCTAATTTAATACATCCCTTAAAATGTGGAAATCTAGCCAAAATTCGTGAGCTATCATTAATGCTGTTAGCTATTAAATTGGTTCATAACGAATCCGATATGATGTGCAAAAGTATGTTTTCGGTATATGAATGAATTTTTAATTAGGAACACTATATAGAAAAAGGGGGGGGATAGAGGACTATGATCAGACATTATAGGGTAAAGCCAGGGACTGAAAAGGCTGTCAAGGAATAAACTCACTGTAACTTCACTTTATCAGGTGTCATTGGAGATGTGTGAAATATTCTTTAATTCTTGCCCACTAAGTTTGGGGGGAATAACATATATGAAATATTGCTGTACTGTATAGCAATGTGGCTTATTAATAGTATGTGCTTTGCTCTGTAATAACAAGGAGACATGGGAACAGAAATGTTTTGTAGGTAGTATACGCTAATGTGGACTTCTTTTGTTTTTAGTAAAAAATAGTAATGGTTCACGCTTAATCAAACGCAAGTATATTTCACGACACAGAACCCAAGAAAATATTTTACTGTGCTGAAATATTTGCACCTTGCTGTGTACAGAGTTTCGCAACCTGGGCAAACGGAACGCCGAGAATAACTCCATAGTTTCGAAATACTTGTCACATTGATATACCGATAATAGCAGACAGACAGCAGGCAGGAATACCTGAAATATTTCTCGTAAAAGCTTGGTGAAATGATGTGTGCCACGCCATCTTTCGGAAACCAGGATAATTTATCACCCACTTCTTTAGCTAGCTTGACATCTGTATCAAACAGTATACATCTGAGAGGAAGTGGATTCGTGACCATTATACTCGATTTCCCGATTAATGGATGAACTAATCGTCCATTGTCTACTTAAACCAATGGGTCCATTTAAACTCTTCGAAGATAAGACTTTAATTATATTTAAGTTACTCGGTAAAGGTGGAATTGGAATACGCAACACACGATGACCACTAGGAACTAAAGTGATAGACGAATCCATAGTTTTGTCGCCGCGATACAACTTGTCTGACGTCCGCATTCCAGAACAGGGAACGGCTAATGGAGAGCAGTGACAAATATTTGTCGGAGACCAAAATGATACATGCCACGCCACCTACCAGTGAGCCAAAGAACTAACGGGGCTGCCATCTGCCAGCGGATCTGTGAACTAACGGTGCAGCGCTAGTATGGAGTAACTACACTCTACACAGTAATAAATGAAAGCTGAGGTGTACTTAAGCACAGCTATTTATTATGCAAGAGGTTGCATACACAAAAACAGAACACGCGGTAGCGCGACACAGATAACAAGTTCATACGCGGCACGTGGCTAGCAGCCGACTGGCTCCAAGTAGTACGGTTGTCTCCCACCTGGTCTAGTTGGCGCTCCCGTCGGCTCGATCAGGGCGCCGGCTGTTGGCAAAGAGATGAACCATGGCGTGGTCGATTGCGGCGCCGACTGGTGGCGAAGATTTGTACTTTAGGCTGGGCAAGGATCCGCCACAACCACTCTCCCCCCAGTGACTTACTCAGGGAGAGTAAGGAACGAGACTCGCTTCTTGCCACCGGTGCTGGTGTCTGCACGAGAACCCCTCGCGTAGGTTCTCATGGGTCGGTCCATTGATGTAGATGTGTGCGTCAGTGCTGGTGGATGTTCTGCCCGGGGGGCGTCGGTCTGGTCGTGGTCTGTTTTGGCGATGAAGGCAGGTTTCAGCATGTCCACTGAGACTGCCTTGTCCTCCCCGTTGATTTTAATCACGAACACTCTGTCACTGATGCGCCTAACGACCTCATGCGGCCCTGTGTAAGGTGGTTCAAGAGGCTTCTTCACAGAGTCTACACGTTTGAAGACGTGGGTACAGGTGTATAGGTTTTTCAGTAGAAACAGGCGAGCCTTGGTGTGGTGAGCCGTTGGTGTGGGCCTGGCGGCGCGGATGTGCTCTCGAAACTTCTCCAGGAAGAACTGTGGATCAGCTGGAGTGTCTTCAGAGGTGAAGAATTCGCCAGGCAGTCGAAGCGGCGTCCCAAAGAGCAGTTCAGCTGGAGAGGCCTTCAGATCCTCCTTGTAGGCGGTGCGTAGGCCGAGGAGAATGGTTGGCAGTAGGTCTGGCCAACGTAGGTGAGTATTGCACATCAAAGCGGCCTTTAACGAACGGTGCCAGCGTTCGACGAGTCCATTGGACTGCGGATGGTACGGCGTGGTGCGAATTCGCTGAGCTCCTATCAGGCGCGATAGTGCGGTAAAGAGAGCTGACTCAAATTGTGGACCTTGATCCGTGGAGATCGTAAGTGGAGTGCCGAATAGACAGATCCATTGTGTATAGAAGGCTGAGGCAACTGTATCAGCCAGTATGTTGCTGAGCGGGATGGCCATTGGCCATCTGGTGAAACGGTCAATAATGGTGAGGCAGTACCGGAAACTTGCGACCTGCGGCAGCTCGATGAGGTCCAGGTGGATGTGGTCGAACCGGTTATTGGGAACAGCAATGTTGAGTGGTGTCAGTCGGTTGTGACGGTGAATTTTAGCTCGCTGACACGGTATGCATCTTCGAGTCCATAGGAGTGCATCCCGTCTGATACCTGGCCACACGTAGCGTTCCTTCAGCATCCGGGCGGTGACTCTGCCACTAGGATGCGAAAGCCCATGAACGGCGTCGAATGCCCGTCGCCTGAGATTCTGTGGTATGTAGGGCCTCACTCGATTTTCCAGAACGTTGCAAATTATATCGAGGCCGTCAATACGCAGAGACTGCAAGTTGAGTAGTGTTGATTCCCGGAGTGTTGGCAGCTCTTCATCGGCCATCTGCGCCTGGTGGATCTCCTCGTGGCTGATCGTCGTTGGCATGGAGATGGAGTTTATGCGGGAGAGTGCATCGGCCACGACATTGTCTTCACCCCGTGTGTGGACAATCTCAGTGGTGAACTGTGAGATATAGTCCAGGTGGCGTAACTGGCGTGGAGATGCCTTCTCCGGTCGCTGCGAAAAGGCATACGTGATGGGTTTATGGTCTGTCTGGATGACGAAGTGTCGGCCCTCAAGAATGTGCTGAAAGAAACGAATGGCCGCATAGATTGCGAGAAGCTCTCGGTCGTATGTGCTGTAACGGGTTTCAGCTGGGATGAGCTTCCGTGAGAAAAACCCCAGTGGTCTCCAGGTCCCATCCTGAAGCTGTTCAAGAACGGCTCCGATGGCCGTGTCGGATGCATCAGTCCTCAGACAAAGGCTCGCTGACGGCGAGAGGAAAGTCGTTTGTATAGCGTGGGCAACACCACGTTTGCAGGCAGCAAACGCTTGCTCAGTAGCGGGAGTCCAAGGAACTGGGCGTTTGTCGTTTCGTTTAGAGTCTTTCAGCAGGTCGTTAAGTGGGGCCTGCATCTGTGCAGCGCCAGGGATGCACCTCCTGTAGTAGTTGACCATTCCCAGGAACCGACGGAGATCGGAGATGGTCTGAGGTTGCGCATACGACGCGATGGCTTGGACTCTCTCCGCCGGGGGTTTGTAACCGGAAGCGTTGACTGTGTATCCCAGGTAGATGACCTCTGACTTCCCGAACTGGCACTTCTTATGATTGATTGTTAGTCTGTTTGCACGAAGGATGTCGAACACCGTGGTGAGGTGCTTTAAGTGCTCCTCGTGTGATTTGGAGAAAATGATCAAGTCATCGATGAAACAGCCAACAAAGTCCAGACCTCGAAGCAGATTGTCCATGTGGCGTTGAAAGGTCTGTGTAGCATTGCGTAGCCCGGGCGGCATGCCGACGAACTCAAAAAGTCCGAAGGGCGTCGTCACTGCGGTCTTTGGAATGTCTGACTTGGCAACCGGAATCTGGTGGTAGGCACGGACCAAGTCGATTGTGGAGAACACTGAGCAGCCATGGAGACGCTGAAGGATGCTGTCTCCGTGAGGGACAGGATAACGGTCAGGAACAGTGATCCCGTTCAGCCGCCTGTAGTCGCCGGTAGTTCGCCAACCACCGAGTTTCTTCGGAACCATGTGAATCGGGCTGGCCCACTGACTGTTTGAGGGTCGTATCACGCCGTGATGCAGCAGCAGGTCGAAATCCTCCTTGGCGGCCTTCAATTTCTCGCCAGTAAGTCGGCGAGGGCGATCAAAGACAGGAGGGCCAGTGGTCTCAATGTGGTGAACCACAACATTGTCAGACTGGGTGACAGGAACAGTGTTAGGCCTCGTGATGTCTATGTAGCGTGTGAGCAGGTCGGCATAGATCTTGTCCTGGTCACCCATACAGGCGTTCTGGTTGATGGTTGAGACTGTGTGGATGGTGGCTTCACAGAGTTGGCCCGTGGTCGTCAGAGATGTAAGAGGATCGATGAGGCATCTCCCCTTCAGGTCCAGGAGCAGAGAGTGGTGAACTAGGAAATCCGCTCCAATGATGGCTGCCTTGACATCTGCAATAATGAAGGACCATTTGAATGCTCGGCGTAAGTTAAGATCCAGCGCCAGGAGTTTTTGTCCATAGGTGTGAATGACGGTTCCGTTGGCGGCGTACAGCTGGAAGTCATCCTTCTTGCAACATCCGGAAATGGAGGCCTTAGGTACCAGTGAAACAACCGAGCCAGAGTCGACCAAGAACCTCATGTTCGTTGTACGGTCGTAGAGGTGCAATCGGTATTCCTTGGTGAGGCGGGCGTTTGTGGTGCTGTCGCCGGCCGCCTGAACGATCGACAGCGCCTCTAGTTTTCCGACGACTGTCTGGATGCGTAAGAGCAGGGCGGCTCGCAGCTCCTAGCGTCTTCTCCAAAGCGGCGGTGATAGAAACAGACTGTGGCACTTGATGGGGATCGTCTGCGGTAGCGAGAGCTGCTGCGAACACTGCTAGGCTCACGTGCGCGGCCACGTTCATTGAAGCTGCTGATGAGCGTGGCGTTGATCTTGCACAGCTCAGCCACGGCCAGCTTCAAGTTGGAGATTTCTTCTGTGAGCGATTCGAGCGGATCGGCAGGCAGGCGGTCCGGAGATCGTGACTTGGAACGCGTGTAGCCAGCGGCCATAACGGTTGGAGGAGACTGCATCTCATGTAGCTCGTCCGCGATCTTCGCCTGTTCGTCAAGGGAGATGCCTTTCACCAGCTTCAAACAGCGTTGGATTGACGGAGGCAGCAAGGCAAGCCAGCGAACCCTGATGACGTCCGGAGTTGCTCTGCCGCCGGCCAGGGTAGTCATTTGCCTGAGGAGCTGTGTTGGTTTTTTGTCGCCGAGCTCCAACTCGGTGAGGGCCTTGTGAAGTTGGCGGTCGGCTGAATCTGTCAGCCGGCTGATAATCTCGGTTTTTAGGCGATCATATCTGTTCTCCTTAGGCGGATTAGACAGCAGGTCTGCTACCTCCATCATGATTTCAGAGTCAAGTGCGCCAACAAGAAGATTATACCTCGCAGCGTCGGAAGTAATGCGGTGTGTGTAAAACTGGGCCTCAACTTGAATAAACCACATATGCGGGCAATGTTTCCAGAACGGCGGCAACTTCATAGCGCCGGCAGACAACACAGTCGGGGCAGCGTCCGTTAGCTGAGGCGGTGTGGGCTTGTCATTGTTGTCCGTTTCAAGCAAAGTATCTGTGTTTGCATTCATGATGGTTTCTGGAGCGCGTGTTTCGAGTGATTTCCTCGTCGGAGAACGCTTCGGCAAAGCACTTAAAACTTCACAACACACAGTTTAACACTGAGTACAGAATTCGATATAGTCACGCGTTAGCTGAAGCATGAAGCATGTGTTCTATGCTACAACGAAGCACGCACACAATCACGTCGGGGTCACCAGTTATGGAGTAACTACACTCTACACAGTAATAAATGAAAGCTGAGGTGTACTTAAGCACAGCTATTTATTATGCAAGAGGTTGCATACACAAAAACAGAACACGCGGTAGCGCGACACAGATAACAAGTTCATACGCGGCACGTGGCTAGCAGCCGACTGGCTCCAAGTAGTA
Organism: Vandiemenella viatica; assembly: GCA_031002005.1. Taxonomy (NCBI): domain Eukaryota; kingdom Metazoa; phylum Arthropoda; class Insecta; order Orthoptera; family Morabidae; genus Vandiemenella; species Vandiemenella viatica. The sequence goes on from JARYHS010008074.1 coordinate 156,072,908, forward strand.
CGGTTGTCTCCCACCTGGTCTAGTTGGCGCTCCCGTCGGCTCGATCAGGGCGCCGGCTGTTGGCAAAGAGATGAACCATGGCGTGGTCGATTGCGGCGCCGACTGGTGGCGAAGATTTGTACTTTAGGCTGGGCAAGGATCCGCCACACTAGCCCGTACTGCGCTGCCATCTGGGCGGGCGGTCGGGGAACTAACATATGCGCAAGCCCGACAGCTGCCGCCATCTGTGCGGCCGGTTGAGGAACTAACGTGTGACGTCATACGACCTTGAACGCTGATTGGCTGATTCAAAAAGCACGCCGGAGGGGAGGGGAGGGAGGTCCCCCCACCACTTCGTGACGTCATGCAATCCCTGAACGCTGATTGGCTGTTCCCAGCTAAGACAACCTCCTCCTACTTTCGTTGAGTGGAATTTTCCAGCACAAAATCTTATTGCACTGGTCTTATAAGTTCAGAAATAATAGATTTGGTGTTATTGGGCCAGTTCACTGACGGAAATGAAAAGGAACATATGGAAATCGCAGGCGAGTATTAAGTTAGCCATTCAAGTCTCGGACATTGGATCCTTTAGAACGGTAAAATTACAAAACTACGTAGAATTATATTAGTACGTAACGTTGGTCGTTGGAAAATATAGTATTAAACTACGATGCATAGCTCGAATTCTCAAAAATTGTAACATATTAATGTACAGAAAACTTGGGTCTGTACACGAGACGTTTTTGAAAAAGAACAATCACGAAGTACACGACTTTTGACAGAATTGCCAAAATCGTAAAATCTTCGTCTGTGTGTATCTCCACGCATTACGCAAAATTAATGAATGGATATTAAATATGCTGCACCCAGTGATCATTTATATCATATGTTAACACACAGATTCATCTTTGTACTGATTAGTAACACACTTCCCGATACAGAGACAAAAACTAAAAATTCTAAATTTGTTGTCTGTCTCCGCGCGCATTACGAAAAAATAAATTATCAGGTTTTAACAAATTCATCACGAGTCATACCAAAACGTTTGTCTAATGAGAAGAAAATTATCGGATGCTTCCGAGTGTTCGGATAACATTTTGAAAGTATTATGTATCACTGTAGAATCAATTATTTTTAATAGCTGAAAACTGAATATCCTCTAATCATTGATACTGGTTGGAACAAAAGCCTGTGAGAGGTGTAAACGAACATCTACCATTACAAAAAATAACATTGTTACAAATGTATTATTAATATTTGGTAGTAACAATTAAAGGAACCGTTTCTATGGATATGCACCAAGAGGAAACGTTATCGTTAGGGTACCTTCCGTCTGTCGTAATGAGTTCAGACCGTTGACTATGAATGCAAACTGATGTTCATGAACAAAAGTGACACGTCCATGACAGTGTGAATTACTGTAGCGTGAGAAAGGATTCATCGCAGTGAATCAGTGACAGCAACACAAAAGATTCGAAACCAGGAAGGTAAGTAACAGAACACACCTAATATTTTTACATCGAACATGTGGACAGTGTAGTATCTTGGCTTTACGCATTACAGACATCGGAAACCTTACGGCTTTCGGTAGTGGTTTACATCATAAACATGACGTTACTAAGATGACGCTAATGAAAACACGTTAAATTTTTAATAAAAACTAAATGCATCATGCCTTCTGCTGTAACAAAAAATGTCAGATGCTATTCTGGTTCAGGCTGCATTTCAACTTAAAGAGGACCTCCCTGCCTTAAAATTAACGACTGTATCACTCGCGCATTAATACATTAACTGAAAGTAGTGACATCATGGCAATATAAGCTTGAAGCGTGGTTGTTTCCAAAATGAGCTGTAACTATCACGTGATTTTCTTCATATCAAAACTTTTCTTTGTCCTAAAATATTTTTTCTACCGTATTTTATATGAATTATCAAAATACAAAAAGCATATAGGCTATCAACGAAAAGAATTGGCACAAGTAAGTTAACATTGAAATTAAGATTGCAGAATTAAGCGTATGCATATCTCAGTTATTACTTATGATTGTGATTGAAAATTAAAAATATCAATTCAATCCGTACTTATCCTTTTTTCTTGTCTTTAAAACAGCAGTTTGCATTTGTACAAGAGTCGCAAAAGTTGTAACACTAATGTAAGATTAGGAAATCATGTCATTTTTACAACGGTAGACATAGTCTCAGAGACAATATACTACCAGAGACAATATACCGTCTATGATTTTCAAACGATATAGTCGCCAAAGGAAAATTATTCTGCACATGAAAACAATATAATCTTAATTCATTGATGTTTTTAGCTATTGTAGTTTAATTTAATAGAAATGAGTAGGTAATTATATTTTTGTTACGTAATTTAAAAATTAAAATGTAGTTGGTAGCTTCTAGGCACAAAGATGTTCAAATTCACTGAATAAATATCACTGCAGGAAGACGATCTAGTCGTGAATTTTATGAAATTTGTTTGTATATACAGGATTTAATTTGGGACAAAATGAAGTAGCCACTGTACCTACATAAAACAAATCATTTGGCGGATTCAGCTGAAATACAGGGATAGACTTCTGATTACCACGATTTGCGATGTCATATTTTCATTTCCCATATGTCACTATTCCTATGGTCCGGGCTGCTTTACAACCCAAATGAAAATAAATCTTGTTTCTATTACCGTCCTGTGAGAAATTTTAAGCATTTGTGATAAATTTTAAAAAAAAAACGTAAACGATTTGTAGATGTCCCTTCATTACTCTTGTCACGGCCGACTAGATAGCGAGCGAAACAGCAATCAGTCTCTAGTGGTGCTTTCTGGTGGCAGTCTGAGTAACTACTTTTGTCACGGCCGCCTAGATAGTGAGTCTGGTTGTACATTTTGCCCATGGAGATTTTGCCTCGGGTACAATTCACGTCTGCTATCGAAAAAATGATCAGGACTTATTCGGCAAGACAGTCTGGGATTCAATACATTTACTAAAATGAAAATCAGTATAACTGTTTGAATTTGCTGACTAAAAAAAAAAATATTTAAAAAATTGCTAAACAAAAACTTGGGACTGAATTTTCCTAAAACTATCTAAATGCATTCAAACAGAAATAAAAATCCTGATTTCATCACGTGTGGATAATTGTATTAAGTATCAGTTAATATGAACCGCGTTACACGTTATAGAAAACTGTGTCTTCTTTTGATATGTTGTTATTGTAATTGCTGTTCTTCATCATTTATATGTAATGCCGGTATGTAACGTTTAATGAAGAGAAGTTACTTCTGCAGAGCGTAAATGAAGAGAGACAGAGATGCCATAAATTTAATTTTGGTAACTCACAATCAGATTTGCAGAATGTTGCTTTCCTCTTATATGCCATTCCTCCCTTATCTGATGGTACCAAACTGTACAGTAATGTGTATCACCAAATTCCTTCACCATGTTCAATATGACGATCATTTTTCGGACAATTAGGTCAGCCAGTCAGAGCGCTTCTTATAAATACAGTGCAAAGCAGCCAATTAGCAAAGTTTTCACGTTGCTATTTGTTAGTTTACCGACGAGAGTAATCAGTGTTGCATTCTCATGCTTTTTAAAATTAGGATTTACTTGATAACTGTTTTTTATTACTTTTTTCTTGCAGTTTCTTGCGTTCATCATTAGTGTGATTTGTATAAATTAGTCTAAGCAAACTAAATAGTCCCTATATTTAAAAAAAGTGTTTCTTTTTAAAATCAAATCTTTATAAAAATATAATTTTGAAATTAAATATTTCTCAGTGTTTTCAATAGCTGGCAGGAAAAAGTTTATCACAGCAATTGTGAGTGGTTTGTAAGTCAGCAGCAAGGATTTAGAAGAGGTTAGTCTCGTGAATATCAGTTAGCAGGTTATGTACAAGATATTTCAGATGAAATGAACATGGGATGCCGAATACATAGTGTGGCAGGGGATCTTTCTAAAACATTTGACAGATTTAGCCATGGAATCGTTGTGAATAGGGCAAAGACAATAAACCAATATGTATCTTGCTCGATGGGGGAATTTTTAAGAGGTAGCAAACAAAGAGTAAAAGTGGATAATGTACTATCATGGAGATGGAAATGAGAACAGGTTTATTACAGGATAGTCTATTGAGACAATTATTGTTCATTAATCTAATTAATAATTCTGTAGTTGATCTACAGTCAGAAGTTAGGCTGCTTGCAGATGACACATTTTTTGAAATAAAAATATTATATCGAGAGGAGATTGTGAGCAAATGCAAAGGAATCTTGCATATCTTCTAGTTTGGGGGATAAGCATGAAACGAAGATAGACGTCAAGAAAAGACAAGTTATTAGTTATACGATAGCAAAATAAATGTTTTGTATAATTATTCACTAAAACGGAAATTGGTTATTGAATAAATAAAACGTAAATACCTAGGATACCTGGACAGGACACATCTATTGGAGAGGATAATGAGATGAGTTACCAGGGAAATAAGAGAGATTGGTTACAAAACTTCAGTCACACTCTTTATACTGTGGGGTAATACGGGAACCACATTATGGGTATCAATTATTAGAGTTGGAGGAAAATGCAACGAAGGGCAACTAGATTCATCTTTGAAGTTACCAAAGGATCCTTTCAGTAATGATAAATGGTTGGGTTTATAGCTACTATAGGATAGAAGCTGGAGAAGAGAATAGTGGGCATATTCAAGGCACGTACTGGCTATAAGGCCTGAATAAATATTGGCAGAAAATTTAGAAACACCGTGTGGAAGGAGAGAGAGGCTCATAACAATAATCCTGCAACAGAGTTGAGGAAAGTTTTTATTTGTAGGTAGGGAAGTCAGGTGTTAGAACGAGTTAGCTAAGTAAATAATGAACAATAGGCCTCATACTATAAGATTTTAAGGTAAAAATATGTAAACATTGTAAGTAGACGTGTAGGGAAGTTGCCAACGGGCATTAAAACTATCGCAATGAATATAATAATTAATAATAGTTAAATATTCTCCATTCCATCCAGCGTCAAAGTAGATTGTCCTGACGAGTCTCTCAGTTGTAGTACAGCATCGTTGATGTGGAAACGTTCATAAACTACGTAGCTCCATCACTCCCCCTCCCCCTCCCCCCACCCACGTAACCTGACGTGGCTTTTGCCTCTACCCCACTCCCTTCTCCTCCTTCCCCACCTTCTCCTCCCTTCCATTCTCTCCTCCCCCCCCTCCCACTTGGCGCGTAGCTTTTTTCCTAATTGATTCCAGAAGAGATTTTGTACTGTTTTCTCTTGTTCAGACTATCGTAAATTACATACGGAGATGATTAAATGACGGAAATAAATATTCACACGCTATTATGTGTTCTGTGCCTTATTTTAACTGTGACAGGTAATGTTTATTGACTCATAGTTTTTATGCAAATGCAGTCTCAGAGAGAAGTGGCTAGCCACTATTCGGAATACGTATCTATCAGTTGCAATTGTAAATTAGCTCTAATGTAGGTCATTATACTGGATATAAAGATGGATAAATAGGATGACAAACCATTTTTTGCGAAGGCTGAGTGAGGGAAAAAGAGGGGAATAACGTTTTATTTTAACTTAGTAGTGCTACGCTGTGTGGATGCCAATAATCAAGAACTGGTGTGTGACGTAAATGTGTTGGAAACAAAAATAATAAATTACCTAATCGTTATGGCGGTTCACACAAGTATGTACTAGCCACAAAGTTGAGAGAGCACAAAAATCTGTTAAGATTCGTAAAAAAAGAAAACAAATTTCTTTAAAAAAATAAATGCCTCGTCAACTATTTAACAACACATCTACTTTCGTGTTACAGCAATTTGTTGTACTAACAATTCTTTCACTGTTTGAGATAAAATATTCAATACATCCCTCAACAAATATTCCAGTCCCACAATACATTATCTACAAATGGAAAATCTCCTACTTTTTATGTCTGAAATCAAGTTAAGTTAAAGGCCATCTTTTCCCTACTGCTTATTTTTTTTTTACCGATATCCATCCAGGCCGCACCGTCAGTGTATATATCACATATGTACAGTTCCCACTCTGTTCACTAGTCTTGTCTTTCATCGAGTCCTGAACCCAGTTCCTTTATCATATCAGTAACTAATAGCGTTTTACGATAAAATGCGCTAGCAAATCTGCCCTCTTTTTCATCCTCTCCAATTCCTGTATTTGATACCCATGATATGAGTTCAATATTAACCCTTCATATTTTAGCAAAAAATTTGTAACTCAGTTCCCTTACTTCCCTGGTGCATCCTTTCATTAACCTCGCAGTGTGAAATATGTCTCTGCAACCTTTCCTGCCCACATGAGTTGCTAAATTTAATTTATTTGCGATGGAGCCCTTGCTCCAGTGGCAATTTCTCCTCACACCAGTTTATCCCACTTCCTTTTCCCACCTAAGTTTAAATTCTTCATCATTTTACGTGGTAATTTGTTCAAATCCCTTATGCCTGAAATCGAGTGCTAGTTTGTGGTCATGGTTATCTTTTTCCTTACATACGCCTGTAGTAATTAGTCCATCAATACACCAATATCTTTCCTTTTTTGTTTTTTACTTATGGCTTTATGCCCCGTCGACGTTGAGGTCTTTAGAGGCGGGAAAGGACTGGGGACAAGGAACGGGAAGGAATTCGGCAATGGCCTTTTGAAGGAAGCATTCGTCTGGAATGATCTGGGGGAACCATGGAAAAAACCCAAATCTGTACTCACAGACGGGGATTCGAACCGGCGTCCTCCCGAATGCGAGGCCAGAACGTTAACCGCTCACCCACCACGCTCGATGCCTCACCACCAAAATACGCCTTTTTATATCGAATGATATGTCAAGATATTTATACTTTACGCTTTAAAAGGACCATTTGTTAACCATCTTCTATTCATCCAATACATAATTTATTTTTCTGCCTGTGTATTTGACTGCTTTCGAAATTTATTTTCATTCCATGTTAACTACCCAAAATAGATATAGTGCCAAATCCCTGTGCAGCTATCTATACACATTTCTCGTTTAAATCCAGTCATACAGCTTTATTTCACCATTCATTACGGTAGTGAACAGCTAGCTATATTCCCAACACATTACCCTACGTCACCTCTGCTCTCATTAACACCTTCGCTGACATATCGTTTTCTACACTATGTCTCTATCTAATTCTTAGAAATTCATCCACTCATATTTACCCCAATGGTTTTAACACTATTCGCCACCATTCTATGACTCAGTACTGGAGACATTTACTATACGCTATCAACCTAGCCTTCTATGCCCTATTTCTTAAATATCTTGACCATACCTTCACATGACTAACCGAGCGTGGTGGGTGAGCGGTAACGCTCTGGCGTCACATTCGGGAGTACGCTGGTTCGAATCCTCGTCCGAGCATCCAGATTTGTTTTCCATTGTTTCCCCAAATCATTCGAATGCCAGGATGGTTCCTTCCAAAGACCACACCCAAATTCCTTCCAGTTATTTACCCGCAGTCCTTTCCCGCCTCTAACGACCCGTAAAGACAGAAATAATACCCTCTCCTAAAATCATACTGTTTATTTAGAAGTCACTGTCTTTCCTCTCGTGATATGGTTGAAATGTTATATTTCTAGGTATTATTCAATGGCGTATAAACCTATCTTTAACATGATTTTGATAATATTAGCTATATCACACTCTTTACGTTCTTTAACCTACATAATTCACACAAGAGTTCCTGATGATACACATTGTACGTTATCATTCCATTCTTTCATATCAGCCCATAAGGATCTCCTCAAACCAGCATCATTTCTTATTTTTTTTATATCATCCGTACTTTCTTCCCTTTCCTTATACATAATTGCTTGAGTACTTTCTTTTTCTTCAGTTTCATGAAAAATCACGTCGAAATTTGTTCTCTTGTTAAGTTATTACCTTACACCGTATTCGACTTAAACTCAGTGGTGTTCTCAGCTTAGCAGTTCTTTAGTCCCCTTGATTTCTTATCATAGCAGATAGGTTCGTTGCTTTTCTTTAGATTTTTTTTTTTTTTTTTGTAATAAACATTTCTTCCCCATTTTATATTTAAGCTCTACCCAGTATCTCTCAATGTGCCTGAGATAACATTCTGCATTCTGAAATTTTCCCTAGAATATTCTTTCAAATCTGGAACACTTACCCTTTTATGATTTTAACAATAATTATCTTTAATTTTGGTCACTAGTCTACTGAACCCTCTAGTACACAACAGAACTGCTTCTCGATCACTTATTTCTTCTGTAACCTGAGACACCAGAATCCATTAGAATATAAAACGCAAAGCTTGGTCCTCATCCCGAATGTTGGTTAGGCATACTGAGCCCGATATCAGAGGTAGGACTGTCAGTTCCTTTCCTCTTTTCCTAACCTAACCGGCAATCCTACTGAGTAAAGAGGACCTACAATTTAACGTGGATTGCTAACCGCAGAAAGCGTTCTTGTATACGTTACATTAAACAGCGACCTGTGCCATAGGGGAATGTCGAATTAAGGGCCTTTAAAAATCCCAGTGTTGTCAAGGATTCGAACCGTGGACACTTCAACCTTCAGTCAGACGCCTTTACCACTGAGCCACCAGAACACTACTAAAAATATAACAAACGCGTTTCTTCCCCTTGTGCTTTGCTTCGTCACTTGTGCAAATCCTATTCCCCTCACTTCACTATTTATAATATTCTGCTCCGTTACTTACCTTATTTTATTCCCAGTCCACACCAAGGTATATTTAAGTCCCAAACAATTAGAAGCATGCTGTTTCAGTCTCTGCATTTAGTTTCATCTTGCTTGTTGATTCATTCACCACAGTAAAAAGCAAAGACCCTTATCATTCCTTTTTCGTGGCTTTACTCCTCGTCGACGTCGAGGTCATTAGAGGCGGGAAAGGACTGTGGACTAGGAACCGGAAGGAATTCGGCCATGGCCTTTTGAAGGAAGCATCTCGACATTAGCGTGGAGTAATTTGGGGAAACCTTGGAAAACCCAAATCTGGATGCCAGGAAGGAGATTCGAACCCACGTCCTTCCGTTCACCCACCACGCTTGGTCCTTATCATTTCTTTCGTATTCTACCACAAGTACACATTTAGTAACACGTTATTATCATCTATGATCATCACCGAAATGTAGAAATCTCTGCTAACCATGGCGTATACCATCATCAGCCAGTTCAATCTTTAAATGACGCGGCCTCTTAAAGTTATTAGTTCAGTTAGAGCTTGAGCAGTCATGTCCAGCTCGAACGATCTTCTGCGATCCTGTGCCAGTTAACTCCAACAAACCCGCATATACCAAGAACATACCTTCACTAAATCCATATCTGTTTCTGCCGTACACTCCAAGTTATTAGGAGAAAATCTAAAAACAGAATTGTTATCACTATCTAACGATTCAAGATGCGATGGACGACTTAACTAAACGCAGAACAAATGAAGCAATGAGTTGAAATTTGTAACTCTACGAGAGCTTTGTAATTATAAATCGTAAGATATTTTTCAGAATATGCTGTAACCAATTGGAAGTTTGGAAATATTGTGCAATAGAAATCCTAAATAGACAAAATTTACTCGTACATACAGGCGTCTAATCGAAAAAATTGCAGCAGTATGAAATAGGTGACGTATTGCTTTGTCGGCTTAACTCATAGGCGGGCTCAAATACTCGTTCGCCATCCAGATTTTGGCTTTCCATGGTTTTCGAAATCACTTCAGGCGAATGCTGAGATTGCTCCTTCAAACGGCCATGGTTGAATTCCTTCATGTTCCTTGCACCAGACCTCTTCCGCCTCTAATAACTTCGACGTCGACTAATGTACAATCAGGTAATCAATAAGGTAGTTTAGAATTGAAGAGCTCCAAAAGTAATCACGTAAATATTTCTTAATGCACTCTCCTTTAGGCAAAGGAATATCATTTTAAATATAACCCACTTTTTATTTCTGCGTCTGTCGACTTTACTTTCTGTATGTTCATACCATTCCATTCGAACTATACGTATTATTTATCCTCAATAAAGAGATTTAATACTTATTAGTCATAAATTCATGCTTCCATCTAAATCAATTTAACACACTTTCTTGAGCACTTACTACAGTAATTATTACATACTTATCTATATTAGATTTTTTTTAAAAAGATACTGTTCACATACTACTTGTGCAATGTATATTATAAACTATAACTCTAGTATAAATTACATATTCTGAAATAACAGTTACATAAAGGATGACCGTATAAGTGAATTTCATGCAATCGGTATTCTTTCCGTGCCTTATCATTTTCGTCCCCTTGAAATTTATATCACACGACAGTTTCCCCACTCTGAGAATAAATCCCAACTACAATTTTAAATAAGGGGATACATCAAGTAAATAAAAACAATAATACTTTTAATGTCAAAGAGGAATTTCAGAGATACAAAAAAATGCTACAATTACCAGTAAGCATAAGAGTTTAAGGGAGTATCCTAGGTCAGAACTAGAGGGGGGAAAGATTTGAAATAGGGAGGGGGGGGGGAGGAACTCAAATTGGTTTCCAGGAAGTGGGTTGGGGGACTGAAACATGACGATTTATTACAAAATGAAACTCAAACCTATTGAGGAAACTATTCTTATTATTGATTAATATAGTAATCCAATCACTTAATCTAAGTACTTATCTACTTTGTAGTTAATTAAAATCGTAACTCAGTTATAGTTTTTTATGTAAACATTAATCGTCTCGGTTCTCAGAAAATCTTTCAGTTACTTTGTTTGTCAATATCTCACGGTGTTCGTTCACGAAATTTGGATGCACACTCATGAGGCATAATCCAGTCACTCTTTCCTCTCCCATAGTGCTCCTAAGCCAGTTTTTCACTCGTCGAAGCTTATTGAACGCAAGTTAATTTTTTTTATTTGGGGGGAGGGGAGTGGGGTACAGCAGCCTCTTCCCCATCCCTCGCTGGATACGCTCATGTAAAAGTTATAAGACATTTTTTTTTTTTTTTTGTTTGTTTGTAACATTTAAGCTACTAATGGTTGTCCACCGAAGAGTGGGTAGTTGCAAGCTCCCGCTGGTTACGCGAATAAATTGTAATGTAAATCTTTGAAGACTACATCTCTCGCTAATATCATGTAATCATATGATTGTTTGCAGCAACGTATAGCCAGAATACACAAAGGCGAAAATACTACTAAACAGTAACTGCAGCTACCAAATTTACTGAATTTCATGGGACCTCTCTTGCAAGATCTGACTATTTCAATCCTACATGTTTCTCATTTTCCAATTTTTTATCAGTTCTCAGCAGTTATCACAGCTTTTGAATCTTTTTATATACATGACTCAACAATGCGGAACTCAAGAAGTTTATGTAACGCCAACAACGCATATAATTACAAGAACGATTGCTGTTTCGAAGTCACTGTTTTGTTAATTATTATTACAATTTTCAGTTATTTCTGTTTCCCTGTTTATAAATTGTCTGTTTCATGGTGATCCCCAAAACCTTGGATCACAGAAGAGACTTTGGAGTTGACGAATCAGAGGAGAAGGTACAAAAATGCTCAAGATAAAATAGGAAGAGAGCAGTACAGAAATTTCAGGAACTAGATAAAAAAGGAAATGGAAGAAAGCAAAAGAAAAGTGGCTGCAAGAAAAGTGCGAATAAGTAGAAAAGGAAATGGTCGCAGATAAAGTATTGTGGCCTGTAGGAGGATCAAACAAAATTTTGTAAAAATGAAGAAAATATGTATAAACATTAAAACTGCTGATGGGTACTTCTTTTAAGCTCAAGAGGTTCAGCTAACTGATGCAAGGAATACATAGAGAAACTATATATGGGGATTATTTGAACAACAGTATCCTGTAAAAAGAAGGCGATGTCAACATTGATGACTTAGAAGATCCTGTTTTGAGGAAAGAACTTGATAGAGCTTTGAAATCAAACAATGGGGTTTGAATTGATGAGCATCGTGCAGAACTTCTGAAATCCATAGAAGAAGAAGGATTCCAAAAATTATTCAAACTGATATCAAACACTTATGAAACAGGAGAAATTCCAACTGATTTTAATAAAAGTATCATTTTCACACTTCCTAAGAAATCAAAAACTGAGAAATGTGAGAATTATCGCACTATTAGTTTGACATCACATGCTTCAAAATTACTGACCAGGATTATATACAAAAATTAGAAAGGCTAGTAGAACAGATCGTAGGATCAGTTTGGGTTTAGGAAAACCGCGGTACAAGAGAAGCAATTCTGGCTTTGACATTAATATTTGAAGGGCGGGTCAAGAAAAACAAAGATACTTTGTGGCAGTTGTTGATTTAGATAAAGCTTTTGATAATGTTAGGGAGGACAAGGCGTTCAAAATTTTAGAGAAATGGGGTGTAAAATATCAAAATAACAAAACACTTCATAATTATATATGAACAAAGTGGCTATAATAAAAGTAGATAATCATAAGAGACAGGCTTCAGTTAAAAATGGTGTGAAACAAGGTTGTTTTCTAACCCAATTAATATTCAACTTGTATGTAGAGGAGACATTAAAGGATTTTAATATGGCATAAGTATTCAAGGAGAAAAACAATCAGTATGTCACGATTTGATGTTAGCAGAACATACTGAGGATCTTGAGAAATTACTTATTGGCTTGAACAATATACTGAAGAAAGATTTTGGTCTAAATATAATCCAAACTAAGACAAAAATGATGAAACTTAGCAGAGATAATAGCAATAATATAAACGTAAGATCGGATGCAGTAGGAGAAGTAATTGACTTCTGTTACTTAGGAAGTAAAATTAAGACCGTAGGCCTAAGAAGGAATAATATTAAAAGCAAAATAGCACTAGCGAGAAGAAACTTCTTGAGAAAGAGAAATCTTTTAGTTTCAAATATTGATCGACGACTAAGAATGATCTTTTTAAAACTCTGTGTGTGAAGCATAACACTTTATACTAGCGAAGGTATACAGAAAGAAAATTGAAGCATTTGAAATGTGATGCTACAGAAGGATGCTGAATATTAAATGGAAAGATAAAGTACGAAATGAATGTGTATTTCATATGGGTGAGGAGAAATTTTTGTGGAAGGGTCTTACAGAAAAAAGAGACAGATTGGTGGTTCAAATTTTAAGAAATGCGGGGTTGGTTAATTAGTTAGTGGAAGGAGCAACTGAAGTTAATACAGACAAAGATTAGAATAGAATACATGAAGAAGATAATTGAAGATGTATGTTGAGATGAAGAAGTTAGCGCAAGATAGAAAGGGATGGAGAACTGCATCAAACAAATCGAGAGACTGATTACAGCAAAAAAAAAAAAAAAAAAATGACCAACCAACAGGTTATAGGTTCAAAAGTTTTTACTAAAAATTTATTTGAAAGCAAGAAAAAAAATTATAAAAGGAAAATGAATACCATATATTCCACGACTGCTTCTACTGTTGTTAAAGAATAGAGTTTTCCAAGGAAATAGTTATGCGAGAAATAATAGAGACTGGGAAAGCATCTGCGATCTCACAGGGAACCATCGACTGAAAAGATGTAATGAAACAACACAAATTCTGAATAAGGATAGCCGGAGATCATTAACCGGTACAGCTTTTCGCGAATAGGAAACGTCATGTCTTTCTATTATACTCAAAAGTAAATCTGTTACGTTTCACTACCGAAAAACTAATGCATAAGAAAATCTAATACCTGTAATAGTGTTAGCTTGGATGTTTTCAGTGTGAACACTGAATGTCTTCGAAATTTTAAGTGAATTATGTACTATTATTAGCTTCCTAAAACCTGAGCCATAGTTGTTTCTGACTTTCACAGACCAGGTTTATTATGCATTGCTTTTTGCTGTATCTCCCATTAAGTGGCACTATAGAATTTCGCAGCAGGCCGTCGTTTATAATCCAATACTTTTTCACTAGAATGAGTTGGCCAGTGCTTACAGTAAGATTGCAATAGTTAATGAGACAGCCAGTTTCTATTACTTCGTAAAACCTGCCCGAACATAAATTCAGTTGATTCTGCCAACCATACATCATATTTTTCGCAGAGTGAAGACCATCACAACAGAAAAATTCTTGAATACAATTGTAGCAACCCTAAAACTACAGAAAGATGTTCTACGCCACCAGCTGTGGCATACTCGTATCTATGGATGTATTATTTATTTGTTTTCAGATAGCCTATGAATATTATATATATATATATATAATTCGTACATCACAGTAAAATTAAAAGAGAAAAAACAAACAAGGTGTTATGTTCATTGAATACTTCACAGAAGACTATTACAATCACTCTCCTCCTGTCATTTACCCATCTTTTCTCTGAAACTTGCAACAGTTCTGGTTAATTTTATTTCTTCAAGTAATTTCCTATATATTTTTAAATCTTTGTGCAACACTGTTTTTTGTGCTTTAATACTTCTATTATAAGTCGAATGGAAATGATTTGCCTGCCTTGTCTTATAATTATGTACATCATTATTCTTCTGTACTAATCTAGACAAATATCTTGGTAATAATCCATTTTTCATCCTATATGCAAAAGGAAGTCAGTACATCTCTAATTATTTCCTTTTCAATATATAAATATCCTATGTCCTTACTGACATTTTCAATTCTTTTATTTATTATTCCCTTATTAAAATTATTTTCCAATTTCATAATTTCTCTTTTAATTGCCATGATTAATAATGTGGAGCAGTACCTTATGTGAGGCAGCACAATTGCTTTAAACAATAACTGGTTACCTGGTTTAGATAACACTTTTCTTAATTTGTATATTAAATTTTCCCTTTTTTGCTACTTTTTTATTTATATAATCTACCTTATCTATAAACTTAAGCTTATTATCTGTAACAACACCAAGATATTTATAATTTAGAAATCAAATAATTTTAGTTCCAATTATCACGTCACAAGGCAGTGCCTCTGCCTGTTCCCTAAAATTTTCTTCGCCATCACCATACATGTTGTTTTTTCCACATTCAGACTTAACAATTTTTTAGTCATTCATTAACTAAATTTAACTCATTATTAATTACCTGTTTTTTTCCTAGAGTTTCCCCATATTTGATTCGATAAATTCATGGCTGCGCAATTACTTCGTGGCCGCTTCAAAAAATTACTGACCAGAATAATACACAGAAGAATGAAAAGTTTATTAGAAGAGATAGTAGATGAAGATCAGTTCGGGTTTCGGAAAAACCGCGGTACAAGAGAAACAGTTCTGGCTTTAAGATTAATACTTGAAGGCCGAATCAAGAAAAACGAAGATACTTTTATGGCATTTGTTGATTTAGAAAAATGCTACGATTATGTTAGGTGAGACAAGATGTTCAAAATTTTAAAGAAGTTGGGTCTAAAATATCGAGATAGAAGAATACTTTATAAACTGTATAAGAATCAAATTTCTATAAGAAAAGTAGAGAATCATGATAGTCATGCATCAGTTAAAAGAGGTGTGACACAAGATTGTAGTTTATTACCATTAATATTCAACTTATATGTAGGGAAAGCAATAAAGGAAGTAAAAGAAAAATTTGCATGTGGCATAAGTGTTCCAGGAGAAAACATCAGAATGCTTCGATTTTCTGATAACATTGTCTTGAAAGCAGATCATGCTGCAGATGTTTGGAAGTAAATTAATGGAATAAAAAAAATTCTGAAAGAAGAGATTGGACTAAATATAAATCATACCAAGACAAAAGTGATGAAATGTAGCAGAAACGATACCAATGATAGAAGATTAAACATAAGAATTGGATCGGATGTGATAGGAGAAGTTAGTGAATTTTGCTAATTAGGAAGCAAATTACAATTGATGGCTGAAGCAGAAACAATATTAAAAGCGGAATAGCAATAGCAAAAAGCGCCTTCATAGAAAAGAGGAATATTTTAGTTTCAAATATTGATCTAGGACTCAGAAACAACTTTTAAAAACTCTGTGTGTGGAGCACAGCTCTTTATGGTAGCGAAGCATAGACTTTAGGAATACCAGAAAGTAGGGAACTTGAAGCATTTGAAATGTGGTCCTCTAGAAGGATGCTGAAAATTAGGTGGACAGATATAGAACGAAATGAAGAAGTTCTGGAAATAATAGGTGAGAAAACAAGTTGTAGAAATCTTACAGAAAGAAGGGACGGGATGGTAGGTCATGTTTTGAGAAATGTATTATTGGTTAATTTGTTAGTGGAGGGAACAGTCGTAGGTAAAAACTGTAGACGAAGACAGAAATTAGAATATATGGAGCAGACATTAATTGACAGTATGGTGTAAGGGGTATGTTGAGATTATAGCAAGGAAGGAAAGGGTGGAGGATTGCATCAAACCAGTCGAAAGACTGATGACAGCTAAAAATTAAAAAAATATGGAAGCAAGCTGATCATGCCAACGAAGTGAAAAGCATTTTAGTCTCTAGTCGAAGATTTCGCTAATTCAGCTTCGTGAAACGAGTTTTTAATTAAGTGTTGAGTCCGATTCATGTTATCCGTGATGTGAATGCTAATTTGAGCAACAATACGCAGTTGAAGAATTAAAATCAGTTGAATCGCTGAAATACACATGACGCTGGCCGTAAGGTTTACCGGCCAAATACCATTTTTATGCATGTAGCACAACTACAAGCCTCCATTTGAAATTCTTCTGAGATATGTCTGAAAGTAGAAGATTTGGTGTTTAGGGAATTAGAAAAACGTAGCATAACATGAGAAAGATAGAAAAATTGTTCAAATCCAGGTCTAAAACGCCGAGATTGAAGAATACTTTACAATTTATGTAATCAATAAAGCAACTATACTAGAAGTACAGAAACATTAGTTGCAAGCTACAGAAAAAAAGGGAATGTGTGGCAAGGTAGTAGTCCAGCCAAAATTTAAAAAAAAATAAGACTTCAATGTGGCATAAAGAGTCAATGATTTATTATCAGTATGTTCCGATTTGTCAGTGAGATTGATCTCTTGGCAGAAAAGAGTAATGTTACTGAGAATTATCTTGTTTATGGTATGAGTAATGTATTAAGAGAAGAATTTGTATCAACTACAAACTAACGTAACTCGAAAGTTTCGAAATGAAGAATAAATTATATCAATAACTGCAGATTTAATATAAAAATAGGATCATTTATGATAACAAAAAAAAGAAAAGGAAAGAAAAATCACTTACTTAGGGACCAAGATCAAACCCAAAGCAATATCTAAGGGTTCGAAATGAAAAATCTTTTAGAATCAAACTGTTAAGTAAGAAACAACTTTCTAAAACAATATCTATGGATCATAGCATATTATAGAATGAGAAGCAAATGTGGTGAATTAGAAGACTGTTAAAAATTATTTGAAAAATAAAAATACAAAATTAATGCTTTTTGTAAATGATAAATGAGAGAAAAATTTACATTAAGTGTCGCACAGAAAGAAGAGAGAGGATGGTGAAAAATGCGCGGCTGCGTAATTGGTTGAAGGAGGGAACATTCGAAGTAAATAATTGTGAAGGTATACAAACATTAGAGTATATGTGGCAATGGGTTTAATAGATACCAGCGGGGAAAAATAAATCAGAGAAACAGTTAAAACGGGGAAAGAATAGCTTATATTCCTGTAAAAGACTGGACAATAACTTAGTAAATGCAAAAGTCGAAGGAAACATTTATGAAGGTAGACAAAGATAAGAATAATATAGCACAACAATTAATATATGAATAGAGGGAAAATTAGAAGGAAATAACCATCAAAAGACATAAACATAAAAAGTTATCTGGCAGATTGGTAGATCTGTAAGCAGAGTAAAACATTAAATGAACCAACGGTAAAGGTAGACAAAGATTTCAGAAAAGATCCAGACAGGTCAATCTCTTGAAAAAAAAAAAATCAATACAACTAACAATAAGCGCAAACAAAGAAAGATTAATGAATATATACCACAATTATTAATTTAGTAGCAAGGGAAAAACGTGTAGAAAAAAACTGAAGATTAGAGGAATATGGCAGAGAAGTTACACTATACAACAGTAAAAAAAGGGAAAGAGTTTCAGATAAGCAGGAAATAACACAGTATTAGTAGAATATAGAAAACTATGTTTCCAAAAAAACGCAGCATGCAAGAAAAAAAGCAGGAAAAAATTCAAGATAAAAAAATATGTTATTTTGTTAACAAAGCAAAAAATCAGAACAAAAAATGAGAAAATACTATACAAAAATAAAATGAATATCACGAAAGTAACTCCGTGTCAAAGGACAACAGATTGACCAATCAAGTCAGTACGTACTACATGAACATCTTCTACAACTAAAACACTTTCCATCGAATCTACTTAAGACGTCTCCCATACTCAGAGACGAAGAGCTATGGCAAGTGCATCTCAGCGATACTTCAAATCTCGTCCACCACAATGGGACGACTACTGCACATGTTCTTCGGTGCCAAGTCAATTATAACTACAAATCTGGGCTATTGGTAAGTCGCAGCTCAGCTTTTTCTAATATATAGTTTTGTATTGGATTTACTTAAGATGTCTCCGCTACTCGGAGACGAATAGCTAAGGCAAGTGCATCTCAGCGAGACTTCAAATATCGTCATTTCTCCACCACAATGGGACGACTACTGCACATGTTCTTCGATGGCAAGTCCATTATGACTACAAATCCAGGCTATTGGTAAGTCGCAGCTCAGCATTTTTTTCTAATATATAGTTTTGTATTGGATTTACTTAAGATGTCTCCGCTACTCAGAGACGAAGAGCTATGGCAAGTGCATCTCAGCGAGACTTCAAATCTCGTCATTTCTCCACCACAATGGGACGACTACTGCACATGTTCTTCGGTGCCAAGTCAATTATGACTACAAATCTGGGCTATTGGTAAGTCGCAGCTCAGCTTTTTCTAATATATAGTTTTGTATTGGATTTACTTAAGATGTCTCCGCTACTCGGAGACGAAGAGCTAAGGCAAGTGCATCTCAGCGAGACTTCAAATATCGTCATTTCTCCACCACAATGGGACGACTACTGCACATGTTCTTCGATGGCAAGTCCATTATGACTACAAATCCAGCTTTTTCTAATATATAGTTTTGTATTGGATTTACTTAAGATGTCTCCGCTACTCGGAGACGAAGAGCTAAGGCAAGTGCATCTCAGCGAGAATTCAAATATCGTCATTTCTCCACCACAATGGGACGACTACTGCACATGTTCTTCGATGACAAGTCCATTATGACTACAAATCCAGGCTATTGGTAAGTCGCAGCTCAGCTTTTTCTAATATATAGTTTTGTATTTGATTTACTTAAGATGTCTCCGCTACTCAGAGACGAAGAGCTATGGCAAGTGCATCTCAGCGAGACTTCAAATCTCGTCATTTCTCCACCACAATGGGACGACTACTGCACATGTTCTTCGGTGCCAGTCAATTATAACTACAAATCTGGGCTATTGGTAAGTCGCAGCTCAGCTTTTTCTATTAAATAGTTTTCTATTGGATTTACTTAAGATGTCTCCGCTACTCGGAGACGAAGAGCTTTTGCAAGTGCATCTCAGCGAGAATTCAAATGTCGTCATTTCTCCACCACAACGGGACGACTACTGCACACGTTCTTCGTTGCGAAGTCCATTATAACTACAAATCTGGGCAATTGGTAAGTCGCAGCTCAGCTTTTTCTAATATATAGTTTTGTATTGGATTTACTTAAGATGTCTCCGCTACTCGGAGACGAAGAGCTAAGGCAAGTGCATCTCAGCGAGACTTCAAATATCGTCATTTCTCCACCATAACGGGACGACTACTGCACATGTTCTTCGATGCCAAGTCCATTATGACTACAAATCCAGCTTTTTCTATTAAATAGCTTTGTATTGGATGTACTTAAGATGTCTCCGCTATTCGGAGACGAAGAGCTAAGGCAAGTGCATCTCAGCGAGACTTCAAATATCGTCATTTCTCCACCACAATGGGACGACTACTGCACATGTTCTTCGATGGCAAGTCCATTATGACTACAAATCCAGGCTATTGGTAAGTCGCAGCTCAGCTTTTTCTAATATATAGTTGTGTATTGGATTTACTTAAGATGTCTCCGCTACTCGGAGACGAAGAGCTAAGGCAAGTGCATCTCAGCGAGAATTCAAATATCGTCATTTCTCCACCACAATGGGACGACTACTGCACATGTTCTTCGATGACAAGTCCATTATGACTACAAATCCAGCTTTTTCTAATATATAGTTTTGTATTGGATTTACTTAAGATGTCTCCGCTACTCGGAGACGAAGAGCTAAGGCAAGTGCATCTCAGCGAGAATTCAAATGTCGTCAAATCTGCACCACAACGGGACGACTACTGCACATGTTCTTCGGTGCCAAAACCACTACAACTATAAATCCTTGCTATTGGTAAGTCGCAGCTAAGCTTTTTCTATTAAATAGTTTTCTATTGGATTTACTTAAGATGTCTCCGCTACTCGGAGACGAAGAGCTATTGCAAGTGCATCTCAGCGAGAATTCAAATGTCGTCATTTCTCCACCACAACGGGACGACTACTGCACACGTTCTTCGGTGCCAAAACCACTACAACTATAAATCCGTGCTATTGGTAAGTCGCAGCTCAGCTTTTTCTATTAAATGGTTTTCTATTGGATTTACTTAAGATGTCTCTGCTACTCGGAGACGAAGAGCTATTGCAAGTGCATCTCAGCGAGAATTCAAACGTCGTCATTTCTCCACCACAACGGGACGACTACTGCACACATTCTTCGGTGCCAAATCCACTACAACTATAAATCCGTGCTATTGGTAAGTCGCAGCTCAGCTTTTTCTATTAAATGGTTTTCTATTGGATTTACTTAAGATGTCTCTGCTACTCGGAGACGAAGAGCTATTGCAAGTGCATCTCAGCGAGAATTCAAATGTCGTCATTTCTCCACCACAACGGGACGACCACTGCACACGTTCTTCGGTGCCAAAACCACTACAACTATAAATCCTTGCTATTGGTAAGTCGCAGCTAAGCTTTTTCTATTAAATAGTTTTCTATTGGATTTACTTAAGATGTCTCTGCTACTCGGAGACGAAGAGCTATTGCAAGTGCATCTCAGCGAGAATTCAAATGTCGTCATTTCTCCACCACAACGGGACGACTACTGCACACGTTCTTCGGTGCCAAAACCACTACAACTATAAATCCGTGCTATTGGTAAGTCGCAGCTCAGCTTTTTCTATTAAATGGTTTTCTATTGGATTTACTTAAGATGTCTGTACTACTCGGAGACGAAGATCTCTGGCAAGTGCATCTCAAAGAAAATACAAATATCGTCAAATCTACGCCACAACAGGACGAATACTAAGCACGTTCTTCAGTGTCACGTCCACTATATATTACAAATCTTTGCGATTGGTAACTCGCTGCTCAGGTTTGTTTTTTATTAAATGATTTTCTTTTTGATTTTTTTAAGATGTCTCCTCTACTCAAAGACCAAGACCTACGCAAGTTCTTCGTTGCCAGGTCTACTGTCTCTACAAATCAATTCGACTGATAAGTAGCAGCTTTGCTTTTTCTATTAAATAATTTTCTATTTGATTTACTTCAGATGTATCGGCTACTCAAAGACGAAGATCTATGCAAGTTCTTCAGTGCAAGGTCCATTGCAACTACAAATCAATTTGATTGATAGGTCAGCAGCTTAGCTATTTCTGTTAAATAATTTTGTATTCGATTTACTTAAGATGTCTCGGCTACACGGAGAGATAGAGCTAAGTATTAAGTATTCCTATGTCTATCATTTAATATCAGAATTTGAAACCGACAATTATCATTTGTCACGTCTTTACTCGTCGCAGTAATTTTTAAATACTTATATTGTTACTGATAATATTTTTTGATCGAGTGGCGAAAGTAGTAAGTTATAGATAGCGCGAGAGCCCAAGAACAAAATATGCGTTATTTCATTCTCTAATTTTTGTTCATATATTTTGTCTTTGCGGTGATGGGATCACATTGCGCTCTTTATGTAAAATAAAGGTGTTTTTACCTTTAAAATTCTTAGTGTTGAAAAAATGAAGGAGTTTATTTTCTGAATTATTGAAGATTCTAGATTTAATGTATTTATGTTTCGCCGTTTGTGTCACAATTTTCGTACGTTCGTAAAAGCCCCTTCTAATTACGTTTATGCTTTATAATGCTGCAACACTAGGAAGCGAAAAGCGGGATCTATTTCCCTCAATTTTTTGTTTTTTTTTTGTGAGTGGAACTAAATACTCATTGTCTGTTTCCTGTGTTAATCTGTTTATAGGCGTTCTGTTGTCTCACTTGGTTAAAGAGCTTGATTCGGAACCTAAAGGTAATCAGTGCATGCTCCGGTGGTAATTTCCCCTTTCATCTGTCTACTACTTTCTTAGTGTTTTATTTTATAATTATTTTACGAGATTTAAGTTGAATGTAAATTCACCACCCATCTTCTTTCGTCACTTACGAATTTTAATATTAAATTCTTTCAGTGTTATGGCAAATTATTCATAACTTCCCTTGATAATTTAGTCCAATTTCTGACACCCTTATATATATATTAGTCATGGTCATCCTTTCCCTTCCATGAGTTCACAACTTCTAATTTGTTGACTAATATTTTTGCGAGCCTCATGTACAACTTTTACATATCCAGCTGTCTATTTCCCCTCTTACTGTTTTCAAATGACTCGTATTTGATACCCAAAACGTGTATCCTAAACTACACCACCATATTCAAGCAATGGTCTGACCAAAGTTCAGTAACTAAATTATCTCACTTTTCTACTACATCCTCTCCTCACCTTCTCCAGTAAATAAAGGATTTTGTAACCTTTCCCTGCCACCTGCCCAATGTGTCCCGTCCAGTTTAGTTTATTATGAAATGTTATACCAAGACATTTGTACTGCAATTCTGCCCCATTCATATAATCATAATCAATCTTTAGTTTTTAACTGTTTACCTAAAATGACGACTCTTCTTCGCATTTATCTTATTCCATGCTGACCTACGAATTTAGATATTCTATCCAGGTCACCCTGCAGCTGTTCATAGTCTGTCTTCTACCGTACCGATCCGATTTTATACCATTATGCCAGTGCAAACAAACTGACTTCTGGCAGTAAATCATCAACAAAATTATTCATTTGAATAACTAATAGCAATGGGCACAATAAACTATCCTGTGGCACTCCTATTTTCACTTCCACCTTTTAATATACTGTCAGGTACACTTTAGATAGTATGCGGTGTTTCTTTAGCCAGTTTTAGCCAGTTTGGACGGTGGCGTTAAAACCTGCGCGCTCTATAATCAGACGCTACAGGGTGGGTGAATCATCGAGCGTGGTAGATGAGCGGTAACTCTCTGGCCTCATATTCGGAGGACGCGGGTTCGAATCCCCATCCGGCAATCCAAATTTGGGTTTTCCCCATACCATTCCAGCTAAATGTCGGAATGGTTCCCTGAAAAGGCCTAGTTCCCAGTCCTTTCCTGCCTCGAACGACCTCTACGTTGAAGCCTTAAGGATAAAGAAAGCGGCCCCCTTATCGTTTATGGCCACGCCGAACCAGTAATTTACGACCGCATATTAAAATTACAAACCAAAGTTGACACATATACCCGCCCACGGGAACCCACCAACCCATCAGCATCCGCCACCACCGCAGAAACGAAACTCTTGCGAATGGTGAGGCTAGGCACACTTCGCCACCCGTGCGGGTGCCCGCGGGGAGCGACGGGGAAGCGGTGCCCCACGAATCAGGCCGAAGAGGAAACCTGGTCGTATAGCTAGAGCCATCTCTGCTAGTCCCATGCGAGCCCGGCCCCACCCGCAGCAACAGAACACAGCGCGGGCCTGCCCTTGGTGCACATTCCCCAGCACCCGACCCGTCGACAGCGGGCAACAGGGTCCCGCGCTACGGGGCACGCTCCACCGTACCCTACAGACACGACAATATGGTCGCCACTGACGGACACATCTTCCTGAGCACTCGTCCAAGTTTCGCATCACACCTCAGCACACAGCCGAAGCGCAAGGGGGTTGCAGCCCAACCCGGGTCAGATGTTCTGACCCATGCACTACCAGCCCCACATATCAGAGGACCTATTTTGATAACAAATAGCTCATACTGGCGGCAAGGGGAGCACGAGTTTCTTGATTACTGATCACCGGTCCCAGCGAGGGCCAATCTGTACAATTTGGAGACGACCCCGGCCGTTGCCAGCTTATTGGTATCGTCCGTCACCTCCCATAAGGATCGCGTCACCTCCTTGCACCTTAGGTCCTACAGCCGTGAACAGGAGAATAGGGACAAACTCTTTAATCCGCATCTATCGGTGTTACCGCCTAGGCGTTGGTAATGAGTGCATACCGGCGGGGCGGGGGAGGGGGCACCACTTCACCTGATCACCTTGTCACCGATTCCCATCTCAGCGGCAGCCACACCCGAGAACCGGAATGCAACCCCACCTTCTAATGGCAGGCACCGGCTTACCGGTACCATTGAGAGTAAGCCGTTCTGTAGGGCACACACTCATCTTCCTGAACCCCGTCCGACATTATGTCAGAATAAGGGGTACAGCCAATCCGCGAATTTGTTAATACGGTTATTAACTGTAGACTTTATGATTCATGTTGGGAGCCAACCAGCTGACAAGAATTCCCCGCCTAATTCCGAGAGTGGCAGAATCAGTCAACACGAGTGAGCAACAGAGGTTCCGAGCACGACAACGAAAGGTGAGAAGGCTCTGGTACTGCCTACCACCAGGAAAGCTGCAGCTGCCCATCAACGCCCGCTGATCAGAGGACAACGACCTTGGTGTCATCTGCCTAGCTGGTCAAACAACGAGTCGTCTGGAGAACACGACTCCAATACAGTGGCATCCATAATTCAGGAAACAAAAGCTTCTGCATCGACGTTCGCCCAAGGAACTGTTTTCCGGATAAACTTTATGACCAGTGATTTGTATTGTAAATTCTTCCTAAAGAAAACAAATCATTGTTTGTTTTTATAAAATGAAACCGTCAATTTTATCAGTAAATAGTATCATCAGATTGTGAACCTTGTTTTCGCTATATTCCATCCACTCTGATAATATGTCATTTGACTTGTTTAGGAATTCAGAATATTAAGTTATTCAAAAATATGGAAGTTCTATCATTACCGTGGCGCCAAAATTTGATGATGAATTCCTGCAGAACTCGACGAAACAAATCGAAAATAAAAATAAAATTTTTGATATCTCGCTTGGTTTTCGAGATATAGTATGTTAAATATCAGTCATAGGTCTAGTTCCTTCTGCTTTTGGTGTTTTTTCTTCTGGTCCAGGTCGTATTTAAACCTAGCAACAATCACTAGGAATCAAATAAAACACCTATAGTACATTTCCACCATGTAGATATGGTGGTTTTGGTGAAAAAAATATTCTGGTCCAGGCCGGATCTCACCCTAACTTCCTCACTTTTGAGTTACAATATCTCGAGAACTAGGCCAGATATCAAAAACTTTATTATTATTTTCAATTTGTCTCGTCGAGTTATATACGAATTCATCATCAAATTTGGCTATACCGAAATTTTTCTTCTGGTCCAGGCCGTATTTCAACCTAATTACGTCAATTTTGAGAAAACTTTATTCTTTACTTTCAATTTGTCTTGTCGAGTTCTATAAAAATCAATCATTAGATTGTGGCGCCACGGTAATGATTGAATCCCCAAAATTTATTATGAAATTGATTCTCATAACTTCAGGATCTAGACGTTGCTTGTTCCCTCATAATAAGGAACATTTCAAAAGAATTTTTGTTACCTACCTGAGCTTAAAATTAAACATTACATTAATAATAGTACACTAGAGCGTCGATAAACCGAACCTGAATTATCCGAAACGTCAATTACCCGAACATATTTTTCAGAGGTGCCACTTTGACTAATTAACAGTTCAGTAAAAATTTTCACTTGTTTTGTTCGGAAATTCCACTAACAAAGAATTAGGTGCAATGAATTTTACAACTGTTTGTTACTGTATTATCGCCGCAATATCCTCGTGCTGAATGTTTGTGGTAACCACGACGCGACAATTCTTTCAGTCTGTTGGCAGTTCTGAGTTTCTTTTATAAACATGAAACCCTCCGTGTTCGTCCTGATCCTTTGTTATTGATTTGCTATTCTGGTGAGTTCTGTTGACTTTAGTGTCTTGTACCAACTTTATACACACAAGATGTCATGTTCATCTTCCGAAAGGAAGTATAAGGCTGTCAAAAATGAACAAGAAGAAACTAAGAGACTTCTTTTGCTTTGGGTATGTAATATTTTAAAGTACCTAATGTAATTTAAATCTACCCAAACATTATGCAAATCGAAAATCTGAAAAATCGATAATCCAAATCACCCTCAACCCCAATTATTCCGGATTTTTTTTTTTTTTTTTTTGACTGTTTGGACGCAATCCTCCATCCCCCTCACAACCCATGTCTAGTTCGCATTATCGACGCTATACTGTAATTAAATTGTGATGTTCATAAGTGTGTGGTCAAGAAGTCGCTGCCTCGCATTCGGGAGGAAGGCGGTTCGAATCCCCGTCCGGGCGTCCAGATTTGGGTTTTCCATGGTTTCCCAAATCACTCCAGGCAAATACCGGGATGTTTCCTTCAAAAGGCCATGGCCGAATTCCTTCCCATTCCCTGCCCCCCCAAACTTTCCCGTCTCTAAAGACCTCGCGGTTAGAGAGACGTTAAGCAGAAAAAAAAAAGAAGTCGCTTTCCTCGAATAGGAAACACTTCCACCTCTTTTCTACTCTAATGCTTTGCTTTCTACTTTCTAAGAATTCCTTTAAGCAGTTAGTCACTTTTTCATGCACTGTAATCGTATTCACGTTGTATAATACCACATTGTCTCTCTGTGAAATTTATCTTCTTCAAAGAGGGCTTGGGAGATCGTATCAGGTTACACTTAAAGGATTATGGAAATCCTTATAGAAAATACAATAAGATAATCACTGTAGTATGCTTGCAGCAAGATTACGGCTCAAGGCGATAGAAACTCCGCGTTTCTGATATGGGACGCCAGGCGATAAATAAAGGATAACATATCAAAAAAAATTACAGATAGATGCGTGGACACTTGTTATCCGGGTCCTCAGGACCAATTTTAGCCGAGCGACTGTGGTAGGCTTAAGGGATCAGAGGAGCTCCGACCAGTCTAGATGACGTGGGAGGCTCAAACTCTCGCCTCTGAAGCTGCGAATTGGTTCCGAGAAATACTTCTGTGAGTGGGCGTCGTCTTCTTGTCTGAGTAGGATATTGCTCGCCGCTTTCTAGCTGTAGATGATTGACGAGAGCTGGAAGTAACTGCCCAGCGACCCAGAGTCCTGCATACTCCGCCGATTTATGGCTCTACTTCGGCAAAATACTGCAGATCCTTGCTTCACGCCATATCGGGGCCGTTGACTCGTGAATTGAGCAGGTGAGACAAAAATTGGAACTCGAATAAATCTTTATAGGCGATTAGTTTCCGTTTTGAGAATGAAAGTCTGTAGACAACTAGTGCAGTGAGTAGAGTGTGCCGTCACTTATGGCAGTGAATAATCTAACACTGGGCTTCCCAACCTGTGGTTCGCGAACCTATCCTAAAAGGGCCGCGGACAAATAAAATTAACAATTACGAAAGCATAATTGGAGGCGAGCTCATACCACAATGTGTCTTGCTATCAAATGGCACTTATAGAATAGTAAATTTACAATTATTATTATTATTATTAAGGGATCCACGGCGATCGTAATCTAATAAATTACGAAACGATTCTACTTAAACAAACAAACCAGCCATTTCCATCCATATTGTTCACGCCAAAGATAGTATCTACTATCTACACTCTATTGTAATGAATTTAATATCGCTGTCAAGTTTTCGTGATAACAAGTCACCTGGACAGATAGAAAAAATACATAAATTGTTACAGCAAAGAAGCGAGCAATTTAGTTTTCATTGAAAAATTAAGCTCGCTTTTTTTTCTTTTTTTTTCGGCAGTATACTGGAGTTGTAGTTAGATTGTAAGGCAGCCTGGACCAAAATGAAAAAAACATGTACTTTGTTACAACAGAAGAGGTGAGTAATTGTAGTTTTAGATTAATTGTTTTAGACTGCTGACAAGAACAATTTGACTGCAAATGGCGGTTTTTTTTACTGTTAAAATTAATCGTTTCCTAACTTTCGTTTCATTTCGCTTTCAGGTACACTTTTTCTCTGAGGAACGCGCGTGACAAATTTCAAACGAATAGCACAATTCCTTCTTTCTCCGTTCTTATTTTACGGTTACAGTGAAACTTGTAATTAGTTCGCGTTACAGTACGAAAAGTAGTGAAATAAAAATAGTGTCTGGCTTAACTTGCAAAGTTATTGATGAAAACGTGATCGACGAGTATTTGGAAGGATTAATAAGGAAAGTATAGTGCCAATAAGACTCACCCAAGGCGTTTAAGTTGAGTTCTTTTATTTCAGGCAACATTTATTTCACTAAAATACACTTCAACACAAACTATTACACTCCTTCTTGCTTTTCTGCTCACTCCATTGTCTTTATATATCGATATCGTTCAGATATACTATTGAGCTCCTACAAGAGGCAAGGTGGTACAAACATTTATGTGTTAGATAATATAGAAGCAAGAAGCTAGAAATTTTGGATTGCAACTCCAGTGCTGTCTCCATAGTCAAAAAATTACCTAAGATTTTCTCGCCCTGGCTGAAAACAACTACAAACATATTAAGTAAGAGTAAGCTATTAAAATTATTTTAAGACATGGTCATCGAAAGTAAATGCTTGGTAGTAGCAAGTCGTTTCTTTCTGGAAAGCTTTGCTGAATTTGTAGCCGCTTGTTAGTCTGGATAGGTAGGTTACAAATGGTTCGATACCCGATCCATACATCCAAATTTCTGTTTCTGGTGTTTTTTTTTTTTTTTTTTTTTTTTTTTTTTTTTTTTTTTTTTTTTTTTTTTTGACGGGATTATATCTTGATAAAGGTAATTCCTGAATACTTCTATTCCTTTGCCAAAATCCTATCTAGCCTCTTATGAGTTCGTCATCGACGAATCGTAAAACTACTTTAATAATAATGACAAATAGAACTGTACAATAGTGATCATTCCAACTGAGCAGCGGTGAATAATTGCCAAAAAAAATATAAAATTTAAAAAATGCCTACAGTTTGGTGGTGGTTAGAGCCTATTAGAAAATCAAAACGAAATGCATGTGGATAGGACCGTACCTATCTCCAAAGTTCAACTATCAGGGGTAGTGTTAATTCTTCTATATGTTCATATAAACGAAGTACAAGCCCATCCAAGAATGGAACAACGCATTACTATTAAATTTAAAGAAACGGTGAAGCCATCAGAAGATTGCGAAAAAATTAAGGGGGGAAACGTAGTTAGACGTCTCGCATTCGGGAGGACGCGGTTCGAATCCCCGTCCGGGCATTCAGATTTGGGTTTTCCATGGTTTCCCAAATCACTCCATGCAAATGTCGGGATGCTTCCTTCTAAAGGCCATGGCCGAATTCCTTCCCATTGCTTGCCCCCCATCCTTTCCCGTCTCTAAAGACCTCGCTGTTGAGAGACGTAAAGCAGTTAAATAAAAAAAATAAAAAATAGTAGTTAGACGTAAGATGTAAGGGACCAGTCTGTTTATTCTAAAATCGTTTTTTTTTTTTTCACTTCTTTATTCATATCAAAGCGTAGTTGAGAATTTGACTAATATCTACAGTGCCTGGATAGGAAACTGTATGTGCAGTTCGAATTAAACTTAAACATTAGCTATAGCAAATAGCAAATACAACATTTACGTAATAAACGCTGGCTCAGGATTCTAGCCTGTCTCGTTTAGCATAACTGGAAATTTTCAAGCAGGTTCTGCATACATTCGCACCAGCAAGTCATTTCTATCATCACATCCACTGCAACATAATTTGCATATGATCTTTGCAAGCCTTGGTTGCTTCTGATTGTTTAATCCATTATGGCCGTAGCTGGAACACACGTTATGTTTCGCTCCTGTCTTGATAAAAGAGCCTTCTGCCAGATTGTCCTTCTTCATTACTTCATTCTATGCGAGCAGCCACAATGTAGGCGTCCACCTAGGTAAGACACATGATTTCCCACTGTTGACTCGTGCCTAGATGATTCGACCCCTGCCCTTATTTCTAATCCCGAGATTGTGCATAGACAATCCCGGGATTTGGGTGGTTAGTTAAAAAAAATTAAGAATCAGTTTTTATTGTAATTTTAGTAATAAATTTTAGTAACATATGCCCCCATACAAGTCATTTATTTGAAATCAGACTATAATTAACACAATCAGGATGGTATTTCAAAATAAAAATTAGCTTTTCTATATATTTTAGCAGGCAAATTACTTCTACATAATAACAAAGCACGTAGTACCAAAAAACCTTTTCACACATTAAAATATGAATCATTCAAATCACATTTTTTATAATCAACGACTCGATATTTTAAATTTAGTTTTTATGGGAAATGCGAAAATACAAACGAAGAAGTAAGAGGGCGTTCAATGTTTGATCACTCATCCCAGATCTTATTGCACATGTATGCTGTTGCCTAGAAAGCGCTTTCGTGCTCGATTGAAGTAAGATGGATTGTTAATAAATACTTTTAAGCTTGTTCCAGATTATAGCCCCGATTGGAGCTTAAGACTTCAAAAAGATTTATTTCCTTCTTGATGATTTTATGTATGATAATGGAGACAGTATTTTCATGTTTTTATCTATATCGGAATGTAATTTTTCTTTGATATATAAATCACTTTTGTTTTCCGTTGTGGGTTTGGTTTGCATCATTTGCATGTCACATGGTCTGACAAGTTTCTCTTAATGTGTAGTGTCTCCGTTAGCGAAATTATCGGTTTTTTTTTTTTTTTTTTTTTTTTTAAAAAAAATAAGAAGCTTGGTGAGGCAAGTAAACTAATTATCTTCCACTATTCGCACTTAATCGTAAACTGACACCCAAACTTTATACATAACCATTACCGGTATTTTAGGTAATGTTTGCTAATTAATCAAAAAAGAATAAATAATTCTACTTACCCATGTAAAGCGCAGCTTTTTAGACACCTTTTCACTCACAACTTTCCTGTTGGCCGGCGCAAATGCGACTAAAATCAACTGTCAAAATAAGATTAGGGACAAGAAAGTTAAAGTGACTGTGACAGACAAAATGACAGCGTTTCGTTCGGAAATTTTGCGTTTTATGATGTATGTTTCATCACAATTTTTCCTATTTTTGTCAATCCTGGAAATCCCGGGATCAAGAAATTTAATACCGAAAATTTAAGGACTCGAATTGGGCCGGAATTCCAGGGTCAAAAATTTCGGGATTCCAGGATCGAATCCCCACTCGTGCCCCATCCTTTATTACTTTTTCATAGCGCATTATTTTCTCTAGCTTCTCAACTTGTTGTTCGTAATGTAATAATGCTTCTTACGGACTGCTAAAAGCTGGAGTTTGCCTCATGATTTAAGCTTCAAGAAGTACTTATTTCATGTGCTGCCCAGTTTAATTATGAATGGAATGTGTTCAAACTATCTTAAAGGGTTTGTGTACAATTTACGTCATTCACTAAGATGCTAAATCAATTTCTCTTTCATCTTAACTTAGTTGGATATGGGACTACTTGTAGAAACCAGAATTTTTAATTGTGTTCACTGAATCTTGCTTCGTATTTTGAGCTTAATTTACCACTTATAAAGGACATACACCACGAAAACTTGTATGTATGCAAATGTACTTATCTATTTTGTTACGTGTATGAATTGTAATAAATACCAATAATAATAGTACTGGTTTGGGGCATCCTTCCAGCAAGGAATAAAGTGGATCACAGTTGTCTCGGTGGCAGGAGAAATTGTGTAGGAAGATTTTCTTTCGTATCTAAAGGGGTCAGGGATTCGAATAAATTACAAAGAGAAATGATGAATAAAAACGTTGAAAGAATATAATGTTGAAATTTGTATAAGGCATTAGCTGGTGAGTACAGGAAAGGGGAATATTAGGTGTGTAGGAAAATTGCCACCGGAGCGTGCGCTCCATCGCAATTAAATTTAAAAAAATAAAAAATTATACATTACAACGGAAGTGATGAACAAGAGAGAACTGTATTGGAAGTGAAAAATCAGTTGTATAAAAAGATACGAGGGTGAGTGAAATGAAAACCTTAAATTTGTAATAAAAAAATCAAAATTTCGCGCCGTTATGCTGTAAGTTGGTAAGCGTGCTACAAGCAGCGTGCAGAATGGCCTGTAGGTGGCAGCATAGTGCAGATGCACAAATACCGTCGCAGTATCAGTATAAAGATGGCTGCCCCTTTTGAGACTTGCGCCAGGGAAGAACAGCGTTCTGTTATTCGGTTTTTGAGGAGTGAAGGTGCGAAACCTATTGAAATTCATCGAAGAATGAAGGTTCAGTACGGCATGTTTGTCACAGCAGCAAGTCTACGAATGGAGTAGGAAGTTCGCAAATGGTGTGACTTCAGTGGAAGATGCTCCAGGTCAGGCACAACGAGTTGTGACTCCACAGAACATTGCAGCAGTTGAAGCCATAGTGATGGAAAACCGCCGAGTGACACTGAATGACATTGCAGCATGTTTAAAGATTAGTCATGGTTCAGCACACCACATTGTGCATGATGTGCTCCAGTTTCACAAAGTGTCTGCAAGATGGGTGCCATGGCAGCTGACTCCTGAAATGAGTGAACGACGTGTTGATGCTTGTGAAGAACTTCTTCGGCATTTTGAACGAGAAGGTAATGGCTTCCTTGCAAGAATCGTTACTGGGGACAAAACCTGGGTTCACTTCCACCAACCGGAAACGAAGAGAGCGAGCAAGGAATGGCGCCATTCCTCATCACCAAAACCAAAGAAGTTTCGAACAGAACCATCAGCAGGGAAGGTTATGCTGACTCTCTTTTGGGACGAAAAAGGCGTCATTTTGGAGCACTACATGCCTAGAGGGACCAGTGAATCATACACAGATCTCCTAAAAAATCATCTTCGGCCTGCAATCAAATAAAAGCGACGTGGATTGCTGTCATCAGGTGCCCTTTTGCAACATGACAATGCAAGGCCCTACATAGCCCGTACAACAGTTGCAACAATCACAGACCTGCATTTTGAATGTCTTCCTCATCCACCATACTCACCAGACCTTGCCCCAAGTGATTTCCATATGTTTGGACCACTCAAAGAAGCAATGGGAGGAAAGAAGTTCCGTTCTGATGAAAAGGTACGCCACGCGGTGCATGAGTGGTTGCGCGGACTACCAAAAGAATTTTATTTCTAAAGGAATTTATGCACTTTGTAAGCGCTGGAGGACTTGCACTGAGCGTGGGGGAGATTATGTTGAAAAGTGATACAGCTTTGTACCACTTCTGCACAATAAATAATATTTTAAAAAAATATTTAAGTTTTTCATTTGACTCATCCTCGTACGTTAATTATGAAGTATTTATTTTGTATGTGAGATTGCAGAATAAACGTGTATTAAAGTGAAACTTGAAGTTTTTTTTTATATTTTTCATAAAGATGACGGACCTCTATATGTAGACGAGACGAAGAAAGTGGAGTATAATTTTCCCTTTCGGGTAAAAGAAAGTACTTTTATAAAATGTGACGGGTGAAAGACGTTGCCTAATTCATAAACCGGAGGCAAAATGTACTCTCTTTGCTAGGAGGATCCAGACAAAAAGACAAGAGCTCAAGTAAATTATTGTATTTGTAACGAGAGACTGTTTTGAGTAGTAATTTATGTGTGATTTACCAAGTAAGTATACGCTGAGAAAGTTAAAAAGACTTCTATTAGAGTTTGATCATTTAGTCCATTCTATCGATATTTGTTTACAGGTTCAGTATCTGCATTTTATCAAGAAATAAGTTTAGGCATTTTGTTTATTTGATGTAGAGTAATACGTTTGCTCTAACTACAATCGATTCTTCCAAGGTAAGCAGTTATTAGTTATGTGAGTTTCCTTCAAGATAAAATAAGTTAGTTTAATAAGTAATAATTCGATTTCACCTATTGTAGGTTTAGAAAACCCCACTCAGAGAAACAATCAGAATTTGGTATCATCAGGAAGATTAGTATCCAGAAGTGAGATATATCATACCTTCTCACTACAAAGCAACTACAAATAAGTGATTTATTAATTCTAAAAGGAACGGTACTCTCTCAAAACAATCATCTTTCTCAAAAAGTACCAGAGTTTCTTTATGTGCCTAACGTATGCATTAAAGATGTATGGAAGAAAACAGTGTGTAAATTATTTTGATAAATTATAATCAGATTTTGAGAACTGGTGTTGTAGTTCCGTATGATCTCATGGCATTAGACCGATTAACATTGTTAAGAATGTTATTCAGTCAAGTTACTTGTTTTAGTTTCTTTTTCAGATTTTTTTAAAAATATTCCGATTATTGTAGAAGTACGTTCAATCCTTGTAATCCAGTAAAGTGGCCTTCGAATTTTACAACCATATATTTAGCTCCTCCAAATGGATATGAATGTGTCATGTGTATGTTAAGGTTATATTATTTGAGTATTATGGACGTTACTAGACGAACACAAATATTTAATTAAAAACGCCCATGCCAGAGCCTGGATTTAAATCAACGACTCGAGTAAGCGCTTTAACCGTAGGGCGTGTCTGAGCCTGCAAATTGCATTCTGGTGTTACCTAGTACACCCGTAATCTTCGCTACCTCGGGTCTCATTTTATTATTAGCGCTCAGCCAATTCAGAAACACTCAACCGAAAGTCCTACATCGCCATCGGACGTTATAAGCACGACGTAATAATATATCACAGTGACTGCACTACATCAGACAAGATGAAGAATTGCAGCCTTGGGAATCTCATTACAATTCAGTCCCTTTTTCCCGGGTTCTTAAGGATCATGCTGTCTGCAGTACAGCTAACTTTTTTTTTTGCCTTGTAGATGTCGACGTCATTAGTACCGTGATAGGACTGAGAAGAAGGAAGGAGGAGGAATTCAGCCATGGCCTTTTGAAGGAGGCATCCCGGCTTTCGCCTGGAGTGATTTGGAGAAACCATGGAAACCCCAAATCTGAATGTCCGGACAAGGATTCGAACCTGCGTCCTCCCGAATGTTGCCAGAGTGTTACCGCTCACCCACCACACTCGCTTGCTCACTTTCATTGCTTTCGATATCAAAAGGAGATGTGTGGTTGATGGTGGCACACTTTCTCCGTTTCTGACTTTCCAGTTGAGTTTCTTCCTTAGTACTCATTCAACAATAGGCTTCGAAGAATCGTTTTGGGCGTACGGCATTGAAGAAAATTACTCGCGTTCATCGGGAATTTAGACATACAACCGACTTAACTTACCAGAATCCAAATAATGTTTAAATGTAAAATATTTATGACGATTAAATAACTATCGTCTAAATCAGCGGTCCCGATATCGACCCTAAGGGGCCAATAAGAGTTCTCCGGGGGTCGATTAACACACGGAGGTCGAAAGGGGGTCGATTAATACTAAAGCAAGATGTTGCAACCGAATTTAATTTGACATACAGAATATCAAATGCGAACAGTCTTCAACAGGACTATAGTTTCTCTTTTCTACAATGATGGTAGCCTCAATTGGTCTAAAATGAGTGAGTTACGCGTAATTTTATATATTTTCTAATCCTGTACAGAAAATTTACTTTTTTCTCAAGTATGTTCCTAATATCAAGAAAATAGGAACAGAATATTATTTTGTTCTTTCACTTGTTCAATAGTTTTAAAAAAAATAAAAAACATTTTTGCTATAAATAAAGGTTAATATAACAATTTTACCCCACGTGAGTGACGAAATTAATAATAAAAAATAATTTGTATAAATAATAATTTATAAATTGGATAAATGCTCGAAATTATCCCTTAGTTCATTAGTTGTATTTAATCCATATGGTGAAAAATGCCTTAATCATACAGATTGAAACATTTTTTCCATTGAAAGGAATCAGTTCCAGGACACCAGACAAGAAAATCAAACTAAACGCCCCACGCGTTTCATGAACGTATCATTTCACGGAGTTAAACAACATCAATAGCAAATGATGGCATACACTTCCGCCGCCTATTGCACTTTTTAGGACTGTCCTCTCATAAATCGTCATCACGATGGCTAAAACGTTAGTTAATAAATGGACGCGGCTCTCACCAGAAGAACCAACTTACAATATCAATATTATTCAGTGCTGGCACGAACCAAACAGCGCGTAACAAAATAACGAGGTATTTTCCTCCGTCTAGCCTTGGCGTCAAATACCAATAAGTGTTGGAACAGAACACAATGCTTATGCCATAAACGAAATAAACTTTTTTGTGAATAAACGCCAAAAATAGCTTCGGGACCAAATAGCAACAACTATGGTACCGTACACAATACCTATGCCACAAACGAATTAAAGTTTTTTTTGTAAATAAACGCTCAAAATAAGTACTTCTAATTACCTGATATCACAAAACTATTTAAAATTATATATATCCATTTTACTACGATTTTTAATTGGTTACTTATATTAGTTACAGGCGTCAGTCTCTCGACTGGTTTGATGCAATCCTCCATCCCTTCCTATCCTGTGCTAACCTCTTCATTTCTACATACCCCTTACAACCCACGTCCTCAATTACCTGATTAACATGTTCTAATCTCTGTATTCATCTACAGTTCTTACCTTCGACTATTCCCTCCACAAGCAAATTAACCAATCCAGATGTCTCAAAATATGAGCTACCAGCCTATCTCTTCTTTCTGTAAGCTTCTTCCACAAACTTCTTTTCTCACCCATCATTTCCAAAACTCGTCCATTTCTTACTTTGTCTGTCCACTTAATTTTCAGCATTCTTCTATAGCACCACATTTCAAATTCATCAATTTTCTTAATTTCCGGTATTCCTAAAGTCCATGTTTCGCTACCGTAAAGTGCTGTGCTCCACACGAAGAGTTTTAAAAAGTTTTTTTTCTAATTCCTAGATCAATATTTGATGCTAAAAGGTTTCTCTTTTTCATGAAAGCTTTTTTTGCAAGTGCTATTCTGCTTTTAAAATCATTCGTGCTTCGACCATCGGTTGTGATTTTGCTTCCTAAGTAACAGAACTCACGTCACTTCTCCTATTGCATCAGATCCTATTTTTATATTTAATCTACTAGTATTGGTATCATTTCTGCTATATTTCATCACTATTGTCTTGCTTTGATTTATATTCAGTCCAAAATCTTCCTTTAGTATTTTGTTCATGCCATTCAGTAACTTCTCAATATCCTCTAGCCCTCTCCGCTAACAAGACAATGTCCATCAGCAAATCGTAGCATACTGATTTTTTCTCCCTGAAAACCTTATGCTGCATGGAATTTTTTTTTTTTTTACTTTCTTCATTACTTCTTCTACATACAAGTTGAATATTAACGGGGATAGACTACAGCCTTGTCTCACACCCTTTTTAACTGATGCATGTCTCTCCTGATTCTCTACTTTTATTATAGCCACTTGATTATTATTTAGTTTGTAGAGTATTCGTCCATCTCGATACTTTAGACCTGACTTCTTTAAAATTTTGAACATCTTGTCCTACCTAACATTATCAAAAGCTTTTTCTAAATCAACAAATGCTATAAAAGTATCTTTGTTTTACTTGATCCGCCATTGAAGTATTAATCTTAAAGACAGAATTGCTTCCCTTGTATCCGCGATTTTTCCTAAACCCAAACTGATCTCCACCTACTATCTCGTTTACTACCCTTTCCATTCTTCTGTATATTATTCTGGTCAGTAATTGTGAAGCATGTGATGTTAGACTAATGGTGCGATAATTCTCACATTTGTTGGCTTGTGCTTTCTTTGGAAGTGTGAAGATGATATTTATATTAAAATCAGTTGGAATTTCTCCTGTAATTACAGAATCCATACAAATGGGAAATTCAGATATCCGGTTTTCTGGAAAGTTTGTGGGAAGAGCTATTGAAAGATGTAGGTACTGCATTCTTGGAAATCTTCCACCACATCCTGTTAACCAGGGCGAAAGTGAACTATAGTATGCTACAACGTATTTAGTAATAATATGCTGTTACGGGATTTAAATTCCCGAGTTAAGTGTCCCCAAACAAGTACTAACATCATAGAAGTTTTACCTTTTGTATAGTTAACTACTGGTGGAACGAGACGGTATTTACATACAGATGTAAAAGGAGATATTACTGACTTGCTAAGTTGATATATGGCAGGAAATGAAAAATATTCAATATGTGAGCAGGTGTTCGGTGACAAAGCGAACTCCTGTCTGTACTGTCTCACAGCCGTGGTCAGCTCAGATATCTGATACACTTGTGAAAGTTACCAGACGATACAAGAGCAAATATTACGAGCCCCGGCTCATTTACAGGGTGCTACAATAGCAACTTTAGACTGAATATAGTATCGTTTTAATTTCAAATATATTTCAACTGTATGTTTCTACGGTTTTCTTGGTCTTCTGGAAGGAACCGCATCAATGTTTGAAGTGAAAACTTCTATAGTCGCGTTAGGTAATGTTTGGACGGGGTTAACCTATGAGTTCACGACTTCCAGTCACCAACATACTACCTATGACGTGTTAGGCACATGATATGCGTGATGGACACGTCACCAACATGCTAATGTTAATAATATATCTGTAGCTATAAATACGACGTGTTATAGATAGATAGATATGTTCACTTTGATCCCATGTGAGAATAATCTCGGGGATGTGGAAAAGTGTATACACTTATTTTTAGTGTCAATATTACTATATAATTGATAATATTATTATATAATGACAAGTTAGCTACAACCCATTAGTATAACCAATATCTCCTGTAATCTACACATACAATCCCAAGTTAATTAATACTTATTATGTGGAACAGTGTATATACTTGCTACCAGCATCTAATAACCAGTTATTTTTTTACCAACCAGTTACCATGATAACTTTCACTGTAATTTGCGACTATATATTATATCATGTTAGTCGCTATTTATGTGAGACAGTACACACACCTATTAACAATATCAATTATATTACCAACAACTCATAAGCTGTCAATTACTTAAAAACCTGTTAGTATGATAATTTTACACAGCAGTTTTTGAATGCATGCTATCCCATGTTAGTTACTATATATGAGTGAAATTTTGTAAACAGTGTAATTACTTCATTCGTCAAAAGTTTCAACAGAAAGGAAAAAAACATATATCATTTTAGTAATTGTGGACAACTTTGTCACCTTCTCCTTCCATACACCATATATACTATTTTATCAGTCATTCTTAGTTACCAAATTCCAAGAAGAAAGTTCTTTCACAGAGTAAAATGGGTTCTAAAGCAGGAACTCTTTAGTTTGGACTTAAAGTAGTTGGGTTTTTGTAGATAACATTTAATTTCTGTTGGTAAGACA